>CM069915.1:10196057-10294057 GCA_036172215.1 Camellia granthamiana
TTTTTCAAAATTTTTTGAGAAACACAAACCAAACAAGGCCAATGTTTGGATTGAGTGATTTAGAGATAAAAGAAAAGAAATGAAGTGATATATATTTCTCTTATTTGTTTGGATAACCTAAGTAGAGATAAATGAAAAAAAATAGAGAGAAATTCATTTCTCTTGTGAGTCTCATTTTCAATATTTTCAAAAGTAGAGAGATTGGAAGAGAAAAGAAACCACTATTTTCATAATACTTATTTTGTTCCTATAAAAATAAAAGAAATAAAATAATTGAAAATATAAAAAGATTATTTTGATAATATAACATAAAATAATTTTTTTTCTTTTACCTAACCAAACAAAAATAAAAAAAATCACAATCATTTTTTTTCTTTTATTTTTTTTTTATCCAAACAAAAAAAAAAAAATCACAATTATTTTTTTTATTTTCTTCTGTCTTATTATTATTTAAGTAATCATTTCTTTTCTTTCTGTCCTTAATTCCCAAACATAGTGTAATAGTCTATGAGCTGTGGCTGTGCCTCCATTTTTCTCATGTTCACACCTTCAAACTGCTCTTGAATTTACTACTACGAAATGGCAGATTTACAACTCCACATATTTGGTTTTCAGGTACTTTGGTTCTGTTCTGTTCTGTTCTTTTCTTTCCTTTCCTTTCCTTTCTTGATTTCTTGTTCAGTATTTTCTTTCTTTTTCCCTAGAAAAAACTTGTGTTTATTCTGCTTCAATTGTTTTCTTTTTGTCTGTCGTCAATGCCATTGAACTATTACTACTCCGATTGTATATACCTTAGTTTCAAAATTTTCAGGGTTTTGTGGTGGGTTGTTTAATCTTTGCAATACTCAAAGTGTTTGCATTTTTGGGAGTGTTCCGAGTCTTTCTTTAGACTCCGCTTTCTTCATGTGTATTTTTACACTGA
This sequence comes from Camellia granthamiana, assembly GCA_036172215.1. NCBI lineage: Eukaryota > Viridiplantae > Streptophyta > Magnoliopsida > Ericales > Theaceae > Camellia > Camellia granthamiana. Next base: position 10,196,980 of record CM069915.1, read on the forward strand.
ATCATTGTAAATAACCCAAGATAACACAATTAGAGGATTTTGTCTCTCATTTTTCACATCTTTAAAGAAAAGTAAAGATTTACTTGTTTTGGACAGTTGCTCAGGTTTAGTAATGGAAACTAAAGATTCAGATTTTTAACTTTCTTTCTTTGTTTTCCTTATAAATTTGGATGTTTTCTCAGTCTCTTCAAATAATGGAAGCTGATGATTGGTGGATTTAGACTTCTTTAGTTTCCACTATCAATTGGTTGGTTCTGTTTATCAAATTTCAGATAAATTGAATTTAAAGATTCAAGGTTTTGTTTTGGATAGAATGACATATACAAAAAAAGCAGTTCATCCTTTTATTGCGAATCTGTGATTCCTTTGTTTTTGTGTTTATTTTATTTGAGTTTTAATATGTCTTGGTACAAAGCTATGTAGGCTCAATGGTAACAATTCAAGTCAATGTAGAATAATAGACTAGTTAAACTAAGCTGCCATTCTCTCTCAAGTCTCATCCCTAGGTACGTTGCTGCTTGCAGTTTTACTAGTTAGTCTACGATTAGTGAGTAGTTGGTGCTTGGGGCTCTTGGGACTAATAAGAAAAGTATAAGAGACAAGGCAACATGACGGGATGCTCAAATTCAGAAGATACTTGTATCAATCGAGCTGAGCAAATTGGATGAGAGAATGATTTTTTTCTTAATGTTTATTAAACATGCTTAATTCTCATGCTGCTATTAAATTTTTACCATAAACTGGTGGTGGTCTCTCACTGTTTATTTATTTATTTTTTGTATATAAGTGAATACTCGCTAGGATTGGAATTCGTTGGAAAACATCAGACGTGGAAGTGGCTTGCTGGAAGCACATAAAATGGAGAAGTATGAAGTATTAGAGCAGATTGGGAAAGGTTCCTTTGGTTCTGCACTACTTGTGAGGCATAAACAAGAAAAGAAGAAGTAAGGACTCACCCGTCCTTTTTCTTTCTAGAAAGATATCAGTTTTATGTGTTTCATAATTTGCATGGATACTTTAGGAGATGGACCATGTGAAATGAGATTTATTATTAGTTTTTATATGTTCATGTATTATGGTGGTAGATGGTTTCATATTTTTTTTGTCTTTCAAGGTATGTCTTGAAGAAAATCCGCCTTGCTCGTCAGACTGATAGGAGCCGCAGATCTGCCCACCAGGAGGTCAGTGGTTTGTTAGTGCTTTATATAAACCAGAACTGACACAGAAATTAAGGTCTTTGAATTCAATTTATATGCAGAATGTGTTTGTCTGAGTTAGGGTTGCTCAAACTGATAATTAGATCAATCATGCATGATATTAGTTATAAGATATGTTTTTAATGTTAAGTAATCCATGTATACAAATAACTTGCAACTGTCAGGCTTTTTGAAAGCTTATGGTTGTTGGTGTTTCCATGTGGGCTGCTTTGTTGCTTCTAACGTAGATAAAATCTTTTATATTTTATTGGTAAATGTTTAGGCCTGAGTATGGTTTTCTATAATTTGAAAGTTCAATGGTGAACTAAATGTAGTCAAACAGATGGGCTTATTCCTCTGTTGAACTAACTCTTCAATTGGCATGGATTTGATGAATGTTATATTTTACATGTATGACATCTTGTGCCAATTCATTTTTTTGTTTGTTTGTTTGTTTGCGCAGATGGAGCTTATTTCTAAAGTGCGAAATCCATATATTGTGGAGTACAAAGATTCCTGGGTAGAAAAGGTCTGTTTGTAATCTTGTGAAATAGTTTTCACTAGGGATAGTAATATAAACATTTTATAGTAATATAAATACCATAGCAAGCACCAAGTACCATAGCTTGCTAAATAATTTCAACATTTTTTTGACAGCCCTTTTACCTTTTCTTTTAGGACTATTTACATATTCCAGTTAAATAGCTGAATACTACTCACTCACTCACTAGAATGTTTCAATATGGAAGGACAACAAAGCGGAGATTATTTAGCCATTTGTAACCTGGTTTGTTAAGGTTTGTCTTCTCTTTCAGGGATGCTATGTCTGCATAGTCATAGGGTATTGTGAAGGAGGAGACATGTAAGTAATTTTCTTGCTTAAATGATTTCTATGAGTAAAAGCTAGATCATTTATTTGGATATGATGCATTCTTGATTTTGTGTGACCCCATCTTTATTGGTATAGGGCGGAAGCTGTTAAAAGAGCTAATGGTCTCCATTTTTCTGAAGAGGTTGTTATTTGGCTGCCAACTTTACAATTTCTTTTCTAATATATAATTTTCACAAGAATTACTTCTTGAATTTACTTCCATTTCATTCATCAATGTTGAATGATGTTCAGAAACTCTGTAAGTGGCTAGTTCAACTCCTGATGGCACTGGATTACTTACATACAAACCATATTCTTCATCGTGATGTCAAGGTTAGTTGCGCCTCTGTACAGTTTGTAAAGTTGAATGAAATATTATATATCTGAAATCTCTAAAGCTGTTCTGCGCTGCTGATGTTTCACACTTGTTACAGTGTTCAAATATATTTCTGACAAAAGATCAAGACATACGTCTAGGTAAATGATGTGATATTTTCTTTCTGTCATTCCTGTCCTGACAGACTTTATAATTTTCTCGATGCATATGCTGCTTACTGTGCAGTTTATCATTGTGTTATAGCTTATTAGGTGCTTTTAAAATATCTGTTCGTTGCAGGTGATTTTGGTCTTGCAAAGATGTTGACTTCTGATGATCTTGCTTCCTCTGTGAGTAGTATTGCTGAGATCATTGCTTTAGCTTCGTGTTTGTTTGTCTGCATAATCTAGTTACTTATTTACTCTTATGTGTTTGCTTCAATTGCAGGTGGTGGGAACTCCTAGTTATATGTGTCCTGAACTGCTCGCTGACATTCCATATGGTTCAAAGTCAGATATCTGGTCTTTAGGTTAAGCCCAAATCATTTCTGAACTTGACAGCTCATCTATTCTATCTGTATGTCCATATATTTGTCAGCCATTTAATGCATTACTATTATACGTGATATCCAGGATGCTGCATATATGAAATGGCTGCCCACAAGACTGCATTTAAAGCTTTTGTAAGTTATGGATTTGAAGTTTGCAGATTAATGAATTGCTAAATGAATCTTTATGAATGTGGAATGCTTTTTATAATCACTTGTTTAGGAAGTTGCGACCACTAAAGGGATCATTCATGAAGTCATTTATCTCGTTTGGGAAGTTGACTATTTTAGTAGGCTAAAATTTTTGTGTTTAGAAAGATGATTGGATTTTTTTGTAGTTGGATGTGATGTTTGTGAGAAAAAAAGTGAAATGATTATGGGTTTGATGTGACATTTTGTCTTATTTGCTATTTTAGTCTATTTTGCCTTCTTGTGGATTTTAGCCTAAAAAACTCCTAAACCCACTTCCCAAACAGAGCCATTGTATTGGGATTTGTCTCTCTCCTGTTGGAAAGCATTGATTTACTTTACATTTCTGAGTGATGTAAGATTATATTCTTGTTTGATTTCCTTACAAGTACCATCTCTGTCTGGCAGTGATCTGAGTTTGCATGATGCAAAAAGAGTGGTCATCTCAATCATGTTGAAAAAGATTCCCGTATGCAATCCTGTATGGTGGTTTTGCATCTGAATTTAAACAACTTATGCAGGGAGCCTGTGAATGATCCATGGAAAGAAATAATATAAATTTCATAATGAATATTTTAAATATTAATGATTAGAATTATATAGACTTGTTTAGTAAGAGAATCAATAATTAACTTCATTCCACTTGGAACTCCTCTACATAGTATCACAATGGTTTTCCACACTTCTTTTTAGGTAGATCATAATTGTTCATTATTCTAGGTTGAAGTCCTTGGACGATAATAAGTTTCTTTTTTTTCCCCTTTATGAGCAGGATATGCAGGCTCTGATCAACAAAATAAATAAATCCATTGTGTCTCCACTTCCGACCATGTATTCTGGTGCATTGTAAGTTTGTTTTCTTCTTCATGAGCATCTGTCTTCGCAATGCTTCTATTGTTTCCAGCTACAAATAACTTGCTTTGTTTCTTGAATATTCTCCTTTTCCAGTAGAGGGCTTGTTAAAAGTATGTTGCGGAAGAATCCAGAACTAAGACCAAGTGTATGTAATATTCTACATTTTCCTTTTTATTTTCAACATGTGTTCTTGTAGAATAACCTTTAAAAGGAAAATCACTTTATAACTATTATTACATTTTTAGGAATCACCAAGTTGATGGTCCTCCAAAGTGATCATGAAGCCAAATATGATGTTTTCATAATCCTGTTTCATGTGTCACACTGATTCAACATTACAGTTTCATATATATATATACACACACACACAAGTCACTGCTGGAAACCTTATTCATATCCAAATGCATGTAATGTGAAGCACATAATGATTAAGTCGAAGTGTGGGAACATGGATTTAACTTTGTTTCTTTGGATTTCTTCTCCCTTACCAAATGTAGTTCTGTTTTGCCAGGCTGCAGATTTGCTCAGGCACCCACATCTTCAACCGTATATTCTTAAGATTCAACTCAAATCTTATAGCCCTAGATGGAGTACTTTCCCAGTACAGTTGTCTGATTCCAACTATGTAAAGAAAACTAGATTTCTTGAGCCTGATGTTGTTACCATGCTTACGGACAGAGAGAAACGGAGATCATTCAGTAATGACAGGGCCTTGAATCCTAGTATATCTGGAACCGAACTAGACTCTCCATGTTCTTCTCAGAGGGCACAGCATTTCCCAAGCTATTTGAATAAAAAGCTCTCAGAATTATCTGTTGGCAGCATCCATGAAAATATCAGTGTTGATACATCAACAGCCTCAAAGGTTTCAAGTGCTGCCAAGACTCCAAGATTGGCTCCAGCAAAAATGTCAGCAACTCCAAACAGACAGACTGCTCCTTCTAGGATTTCCAACATTGTTTTAAATCATGATTCGGTAAGTTTATTTTTTATTATTTTTATTTTTATAGAGAAATGATAGATACAGAGATTGAGCTTTCCTTTTCCTACTAAAAGTACCCATTAAATAATACTTTTCATGGGTATTATTTTTTGCAGCGTCCTGTGTCGCGTACTCCAGCTAGCAAACCTTTCCAACCAACACGCAGAGCATCTCTTCCATTGTCAACTAGAGCTGCAACATTTGAATCACCTTGTAAGCGTAATGTTGGTCTCCTGCAGGGTGTAGAATCTCCAAATGTCTCTGTCAATTCTCCACGAATTGACAAGGTGGTTGAGTTCCCCTTAGCCTCTTCTGAAGATACCCTGTTTCCCATTCGCAAAACTTCTTCAATATCTGCACAGTGCTCTACCACCCCACCGACTAGTGGGGATCACTCAATCATGAAAGACAAGTGCACAGTTCATATTCTGGACAGGACTTTTACCAAGCCACGAAATGGAAGTGAATGCTCAGATCGGAGTCCAACAACTGTTGTTTCAAGCCGTTCATCTTCGGATTCTAGGCAGCGTAGGTTTGACACCTCATCATACCAACAACGTGCGGAGGCATTAGAAGGATTGCTGGAGTTCAGTGCACAGCTATTGCAGCAGGAAAGGATCGTGGAGCTGGGAGTGTTACTGAAGCCATTTGGGCCGGGAAAGGCTTCTCCTAGAGAAACCGCTATATGGTTAACTAAGAGCTTCAAGGAAACTGTTGTATAGCAGGAAACTAAAATCATCTCTCGCAATGTAATAATGTTATGTGATAAATTATCGGTCTTTCGTCTGCTGAGGAAGGATGAGAACTGGTGAATGTAGGTTGTTATCAAAAACTTCCCATTACAGGGAATGCATATGCGAACTGTTTAAGTTAATGAAAATGTTGAAGAGTTTGTATTTTCTTCCATTGTTTTTACTGCATCAAATCTTGTGGTTGTCTTTAGTAACATGTTTTGGATTACTTGCTAATGACTGAATGGATAATTAGAGATTATGATGCTTTACACTGGTCTGGTGGGCTGACTTCTGTTCAACTCTTTTCTTTCTTGACATAGGAGTAGCAGCAGTGTTTCAATCCCTCAGCTTGAAACAACACAGACATAGCCCTTTAAGCAATTAAAATTTGTTGCAGCTCTATGACGGTAATTTTCTTTGATGCACTTGCATATAGACTATGATACACATTGTTACAGTTTTATATGATAAAAACACAAAACAACAGGTTGCTTTGGTAAGACTAGACTATTATAAGGTTGTGTGGATTTTTTTTTTTCATTAAACAGTCCAAGCATCTTTTCAGTCTTTGTCAAACCATAGATCCTTGGTTGGTTTGATATGAGCAACAATAATATTACAAAGACTTAATTACTTAAAAATCATATGGAATTATTATGTTGTGATTCACATTTATTCTATACATAGAATCCATACTATATAAATTTAATTCTAATCACACATCATCATTCGAAGTAGACAAATTTGAATTCATAAACCTATCAATTTGATATTTATGCTGCAATTTTATTATTACGGAATACATTTTTGGTTGTCCTCTTTCACTCTTATTGATTATAAAAAAAAATTAAATAAATTTAGATCATAAAAAAAGGGGAAAATATTAATCATTAAAATCAATTTTTGACATGTAATATCTCCTAAAAAAAATTACTAAATAAGAATTTTGTTAATAAATATCTTAAGAGTGCTTGTTAAATACATTCATTCCTAAAATGGTGTTGTATAATCATCGGTTATTATCCTAAGTCATCTCAAATCCTCACTTATACAGTAAAATTTTAAGTAAAAAGTTTAAAAATTTAAATTTGAATAAAATTGTCGGTGCCAAGGTCAAAATAAAGATAAATTAGTGACAGTTTTGGTTTAAAAAATCAAATGTATTGGGTTAAAAGTAGATTAGTGAAAAGTTGGGTAAAAATAATCACGGTTATTGAGGGGTTTAGGGTTTAATGACATTTTTATAGATTTAGCCTCGAAGCTCAGCTCGGCTCGAACTCACATCACATCTATTCACTCGACGGAGAGATGGAAGAAGAGGAGGCAGGAATTCTGGAAGCCTACGAACTCCAATTCTCTGATCTCATGCTCTTGAGTTCGAACAAGGATTCACGGCCATCGTTTTCATCAGAAGAGATCGAACGGTTAGAATCGATCGCGAGAAGCGTAATGGAAAACCTAGGGCCTACAGGTCCAGGTCTGCTAACAATCACCGGAGTCCCCAACGCCTCCCATCTCCGCCGCACACTCCTTCCACTCGCCCGCCGTCTGGCCCTTCTCAACTCCGACCATCGCAAACGCCTTCTCAAGGTATAACTTTCTTCGTTTTCTTGCGTCTTTGCAGCAATCAAATTGCCCCATTACAGCATCTCCAATCCTTTTTCTTTTTCCTTTTTAATATTTAATTTGATTCCAAATTTGAGTAAAAAACTTGATTTGATATGAACTACTCCATCCCTATCACCAAGTTTTCAATTCTGTTTCGTTGTTAGCATTGGCATTTAGTTATTTTTGATTGGTTTGAAACTGGTTATTATAAAATCAATGATATGATTTTTTGCAATTCAAAGGCTACAAGCATGTTTTCTTGTTATTATATGTTGCAGTAATAATGTAAAATTTGCGATAAAAAGGGAATTTCTAAAATGACAATTTGATGAAAGGATTGTACTAGTTCATATCAAATCAATCTTTTTACTCAAATTTAGAATCAAATTAGATGAAAAGTTGGAGGTGGTCTAAATTATGTTTATATTGTGAAGTTCTTGTGTTAAAAAGAATAATAAAAAAAAAGAAAAAAAAAAAAAAAAGAAAGAGAAAGAAGAATCGGACAAGTTGCTATACTTTTTGTATGATAGTAAGAATAAGATCTTAGTTTTTTTTTTTTTTTTAACTCACACTTGCAGGAACATGGCCTGGGGAGTGATGTTCCACTGAAGAATCTTGATAGAACTGTCTCATCTTTTGCGATGCAGCTAAAATACATGCAAGGCGTTGAAATTACTGGTGGTGAGGCAAATCATGAAGGGGGTGACAATCACAATAGAGAACAGCATTGTCCTGCTGCTAATGAATTGAGAGATTTTCAAGATAGTGAATTTAAGAATCTTTCTAATAGTTTTAAGGAGCTTGGATTTTGCATGATGGAGGTGGGGCTTCACCTTGCTCGAGTCTGTGATAGAGCCATTGGTGGCCAAGAGCTAGAGCAAAGCTTATTGGAGTCCTTCACGGCAAAAGGGCGTCTCATACACTACCATTCAACTCTAGATAACCTTATATTAAAGGAGGCTGCGAAAAGACGGCAATCTACCAAAAGAAAAGCTACTCAACATTCAATTAGAAATGAGCAACCACATATAAATGGAAATGAAGCTAGATCATGTGAAAATCATTCGAATCTGTGGCAGCAGTGGCATTATGACTATGGTATTTTCACTGTTCTGACAGCTCCATATTTTATTTTGCCGTGTCATAAACAAACACCACGAGAAAATGGATGCTTTTGCAGATCTTGTGAGCAAGAATATCCTTCCCCCAATGGACACACATATTTGAAAATATATGATCTGAATAAGAATCGTATTCAAAAGGTTAGGGCATCTCCTGAAAGTTTCGTTGTTCAGGTGGGAGAATCGGCTGATATATTATCGAAAGGGAAGCTTTGTGCTAACCTTCACTCTGTCCACAGACCAGTAAAGGTGGAAGACTTGAGCAGAGAAACTTTCGTTGTCTTCTTGCAACCGGCATGGAACAAAACTTTCTCCCTCGCGGATTACCCTGTCAGAAATTTCCAATCAAATTGTGAGAATTATGCATTGTGTGCTGAGGAAACTTCTGGTAAACTAGCTGAAGAACTCCATAAAATAGTTCCGCCACTTGGATCACGATTGAAAGATGGGATGACATTTGCAGAGTTCTCAAAAGAAACTACCAAGCAATATTATGGTGGCAGTGGTTTACAGTCAAAGAGATAAGATCTCCCAAGTGTACTGCACCATAAATCTTGGTAATTAATAAGCTGTGATTCTTATTAGTGATCGTCCACTTTTGGCTATCACAATCTTATCTCTGATTGGCATCTGTTGGTGTGCAATTAAAGGCCGGTGGTAATTGGCATTTGTGAGTTTTTAGTGGTCAAACCAGGCCTTGTGTGCATCCCACTGCAAAGAAACGTTCAACCTTCAACAATATTGTTGCATCATTGCAGTTGAAGCTTTCCTCTTGCTAGGTGCAGTATTGTTACATTATTTGGCCATGGTTTTTGAGAAGTGGAAGGCTTATATATGTAGGACTTCATTTTTGGAGGAGGAAAAAATGGTTTATTGAAATGTTTTGGTCATTGCAGAACACTCTGTCTTGAAGTTATCTGGTGCATAAAACCATTTAAGGACTTCGAGGTTGATGCTGCATCTGAAATATAGAGTTAATGGTCTCTGCTACAGGAAAGAATATTTACCAGTATGGCATGGGGAAAACTTTTCTGGTCCTGTAGATTTTAAGGTGGAGTTTATATGGTATTCCTGCTACTCAATAACTCCCCTAATTGAACAAAATATATGACAGTCTTCATGCTTAAGCCTTCATCACTTGTGCGCAAGTCTGTTTGCCGTAGTGGATAGGAATTTGTAAATTGTAATCAACATATGTTGCCTGCCTGGATGAGCCAGTATGATTCTCTAATACAATGTAAGACAATTGAAGAAATTTTAATTATGAAGCATTGTTGAGGCACGAAGGAAGTCAATAAAATCTTTTTCATTTGAAAGGGTGGGTGAATGAATAAGTAATTTCGATTGTTATTATTATTATTATTTAAATTTCCAACGTCATTATTGTGGCTATAGTAACTAATAAATTTTGAATTCCATTGATCCCCACTCACTCACAAAGTTATGAAGTTTATAAATTTTTTGTTGTCGAGTGTAATTAGCAAAACTAGATTTATAGGCTAGTCAAGCTTATAAGAGTTCTGCGTAAGACTTTTTAAGGGGTAGAAGAAAATTGAAATTGTCCTCAGGTAAATATTTTAGCCATCTTTATGTCTAATGCTTGCAATCCTTTTCAAGTATATGATCCCCTTTCATAGAGTTTCTTAGGAAAGCATGGTATGCCTCGATCGGTTTAAGAGATGTGAGCAGAGATTGGTGGTGTATGCATGTATATTTTTGTTTTTGTTTTTGTTTTGGGGAATATTTTTGGAAACTTATACATGATTCCTAGCAGTGTGGATCAATTTAATCAAAGCCAGTGGACTCCATCAGCAACTATACTAGTGATTGATTGTAAAAAAATGAATGAACACCAGAAGATGGAAGAAAAAATGAGAAAGTTTTTTTTTAGCGCATCTTCGTATCAGCAACACGAAAACATTTCTATGTTCACAATTTTTTTGGTTGTATTACAACCCACTCCATAAGTTACATTGGTAGAGGCATCATAATAAATTTTTCATAGTTACTGTTGGGCTTCAAATCTCAGACCCAAGCCCAGTGTGATTTAGGCCTGCTGGGGGTTCGGTCTTGACTTGGGTGAAAGTCTAGTGGGTCGGGCTATGGGTTTTTAGACCAAATGATGACGCTTGAGTGGAAGGAAAATGCTATGGATCCCAAATAAGTTATTAAATTTTTTATCAAATCTCTTATATGGGTGTGAGACCTACACATATCATATGTGTGTGGATCCTACATCCATGTGAGAGTTTGGTAAAAAATTTGATAATTTATTTGGGATCCTCAGCATAATTCTAAGTGGAATAGCCATGCAGTTTGGTTGGTGAATTTATTATGGCTAACTTTGTTCATCTAATTGTTTATTTTAAAATTTTCCAACAGCAGATTATTGTTAAAAAAATGAAACTAATCTGATAATTGTAGGCATGTAATTTTGTGAATCATCTACATGTAAGATGATCAATTTTTAATTTTTTTATGAATCATATACACACAAAGACTTAAAAAGTGAATAGATTAAATTATGAAAGTGAAGTCTGTGGTGGTGTTGTACTTCTTTGGACCCTTATTATTTCATAATTTTTGTATAAATTATGTGTGTTGATATTTTAATTATTTTGACATTTTTCGTCTTTGGACTGATGACCCAATTGTAAATTCCTGAAAAAAAAGCCCAACACCAGCTAGGAAAAGAAAAGGCATGCTGGTGATGTTGAATTATTTGAAGTTGGAGCAGACTTTGGTTTGGTAAAATAGAATTGAAATTGGGAAAGATAGTGATGAATCAATGGGAGAACAGGGAAAAGGGAATAAAGGGATTGTCTTTAGTCAGTGAGTGATGGAACAAAACTACTTTCATACAAATGGAGAGAGAAGGCTGTTTTCTCGAGGGAGCATGGTTCGGATTGGATTAGATTGGAATAAAATCAGGATCAATTCGTTATTTTCAGTTCTTGAAAAATTGAAACCAATCCAATCCGTTTAAATCATGGAACCAATCCGAACCAATTCATTTAAATACGGATTGAATCGGTTTAGGACCACGGATTCACATAATTAAATAACAAAAATATATATATAACATTTTAATTTCATAAAAATATAAACATAGCGCTATATTAGTTCCACAATAGTAACATGTTTTTCTATAATAGTGACATACTGTTCTAAAATTTAAACAACCACAAAAAAACTGGTTTCACTATAACTATTTAGACCATTACAAATTAAAACTAAAAACTAACAAATAAAAGTAATAAAAGAAGATATTATGCGGTTTTAGGTTTAAGTTTAGATTTTATATAGAATAAGAGAAGATATTATGGGGGAAGATGTATAATAAAAATATAGACTATTTGTATACGGTCCGGATCGGTTCCAATCCGGAACTGTGGGGTTCAATCCAGAACCAATCCGTGGACTATGGATTTTTAATTCTTCAATCCGGAACCGAATCACGGATTCAAAAAATCAATCCAAACCTATCGGATTGGACTGGACTAAATTGGATTACGGATTTTACGGATTCCTTGCTCAGCCCTAGTTTTCTCTATCTTCTTCTAAGATAATTTAAATAAGTATATTTTTTGATTTTTTATAAAAAGATATACAAAAAATAAAGAGGTAATGTGATAAAAAAGGATAAGAATGTAAAAAATGGCTTATATAACAAACTCCAAACAAAAAGAGGGAGATGATGACGCATATTGGCACGCCTCCAATGCGCATTTTAGCACACACAACTATTATTCTATTCTGTCCCCACAACACAAGTTAACCAACCCCGGTGAAAGACACAGAGAGCTTCGCGCTGAGTTTGTCCGAGAAACCATGTCTGCAAGTTTGGTCGGGGATTGATGTTGCCAATACCTGAAACAATTTGAACACTTATTGAAGGGGGAAAAGGCACCTTGCCTTGTTTGGTTGTTACATTCCTTTGTCCTCATGTTACATTTAAGCATAAAACTGTTTCGGATTTTATTTTGATAATCTAAACATAAAATTATATTTGTAAAAAATTTAAGTTGATTGAATATTAATACTTTTTTTATTCAATCACAATTGTATTTAAAAAAAATTAATTATATTGTAATTGTAAGTATAAAATTAAATACGAGGTGAGTTTTTTTAGTGATATTTTTAAAAACATAAATCATTTTGATGCATTTTTTTTTAAATAACAGAATCAATACACTTGCCATGCAATTTTATCTATGTATTGATTATTTATATATTTATATATTTTTCGGGGTGGAGGCGGGGTCGGGGTGGGGGTGGGGAATTTTGTATTTTTTTTATCATGTTTGTATTTTTGTATGGGAAAACAATAATACTTTAGACCACTAAAAGTGGTGCTCTAAAAGCACCACTAGTGATGTGATAATGGATGGGTCCATTGCTTGTGTCTTTTTTTTTTCTTTTTTTTTTTTTATAAAAAAAGTGCTTGTAAACTTATTAATGGTGCTTTAGAGCACAATTTTTAGTGGGATGTATCATTACCGATGGAAAAATTATCTCAGTGGTATTACTATAAAATTATTACAGTTTATTAAAATAATTATAGTTATAATTATTAATATGTGTAAAATTTATCAGTTATTTATATATATATATATATATTTTAAAAGTATGGAGTGAAATTTTCCCTCTTTTGTGTTGGGGACGAGTGAGGAAAGCTTTGTGCCATAGGTCCAACTCTGTGAAGGATCAAAGGCTCAGCACGTGGCGGGAAAAAGGAGGCTGACAAAAACTGTGACCAGACGCAAGCAAAGCAAAGCATAGCAAAAGGCACTTTACTAGCAGAGAGAGCTCTTCTTAACTTGACCCATCTTGACCATAGGCTCTACGTCGTACCACTAGTGTAATGTAGGAGAATTCTAATGTATGAATGGTTCTCTCTTTATTTTCCAATGTATTTAAAAAAATAAAATAAAATAAATCATGTTTCAGTTTTTTAAATTTAATTTTTTTTTAAAATTGAGTTTTTTATTTTTCGTATTATTTTGTTTTTAGTAAATATTTATTAAATTTTAAGCAATTTATTTATTTATTTTTACTTTTTTAGATGTACCTTAGTTAGATATATTTAAATAGTAAATTATTTGTGAAAAAATATTTTTAAAAATTAATAAATACATAAAAATACGAAAAATGTTTTGAATTTTTATTTTTATTTTTTGTATATTTTGCATTTAGATTTTTTTTTTAAAAATTTCATAAATATTATACTTTCTAAGTGTATTTATGTTAGGTGTGTGTGAAAATTAAAAAAATTGGTTAAAATATTAAAAAAATTTAATGAAAATAAAAAAAATAAGAAAAATAAAAAAATAGAATTTTATAAAAAGTGAATTTTGAAAATTAAAAACAAACATAATGAGTGGTTTTCTCTTGAGTAAAAAAATAAATAAATTTATTGGGTATGAATGTTGTACCTGCGGTGTATTTCGTGTCTAATTAAAAATCTTGTATTGGTGTTGAAAACTATATGTTAGTGGAAAATAATGTGTGATATGATGTGTAATTTTTTTTATTAGTTAAACTAGTGTTATTTTTATTTAATATTTGATTCTATTTTATGATCTTATATATTCAGTGAAATCTAAAGAAACATGAACATATTATACATGTAGTTTTTATAATTTGTTTATTGTATTAATTTAGTTTATGTGGATCTAATTGTATCAATTTATTCATTGTTAACATTCATTAAAAAATTAAACATAAACTAATGACAAAATGGTCCATTCAAATAGGAATGAATCATTTTAAATTAAATATCAACTGCTTATTGAAGAAGAATGAATAAACTATTTTATTTATTGATTTTAGTTTACTTTTTTAAGAAGCGTTATTAATTTGACCAAATTGTAAAATATTCAAAGATAAAATTAATATAATTAAATTACAACGATCAAATTGACAGAATAGACAAGTTACTGGAATTATAAATATAACTTGCCCAAAAAAAGAAAAAAAAAGGAAAGAAAAACTCTATTTATACATAAAATAATTATATTATTAAAAACATACCAAGAATGATGTGAGAAAAATATGTTTATATATCATTACCAAAAAAAAAAAAAAAACCTGTTGGAAAATATTTGTAGCAAAAGTGTGGTACATTTCTAGTCTCACATATGGTGATTTATGAGTTTTTAATAAGATTATTAATAGGAATATTAGTATGTTAGGCCCCGTTTAATTGTTCGATTGAATATAAGAGTTTGAGAAAAATATATAATATGTAAGGATAAAGATGAGATATAATATGTTGTAAGATATAAGATAAATTATATATACTATGGGATCAATTATATTATATTTGGTTAAGATAGGATATATGATGAAATAAGAGGAGAGTAATTATTTTTAACTTTTGGATGAAAGATTCTCTATATCCAACAGTGAGGATATACAATACTATAGGGGTGTGTTTCTTTGGACGGACTAGATAAGGGGGGATTGTAATCCATCGGACTACTAGTCCTAGGATACATTGTCTCCGGACTATTTGGTTGAACTGGATTTGTATCCTATGTTTGTTTAGTTATAGGATTAGATGTCTGGATTGGACTATTTTTAGTGAATCCAATATTTGTTTGGGGTATTATAGAAAATGATAAATACTTAAATGACTATTTTATCATTTTCAATTATTTACTAAGTAATATGAATATTAAACATAGCTTTAAAATTTTAATTATTTTTAGTTAGATTAAATAAAATTTTATTTTATTTTATTTTCTGCACAATTAAATAAATTTACTTTTAAAAAATTAAATAAATTAAATAAAAATAAAAATATATGTTATTTTTTAATTAAAATTTTAAATAATAATAATAATTAAATAATGAAATAAAATAAAGCATCTATTAAAATTTAAATAATGAAATTAAATAAAACATAAACAAAATTTTAAAATAAAACATTTTTAAAATATTTATAAAAATTATTTTAAAAAATTAAATAAATAAAACAAAAAATAAAAATTAAATAAAATTATTTCATTTTTAAATTAAAACATTTAAATTTTTTAAAATTTTACTAAATATAATATATAATTAAATATAGAGGACAAAAATATAATTTCATTATTTAATCCTATGAGATGAGTTATCCCGTGGTTTCTATCTCACTCCCATAGGATAGGATAGTCCCACAAATATGGGACTAATAGTTCGGGGGAGACCATTAGTCTGAAACAAAACTTTTGAAACAAACAATAGACTATTAATTCGGTGGGACTAATAGTCTAATCCCATACCCTAATCCTTCAAAACAAACACACCCTAGGAGTTAGTATTGCATATCTCTTTGTATCATGTACTACCCAGACTCCTTATATTTAAAGCAACCAAACACAACATATAAAGGGAAAAAAAACGTATGACATCCACCTCATATTATATCCGGTGCTACTCGCGTGTCCGTATTCTCTGTCTCCCATGGCTCTCTATAAAAAGCAACCAACCAAGCATTCCATAAAACAACTGTCCGAGCTCACTACCATGCCTACTCCTCTCTTAATTGGAGTTGGTAAAATGGAGAGAAGGCGGTCCGAGCAGCGTGGCAACAATGGCGACGGCGAGGTTCAGCTACCGGAGCTCCCGACGGAGCCATTGGAGTTCCTGGCAAGGTCATGGAGCGCCTCCGCCCTCCAAGTCTCCAAGGCTCTCGCTCCTCCTACTCCCAAGCTTCCTACTACTACTACTACTAATGGTGGTTGTAGTAGTAATAGTGATTCGTCTTTCGCTTCTGTGGTCGAAGATGTCACCGGAGGCTGTGACATTGAGACTGAGGACTCAGCAGCAGCAGCTATTCCTGGAAATGGGAACCCACTACTGTCTTTCTCCTTTGCTTCTTCTGCAACTTCTCAGCTTGTCCTTGAACGCATTATGTCTCAATCCGTGAGTCATATACACTTGTTTCTCTATCTTTTAATCTTTTTCTCTTCCTCCATTATAAAAATCTCTCTGTTTGTTTTGACAGAAAACTTTCTTGTACAATTTTTTTTTTAAAAAAACGTTATTTTTATTTATTTATTTATTTTTATGTTTGATTGCGTTCTTAAAATTAATGTACTAATAAATATATTAGTAATAGTGGTAGTGGTAGGAGCGGGGTGGAGGTGGTAGTGGCGGTTGCGGTGGAAATGGAGGTGATGACAGCATTGGTGGTGATAGTAGTAGTGATGGCATTGATAAATTTTTAATTAGATACAACTTTTTTGCTTTTTAAAAATAAAACATTTGTCATTTAAATAGACTTTTTCGGACATTTTTTGTCAAAAATATTAACGTCAGAAAATATAAAATGATTTTTTATTCAAAGAAACAGAATGTAAGTTTTATAAAATACTTTGATCTTTTTTGTTTTTATATAATTTGATGTTAATTTAAGATAAAAACAAAAGATATTTTAATTTTGATTTTAAGATTTTTATGGGACAGGAAATATCACCATTAACATCGGGGAGGCTTTCACACAGTAGCGGACCATTGAACGGTTCCCACGCAGAAGAGACAGATAGCGCTCCTGTTTCCCCCTCTGACGATTTCGACGATGTCGTCAAGGTACCCTACCCCTCTCCCTCTGTTCCTTTCTTCTTCTTCTTCTTCTTTACTCTTTTTTAATTTATTATTATTATTATTTATATTTGAGTTCTTCATCTATAACATTTACTTGTTGACAAATTTAGACTAACCGTTTAACTTTTTTTTTGTTTTAATTAGCAAAGTATTATAAATAGATTAATTTTTTATCTATATAATAGTCCAAATCGATGGTGTAACAAAAATTTTACAATAAAATATGGTGATTCACAATTGAAAAACAACGAAAAATATTGGAGATTCTAAGAAAGTACTCACAATGCTATTCACAATAATATGATAGAATATGTGTTAATTTTTAATTTATTACACATTAATGATGGAGCCTAATTTCGATACTGTATCATTATAAATGAATTTATAAATATAAATATGTCAACCTCTACTATTATTCAAAACAATAAATGACATATTCAGCATGAATTATAATTTCTCACTTACCGTATAGAGACAATGGCAGCCACCTCACGGACTTTTTGTATCATGCTGTGTGAACCGCAAAATGTTCCTCTGATGATACAGAAAACCACAGAGAAAACTGTTTTTGTTTTGTTTTCTTCAATAAAAACTTTTCTTATTAACTAGAGATTCCTTTCGAGGCCTTTAATCAACCACTTCTTTTGACTGGTAAAACCAGACCAGAGCACCTCCTATTCTCTTTCTTCTTTTTTTCTCTATCTCAATTTCGTTCCAGAATGAAATGATTTTTTATGAACGAGCAATATATAAATTTATTTTTGCATTTTTAATGTGTGCATTTTTGTTTGATATGATTGATATAAGTGTACTTATTTAAATAAATGTATTTATTTGAGTTATATTACATTTATAATTTTTATATATCTTTTCATAAAAAATAAAAAAATATTATTTAAATCATTCAAAATTACGAAGCCACTCTATCAATTAATAAAATAAAATAAAAAAAACGTGTTTCGTTCACACACTTCAAGTGTGAAGAAATTCCAAGTTGGATTGAGTAGGTAAGTAGGGCTGCCAGGCCAATTTGGATTTACCTTGGGCTAGCTGTCTCTAGTCATCTTTCTCTGTAGATTTGCTTGCTTGGTTATTTTCAGCAACCAAAAAAAGATCGGAGCTCTTTTTTATGAATTTTAATTAAGGTAGATTTTATTATAATGTAATGTTTTGATTTTGTTTTTTGAATTTTTTTTTTTACCCCCTAACACATCATTAAAACTCAATTAAAATTTCAAAATTAGAAAATGTATCATTACTTTTTCAGCAATTGCCCCCTGACTTGTCACCGTTTCTCCCAGTGGCGGAGTCAGGAAATTAAATTAGGAGGGACACTTATTAGTTACAGTTTTTTTTTTTTTTTTCCATAACCAACAATAAGAAAGATAGTAATAATTTTTGAATTAATATTAAGTACAAAAAATTAAATAAATTGTTACAAAAGTATTTCAAATAAACTTTTATAATTAATTTCGAGTAAAATCGAAAAGAAAGTATTGCATGTAACTAATGTATTATGGATAATGTAAAAAAATCATATATTTAAGTCGTAAAATAAATTATATAATGGTAAGATAAATCAAATTTTTACAAAATTTGAGTAAAATTTTTATATAATAGTGATATCACGTCATTATTGACATGATATCACCAATTAATAATAAAGCAACATATGAAGGGTAAATTCTACATGCAAATATAACTAACATTCTAGTAATTTATATATATATATATATATAGTGAGATTAATTATATTTACATATCAATAATGATAGATATTATCTTTATATTGAGATTTTTTCATAAAATTATAATTTGTTATAATTACTTCATTTTCAATAAAACAATTATTATTATTTTCATAAATTTAAAAAATATCCTTAATATTTTATTCCTAAATATTATTTTTATTTAAAATTTTATTTATATACCTATGTAAAAAAAAAAAAAATCCAGGAACAACCCCCCCCCCCCCCCCCCCCCCCCCCCCCCAAAACAATCTATTTTTACCCTCCTCTCTATTGTTACTGACCTTGGAAAAAGTTAAAGAAACTAGAAAAAAAAATAGTTCAAAAATTTATCTGAAAAAATAATGTCCTAAATTTAGAAAAAAAATAATATTTATACAAAATTAGAATCCAAAAAATATAATGTGTGATTAACATTCATCTTGAGTGTTATATGAATAATTTGTAAATAAATTTAAATCACAAAATGCACTTTCTATGCATTTTTTTTATTGGATGTTTGGCATTCAGCTAAAAAAGCTACATTTTTTATTTTCTTTTAAATTATGTTAATTTTTATTTATTATTATTATTATTATTATTATTTACTTTTTCATGTCCATCTTGTGTATATAAATCTAAAAAATACAAAAAAAAGAAGGCTAAAAAGTCAATAATTTTTAGATTTTTTTGTCCTTTCTGTACCTTTTTTTTCAATTTTAATTTTTTTAGTTCTTCTAATTGAGTAAAAACAAAAAAATCACTAAAGATTAAAAAAAAATAAACAAGAAAAAGTTAACCTCCCAAACACCTAATTATGTGCTCGTAGCAATTATTATTAATTTAATTTTAGTATGATATTTTTTTGACAATTTTTTCATTATCGACCCCAAAGTAGCACGGTTGCCCCCATAAATAGACTATGAGGTAACTGGTCCCTCTCTATCTTTTAGTAGGACGCAGTCTCGGAGATTGTTGACAGTTGAACTTTGTAACTCGAATGCCTAGCTAAGTTCGTAGATTCACAGCGGATTCCACTCTAATTAATTGATTTCTATTATGCATAAATTTATTTTTTCAAAGTTTTTCCGTCATATATTGTTAAAAAAAAAGAAGAGCATTGATAGAGACCCCCTCCATCACCACCCCCACCCCCCCACCCCCACCATCCCTACACACACACTAATGGGTGGGGATTGGAGAAGAAAGAAAAAAAAAAAAAAACAAAAGAAAAAGTAGTCAATTAAAAAAGAGAAATGGTCAAATGGGGCAGGGAAAGGAGTCTTAAACATTTTTGAAAAGAAAAAAAAAATGTAATCTGACTACAATTAATAGATTTTTTAAGTTGATTGCTCATTTAAAAAAAACCAACAAATATACTAAAGTAATCTGACTACAATTAATAGATTAATATGATTTTTTAAAAAATAATCTCCATAAAGAAATCTATTAAAAAAAAAATTTGTATAAAATTATCCAAGTGGAAACTATATCAAAGAAGAAACTATATCCAGATTCGATTTGGATTCCAATAACGTTGTATTTGGTTCACCAAGGATCTTCTAAAGTTTTTTTTTCTTAAAGTTTCCTAAAGTGGTGTGTTGTATGGTTGAGATTTAATGCTAAAAAATTGATGTGACTTGTCATTAAATCTCAACCATACAACACACCACTTTAGAAAATTTTAGGAAAAAAAAACTCTAGAAGATCTTTGCTCTATTTGGTTCGAAGATTTAGAAAATAATTTAAAAAAAAAAAACAATTAGGTGAAATATAAATAAAATATACTTATATTTTACCCAATTTCACATACTATTTCTCTTTCCCTTTCTAAATCTCTCAGCCACACCTAGCATGAATGGTTCCTAATCCCTGGAGGGGAATTACAACGGACATAGAACAATTTTCTTTTCAAATCACCAAACTCAATCTTCCCCCAGTGAATTAATACAAGTCTTTATATCAATTAAATGCAGTACTTACGTTCAAACAACAGTCTGCAACCTTTATTCACTGGTAAAAACAATGTTGGTGGCGGTGGCGGAGTAAGCACACCAAGTGGAAAAACAGTAGGAAGGTGGTTGAAGGAGAGAAGAGAGAAGAAGAAAGAAGAGGCCAGGACCCACAATGCCCAGCTCCATGCTGTTGTTTCTGTTGCGGGCGTGGCAGCTGCAGTTGCTGCCATTGCAGCTGCCACGGCGGCAGCATCAGCATCCGAGAAGGATGATCAGATGGCAAAGACTGACATGGCTGTTGCATCAGCTGCAACGTTGGTTGCTGCGCAGTGCGTGGAGGCTGCAGAGGCTATGGGAGCTGAGCGCGATCACCTCGTTTCGGCTATTAGCTCTGCTGTTAATGTTCGCTCTCATGGTGATATCACAACTCTCACCGCTGCTGCAGCCACTGGTATGAAATTTCTGCCCACCCCATTAATAAATTAGTTAAGATTGTTGAAGATTTCAAATTTTCTTCTTGTTGGATTAATGACATAATAAATTAGTGCCAAATTAAACATATTCAAAAAAATTAAACTATCCAAGTTTTAAAATATGTTGATCAAATTTTATTGTGTTTTGACTCACACCACATCAACTATCAATTTATGCTGTACATTCTAATTTTGAACAGTATTTATTTTTTCTATTATTTTGGGTACATTGCATTTTGAAGTTAAAACTTGATATTGCCCACTTCATGAATGGAGATGTTTTGGATTGGGTGCAGCACTACGAGGGGCAGCTACACTGAAGGCAAGAGCACTGAAAGAAGTGTGGAATATTGCAGCGGTGATACCGGCGGAGAAAGGGGTGGGAATGAGGATGAGTGGTAGCGTTAGTAGTAATGATCAAACTAGTCAAACTAATGGTAGTAACCATAATGAAGGGCTTGCCCTTGAGGAGAATTTCCTGGGTGCTTTTAATCAAGAACTACTTGCTAGGGGCACGGAGCTTCTCAAACGCACCAGCAAAGGTGATCTTCACTGGAAGATTGTATCTGTCTATATTCATCGAACAGGCCAGGTGAGTGCTACGCGGTGTAGTGGTGTTATACTAATGAGAAGATCACGATCTCCTAATTTTTGGGTGGTGTAATGTGCAGGTGATGCTGAAGATGAAGAGCAGGCATGTTGCAGGAACAATCACCAAAAAGAAGAAAAGTAATTTTGTAATCAAGTACTCATTGTTAATCCTCAACTTGTTATGATCTCAATTTTGAGTGTGTTTGGACATTGGATGAGTTGCAGGTGTGGTGTTGGAGGTGCGCAGAGATGTAGCGTCGTGGCCAGGGAGGCACTTGTTCGAGGATGGAGAGCAGCGTCGATACTTTGGGTTGAAGACAGCAACACGCGGAGTTGTAGAATTTGAATGCAAGAACCAGAAAGAATACGACGTCTGGACGCAGGGCGTTTCTAGGTTACTCTCCATCACAGCAGAGCGGAAGAACAAATGTCATAATAAATAAATTGAAACAAAATTGGTCCACTGGAAAAACACCTAGTAGTAGTAGAGTAGAGATGGTTTGAGTGAGTTAAATTTTGGATCTTCTCTTTCTCCCAACCCAATTTGGAAAATAAAATGTAGAGACTAAGAGCTTGGAAATTGTTATTTGTGTTTGTGTGGGTACTTTCCATAATCGAGCAGGTTGGTATGTAGGAGAAACAATAAAGAATATCCGTTACTAGATTTTTATTATCCAGACATAATTCATTTGGTTCACTCTCTCTTGCACAGCTTACTAGTGAACCCTACATTTTCAAATGGTGTGGGGGGTTCACTCTAATTATGAGTAAGCAGGGTAAAAAATTATAAAAAAAGTAGTGCCTTGTCATCTTATTTGAATTTACAAATTCACATCCAACAATAATAAATACATTGACAAACGAGTATGGGACGAAACTACATAGGGTCCAGGGGCACATGCCTCTCATATTTTGGAAATTACACTTTTACTTTTAATTAATTTTTTTTTATTTAATTCCTTTTTAATTTTTAAATATATTTCAAAATGTTTATATCTCGTTTTTCTTTTTACTAAATTCTTTATAATTTATCATTATAAATGTTTAATTTTATCAAAATATTCTCTTATAATTATTTATATCCCTCTTATTTTTCTCCACATCTATCTTTTTTTTTTCTTTTTGTATGAATGTTATTACATTTTAAATTGTGATTTCATCATATTTAACAAAAATAGCAAATAAAAAAAGCATTGGTTAATTAAAACATATTTAAGGCACAAAATTTTGACATTACGTTAATCTTTAGTCATTCTATCGCTAAATGAAAATTAGATTTAATTAAGTTTTGTAATTGATATCATTAACAATTAATGGTGCCCCATAAATCAAAATCCTGACTTTGCCACTGAAAAGAGTGATTTGGCAATCTTGGCAAAGACCATTAATAAAAGAATATACTCACCAAACAAGAATGACAAAACATCAACATTGGGTGTTTATATTCGTTTTATATTATCTTCTGCGATGATGGTACGATCCTTGAGTATTAATTCTTTGCCTTTCGACCAGCAAAAGAAAAATGCTAGAAGGATTGAAATAGGTCGTGCAAAAGCAAAAGAAAAGCCAAATGAAAAAAAAGATGCTAGGCTTGAACAAGGTTGTTGCTACATGGCGATTTTTTAGGGGAAATATCAAATCAGTGATAATTTGAAAAATAGTTACAAATAGTGACAAACTTTACAAAAATTAATAATTAAAATCATTAATTTTTTCATGAATTTGCAATTACTTTTTGAAAAGTCCATTGAATTCTAATTTCTCCAAATTTTGATGGTAAAAAATTGGACAAATTAAACCTATGGTCAAGATATTTAATTTGTCTCTTGTGTTGGCAAAATCATCATTTTAAAATGAAATAGACAATTTCAAATTGAAAATCAATCTCTCAATCTTTTTATATTTTTTAAAAGAGTGAATAGACTATTTTAATTACATACTACTCTCATACATGATCAATGTAGATCACGAAAAAAAAAAAAAAATGAGATAATTTTTTTGAGAATGCCCAATATTTATAAGAAGTTGAAAACATATGAGCTGTCATTCCAAATTGTCAGAATAATTTGAGAATTTAGGAAATGACATGGGATTTGTTATTTTTGTGGCTTTTTTGCTGGCATTTTTTTTTCTTTAGCAAAAAAATTTTCAAAATGTTTCAATAAGCTTTTGGTGTTTAGATTCTACATTTTACTCGACGAGATGAATTGAAATTTTTTTAAAAATTTCAAATTAGACTAAAATAAGTAAATTATAGTGATTTTTTTGGGCTTATTTTGACTTTTTCATTTTCAATATTACTTTTTAGATTCGTCTACGACAAATCGAAAAAAAAAAAAAAAAAAAAATTTACATAATTTTGAAAAAAACTACTAAAGGCCTAAAAAGAAAAGAAAAAGAAGAGGTTGCTTATTTGGGAGATCCCAAACTATTTGGGATAGAAAAATGTTTTGAACTTCTAATTAGACGTGCCACTAGTGATGTGGCAGTGAGTCCCACCCACTACCACTGTCAGTGATGTGTCTGTTTTTTTTTTTTTTTTTTTTTTTTTTTTCTCTTTCCACCTCATTAGAGGTGTGTTTAGAGCCTCTAAATTAGAGGTCTCTAGCATAATTGTTTGGGATATGCCATTTTTTATTAAAATAGTTAATAAAGACAAAATAAATTAAATTAGTTAACAAGATAAAATATCACATTCAAACTATAATTATTTCATTTTTTTCTCACAAATATTAAATCAATTAAAAAAAAGTCAACAATCATTCTAAACACAACTTTTTTAATCAGATTAAACTAGCAAAATAGCAACAAAAAAAAAAACTAATTAAAATAGTCAAAATTTCAAATGAAGTCAATATAAAAGAATACAAGAACTCTTAGAATAAATTATTTGGAGAAAATATAAAAGAATACATGGTGCTGTTTGGGAAGGAGATTTTTTGGTTTTTTTTTTCACTAAAAGACAAATTGGTTACAAAATTAAAAAAAAAAAAATCTAAATAAAATATCATATCAAACTCCATAATCATTTCACTTTTTCTCTCACAAACATCACATCTAACCACAAAAAAACTCAACTATCTTCCCAAACACAAACTTTTTTTTCTCTAATAATATCCTATAACTAAAAAAAATCTACAAAAAAAACACACTTCCCAAACATCCACAAAACTTTGTTGAAAGGAAAATTCCGTACAACCTTGGGAATAAAAAATTAGTATCAGTTCAAATTACTATAAGTACAAATAAAATATTAGAACATCAATATTAAAAAAGTTTATTGAAAAAAGAAAAAGTAAAATATGAAATATGAAATATAAAATTTTCTAAAAAATATTAGGAAAAAGACTAAGACCCCAATGGGATTGACCCCCACCACCTTCACTATTTTTTGATTGGTCCAAAATTTATTTATTTATTTTTTTCTCTTGCTCTCGCAGCCCCCCACGTGGAGGTGGGGGGTGCTGGGGTCACCTCCACTGGGGGTCCCCAGTAGTGCCGAAATTATTATCTAAAAATCAGAACCAAACAAATTGATTACTTTTAAGATAAATTACAAATACATCCATTGAGGTTTGATTAAAATACGAATCGTTCTTTGTGATTTTGAAAATTACATTCCACCTTCTGAGATTTTTAATTTCATAATAAATCGTCAATTTTATTAATAAATCATCAAGTCAACTAACAATTTTTAATGATGTTAAAAATATGTTTCAATTAATAATTTGGGTAATTTTATTATTATATAGGAGAGTAATTATAAATTTCATTTTTTTTTGTTAATTATATTAAATAAAAAAATTCTAATAAAAACATATTTATAATTTTTCAAACCACAAAAGATAATCTATATTTTAAACAAATTTCAAGAACATATTTATAATTTACCCTTACTTTTAACAAAAATTGTGGTTGTTGCAGTGAGAAATATAACAAATACATCAAGTTATTGGAGAAGGGACAATACAAACCAACGAAATAAAAGACCAAATCATTAATACCATACAAACCAACAAAATTTTATATATTTTTTTATATATACTTTACTATGTCACGACCCACTCCCCGTACTTAAGGGTTAGGTATCGTGATAGCCAGCAACTGAGATTACCTCCAGTCAATTCTTAAACAAATAAATAAACTCGAGCGGAAAATAATATTCAAGTGAGGGTACCAAAATAATCATTGGAGCTTCTATTTAATTAACTTGTCATAACTGAACTATCTCTACAAAGTGCTCCGTGCCTATCCCACGCGCTGGCCCTGACATATCACCCGAAAGTGGTAAACAACTATAAGCACATGGCAGATTGAGACATATCATACGAAGAGTATAAGGGCATAAAACTCACCATGGATAATTATTGGCTAAACAGAGCTTGATATTAAAATACATAATATATAATACAGAGATCAAATACAGAAATCATCTACATAATCATAACCACGATACAGACGGAACAGAACAGAACAGATGTATGGACTCAAGAGATGGCTCATACGAACTCTAGAGGTGGCTCCCCCCATAGTGTAGCACTTAGTTCCGTATAGCACTTTGCTCCACACCAGAAGTCATAACCACGGTACAGAATCGGACAAATGTATGGACTCAAGAGGTGGCTCGTACGAACTCTAGAGGTGGCTTCCACCATAGTATAACACTTAGTTTCGTACAACACTTTGCTTCATACCAGAAATCAGAGTGTTAGTGGATTCATGACAGACAAAGGGTCACAAAGTGACTAATCAGAGCACCAGCAGTTATTTAAGTCCCCAAAGGCATGAGACTCCCGTGGTGGTATTTACAAAACATAATTGTATATAAGGTCATAATCAAATATTTTTTAAAATATAAACAAACATATCCATAGGTTTCCTTTTAATAAATAGGGTTCAGAAAATAATTCACGTAACTGAAATAATAATTTATAAAACTTAACTTGTATAAAATAAAATATGATAAATTAAAACGTATGTAAAATATATTATGGTAACTCAAGGTATAATATAACTCACCTTAAAATTAATTTTAACTTTTACCTTTTATTTACTACGACCCCCTAGATATTCCAAACTAAACTCAAAGTTTTATATATAAAAACAAAACGAGAGAGAGAGAGAGAGAGAGAGAGAGAGAGAGAGAGAGTTATAGGATGGATGATGTTGATGGACATGTTCATCTCTTTGTATAGGTGAGTAGGCGTGAATAGGAAGACACGTGGGGGGCACGCAAGTGCGTTATACAAAAAAATGTTATATTTTTAGTGTATTTCGATCTAGGAAAATTATAGAGGAAAATATAATAAAAATAGGAAAAATTATTTAGAAGTCCTATTAGGGAGACTTGTGCTACATTTGGTCCCACAAAAAAACTTATGTTCCCATAAGTCCTGTGGGAAGTTTCTTAACATATTTACCCTCAATATTAGTTGTTAATATCATAAATAATAATAAAACCATATATAGGGAAATTGATATAAACGTAACGTAACGTGACACCTATATAAACGTAACGTGACATATCTACATAAACGTAACGTAATGTGACACCTACATAAACGTAACGTGACACGTATGATCTATGGTAACATTGAATTTTTTATATAGGAAATTGATTTTTATAATAATTTTTTTTTATTTGTAGGCTAAAATAATCTATCCACTCAGTTTCATTTTATTTCATAATGTTTTAATTATCTCAATCAATCCTATATCTGTGTGTGTCCGAATCTGTCCCTCCCTGGGATTGTGTGGCTGTGTCTGGTGACATTATGCTTGGCTGTGAATGGGCAATTTTCCTTTTGGTGGTGTCCAAGATCAGCTAATAAGGCAGCACACTGGGTTGCACAAGCCTACCTCAAAAATCAACTTCCTTTGGACTGAAGTGTGTCGGGATTGCATAAAGAATGCAAGCCAGGAGATCGAATTGGTCGATTGAATCGTTTGAGGAGTCGAGCCCTAGCGTTGTGTGCCCTTCCATTAATTAATTTAAAATTATAATTTTTATGAATTAATTTAGATTTCACATATATTATTGATAATTTTTTAAATTTTACAATTAATAATACAAAATAAAAATATATTAAGATTATATATCTATTTCAAAACAAACGGATTAAAAAAATAAAAATTTATTAAATTTGCGAAACGTAACGTGACACGTTACGTTACGTTTATGTAAGTGTCACATTACGTTTATATAGGTGTCACGTTACGTTTATATAAGTGTCACGTTACGTTACGTTTATGTAGGTGTCACGTTACGTTCATATTGGTGTCACGTTACGTTACGTATATATAGGTGTCACGTTACGTTACGTTTATGTAAGTGTCATGTCACGTTAGGATCTTGTGGAATACATTCTTATGAAAATAGGACTTGAGACTCTATAAGAAATTACACAGGACTTAGCCTAGCATAAGGTTCTGAAAAAAGACTTATAAATAAGTCTCCCATAAAAATATCATAATATTCAGAAAATAATTTTAAATAATAATATAAAATTATATATTTTTTTATATAAAATTTAAAGAACAACTTAAATTTTCGAATTATTACATACTATGTATAATTCGTGTTATGCACGAGACTTTATAAATTAAAAAACAAATCATTATAAATATATTGAAATAATTTAATATTTTATCTTGTGATATATATGAAATTTATAAGTTAATTTTTATATTTACAACTTTCTAAATTATTAGTTTAAAAAAATTAAAAATATATATATATATATAGTGCAATTTTGATAATTTGTAATAAATAAATAAATAAAAGTTAAACTGAGGTTACATGAGTTATGATATATCTCTTCTTGTTATGAAAATATACAAATTTAAAAGTTATGATTAAGACAAATATACAATTTTATTATTAAATGTGAAGTGAAGTGATATTTAACAATAATTGATATGATGTTTCTATTATTAATCCAATAATTTTAATTTCATAACTAAAAATATAATATGAATATAATACGCACTCAGATTTCTAGTCTTAAGAATAAGAAGGTTTTAGAATATTTACAACATTTCATCATTTTCTTTTAATTTTATTTATCTAATTTGATTTTAAATTTGAATAAAAAATAAAAATTATATATGAATTACTTTAACTTTTTCATTCAATTTTTATCAATTTTTAAAAGAACTTTCATTCTTATCCTATTTTTTTTTTCTTTTCATCAATTTTGACGAAAAAAAACAATAATTTCCAATGTTTCATCTTTTTAAATTTTTATCAAATTATAATTTGATAAAAAAAAAATATTAAGGGTTGAAGATTCTCTTAATTGGATTTATAGTGAAATAACATCTTGAAATAGTGAAAGTTTGAATATGTGATTGGTTGAAATGTATAATTTGATAAATTCTATTCTCACATTTGTATAAAAAATTGACACTTATGACCACATCATTATAAGTCGGATTATGAAGAAAAAAAATTAAGGTGTCAAATATTTTTCATTTGTAAATATTCTACCTATTAAAAAATAAATAAATAAAAGAAAAAGGAAAAAAAAGTAG
The DNA here is from genome assembly GCA_036172215.1 of Camellia granthamiana. Taxonomy (NCBI): domain Eukaryota; kingdom Viridiplantae; phylum Streptophyta; class Magnoliopsida; order Ericales; family Theaceae; genus Camellia; species Camellia granthamiana. Next base: position 10,226,270 of record CM069915.1, read on the forward strand.
AGTAGGGGATGGTTTGAGTGAGTTAAATTTTGGATCTTCTCTTTCTCTCAACCCAATTTGGAAAATAAAATGCAGAGACTAAGAGCATCAGTATCAAGTTCTGTAGTATCAGTATCAAATCCTTCCTCCATCAACCTCAACAATTTTTTTGTAAATTAACGTTTTGTTAAATTTGCTACAGTACCTCAACAAAAATAAAGAGGCACTGTTCATTCGTTACATGATTTTTTATTATATTTTCTGGAGTAAAACTGGGCAAAAATCTTTAAACCGGTCGTCCACTCGGATGTCTCCCCGGGTGTCCCACCGGATGTTCGGGAGTGCCTGTAACAAAAGAAGGAAAAATGTCGAAAATTAGCCAGGTCGACCGGCCGGTTGACTGGTCAACAGCAAATTTTTTTTTTTTTGCATTTTTTAAGAAATGTTTGGGTGGCACCTTATCAATTTAATAAAAAAAGAAAGAATAACAAATACAATAAGAAATTAATATTTTAATAAGATTGAGTTAGAATAGAGAGTTTCATACAATGAATACTAAAAATGTGACTAATTAAAATAGAAAAAGTGAATTTTAAATTAAATTATCTTAAAAATTTAAAGAAGCTGATGCGAATGCTCAAGGAGCTTGGAAATTGTTATTTGTGTTTGTGTGGATACTTTCTATAAGAGCAATGCTATAGACCACTAATTTGCCATCACTAATCCCACCACTAGTAAGGTGGCAATTTAAAATAAAAATAAAAATACAAGACACAAACACACTGTGACAATTAAAACCACCACAAATTAGTGGTCTAAATCATTTATCCTTTCCATAATCGAGTAGGTAGGCATGTATAGGGGTGTGTGCGGTGCGGGTCGGTGCGGTTTGAGAGAAAAATAGAAACCGTATGGCGGGTGGCAGATTGATAAAAGTGTCACTAGAACTTGTCATTTTCCTTATCAAAAACCGGCGATTCGGTTGGCAAATAATGGCGGATTTGCCTTGACGGTTCGGGCGGATTGGCGGTTTATAAAAAATATAATTCAAATTACAAAACTTAAATCAAAGAGTAAAAAAAAGACGAGAGATACCGTGATGTTAAGCATCTTGCGAAGCTTTCTTCTGATGCAGCAAGTGTAGCAACAACATGATAATATCAACGATTATGCCATCAGTTCATTACAAGCATCTGTGGAAGCTATAATGATCAAATACAATACATAAAATTAATGTCATTCAGGGTTTACAATATATTGAAAATGTTTACTGTTGAAAAGTATTTAGATTGAAAAGTGAGCTGATGCAAGTTTGCAACATGGCCAGAAAAAAAAAAAGATTAAAAAGTGAATTGGAATCCAACTTTATTTTGGATTACTGACATTTTGAATTCCCCTCGAGCAGTAATGTAATACTATATTTTAAGGTATAGAACAACAAGCAAACTTAAGTAAAAAAGAATTTTTAGAATCTTATAAAACATGATTTAATAGCGGTGCGGGTCGGTACGGTTTGGAAGAAAAACAGAAACCGGCGGATTGATAAAAGTGTCACTAGAATTTGCCATTTTTCTTACCAAAAATCGGCAGTTCGATTGACAAATAATAAAGAATTTGCCTTGACGGTGCGACTCGGTGCGGTTTTGACGGTTTCGGCAGTTTCGGCGGTATTATGCACACCCCTAGACATGTAGGAGACAAACAATAAAGAATATGCCTTACTAGATCTTTATTATCCAGACATAATTCATTTTTTTCACTATCTCTTGCACAGCTTACTAGTGAACCCTACATCATCAAATGGTGTGGGGGTTCGCTCTAATTATGAATAAGCAGGGTAAAAAATTATAAAAAAATGTAGTGCCGTGCCATCTTATTTGAATTTACAAATTCACATCCAACAATAATAAATATATGGGTTCTGTTATGGTGTGCAATTTACGCCTTACACTTACGCCTTTTCTGTTTGCAGTCCTACTTTGTTTTCACCTTCCACTTACACTTTGTGTAAGTGGCACATGGTGTGCAACCTTGAGGGTTGCACACCTAAAAAAAGTCCTAAATTATATTGATAAAAGAGTCTGTGACAGAGTTACATAGGGTCTAGGGGCACATGTCTCTATTTTTTTTTGAAAATTATACTTTTACCTTTAATTAAAAAAAGATTTTTTTATTTAATTCCTTTTTAATTTTTATATATATTTCAAAAATTTTATATCTCGTTTTTATTTTCTCTTTCTTTTTACTAAATTTCTTATAATTTATCATTATAAATGTTTAATTTTATCAAAATATTTTCTTATAATTATTTATATCCCTCTTATTTTTCTCCACATCTATCTTTTTTTTTTCTTTTCCTTTTTCTTTTTGTATGAATGTTATTACATTTTAAATTGTGATTTCATCATATTTAGTAACTAAAATAGCAAATAAAAAAAGCATCGGTTAATTAAAACATAATTAAGGCACAAAATTTTAACATTACGTTGATCTTTAGTCATTCTATCGCTAAATAAAAATTAGATTTAATTAAATTTTGTAATTGATATCCTTGTTTTTCTAGTTCTTTCTTGTTTGGTTCCTCACCAAACTTGCAGTGCTAGCATATGTTAGGGTATCCATGCCGGTGCCAACTTTGTTGGGATGGATATGGTATTCTTTGAAGCTTATAGCACTTGCCCCCTATTGATGTTCAGCTGTAATGGTCTATTTTCATCAATAAAATTTTGTTTAAAAAAAAAAGAAAAAGATTAATAGTGCCCCATAAATCAAAATCTTGATTTCGCCACTGAAAAGAATTATTTGGCAATCTTGGCAAAGACCATTAACAAAAGAACATATTTACCAAACAAGAATGAAAAAACATCAACATTGGGTGTTTATATTCGTTTTATATTATCTTTTGCGATGATTGTGCGATCTTTGAGTACTAATTCTTTGCCTTTCGACCAGCAAAAGAAAAATGCCAGAAGGATCAAAATAGGTCGTGCAAAAGCCAAAGAAAAGCCAAATGAACAAAAGATGCTAGGTTTTGAATGAGATTGTTGCTACATGGCGAATTTTTTAGGGGAAATATCAAATCAGTGATAATTTGAAAAATAATTACAAATAGTGACAAACTTTACAAAAATTAATAATTAAAATCATTAATTTTTTCATGAATTTGCAATTACTTTTTGAAAATCCATTGAATTCTAATTTCTCCAAATTTTTATGGTAAAAAATTGGACAAATTAAGCCTATGATCAAGATATTTAATTTGTCTCTGGTGTTGGCAAAATCATCATTTTAAAATGAAATAGACAATTTCAAATTGAAAATCAATCTCTCAATCTTTTTATATTTTTTAGAAAAGTGAATAGACTATTTTAATTATATACTACTCTCATACATGATCAATGTAGATCACGAAAAAAAAATGAGATAATTTTTTTGAGAAAGCCCAATATTTAGAAGAAGTTGAAAACATATGAGCTGTCATTCCAAATTGTTCACAATAATTTGAGAATTTAGGAAATGACATAGGATTTGTTTTTTTTCTGGCTTGGTAAATTTTTTTTCTTTAGTAAAAACTTTTAAAAACATTTCAGTAAGCTTATATGACATAGGTGTTTGGATTCTACATTCTACTCGACGAGACATAATTGAAATTTTTTTAAAAATTTCAAATTAGACTAAAATAAGTAAATTATAGTGAATTGTTTTTGGGCTTATTTTGACTTTTTCATTTTCATTTTTATTTTTTAGATTTGTCTATATAAGATGAATCGGAAAGACAAATTTTTGTTTTACATAATTTTGAAAAAAAACCCTAAAGGCAAAAAAGAAAACTGGTTTATTTGGGAGATCCCAAACAACAACATATTTGTGATATGACATTTTTTATTAAAATAGTTAATAAAGATAAAATAAATTGAATTGATTAATAAGATAAAAATATTACATTCAAATTATAATTGTCTCACCTTTTTTTCACAAATATCAAATCAATTAAAAAAAAGTCAAAAATCGTTCTAAACACAACTTTTTTAGTAAGATTAAAAAAGTGGGTTGATTTTTTGACTTTTTAACTTTTTTGACTATTTTAGCATGGGGTTAAAAAGCTTAGTTTGGGAAGGGCTTTAGGTTTTTTTGGTTTTTTTAATTTTTTTTGTGAAAGAAAGAATGTAATGATTATGAGTTAGATGTGATATTTCATCTTATTAAATTAAAAAATATATTTTATTTTTTGTGGTTAAAATAGTTAAAAAAAATCCCAACTTTTACTTCCTAAACAAAGCCTAAAATAATTAAATTTTCAAAACGAAGCCAATATAAAAGAATACAAGAACTTTTAGAATAAATTATTTGGAGAAAATATAAAAAAAGTACAAAACTTTGTTGGATGGGAAATTCCGTACAACCTTGGGAATAAAAAATTATTCAAATTACTGATATTAGAATATCAATATTAAAAAAAAATTATTGAAAATAAAAAAATATGAAAAATAAAAATATTTTTTTTAAAAATATTTTCTAGAAATCAAAACTGAACAAATTGATTACTTTTAAACAAAATTGTTGCAGTGAGTAATATAACAACAATAATGATAGAGAGCTCTAATTTGAAACTCTAAAGAGAGCACTAATGATGTGGCAATAGAAAAAAATAAAAACATAAGCACACACATCACATCACATCACATGTGGGCCCCACTCATTGCCACACCACTAGAATTCTCTTTAGAATTTCAAAATTAGAACTCTCAATCTTTATTCTTATAACAAATACATCTAGTTATTGGAGAAGGAAGCGTCAAAAGACCAAACCATTAATGCCATACAAACCAACCACATTTTATTATTTTTTTTGTTACTTATTTATGATTTTTTATTTTTTTTATACTCATTTATGGAACACTTACAATATTATTAAAGTGAATAAAGCATATTAGATTCATTGTACCTATTTATAGAATAGACATTTGTGCTCCTATTAGAGCATCTTTAATGGTTTATCATTGAAGCTATCAAAGGTATAATATAATAGCTAGAGTAGAAAATCAGTAATCCAATAGTTGAATATGATAGCTGTCAAATTTGACAAATGTCAAAACTTGTATCAAATTTGACACTAGCTTTGACAGTTGTCAATTGTGCCAACTTAGCCAATATAAACCATTTCCCTCCCTCCTTCCAAGCAAAACAAATTTGACAAACAATTTCAATAAATCTCAACAAGTAATTTCATAACTTCAAATATCAGAATCTTAGAATATGAAGAAAACTTAAAATAATAAATACCTGGATTTGCCATTTTTTGTTCATATTCCAACAGATTTCAACAATCATCTTCTTTGCCTTCATTTTCTTTGTGACCATCTCCATCTTCTCCATCTTTTATGAGGGCTAGATCTGTTAGGGCTACGGCTTTATGATCTGTGATCTGCGATTTTGGTGGAGAAGAGGGTTAGGGCTTTTAGGACTGTGTGATATGTAAGGTAGAGAAAGATTTAGGTTAAGGAGAGAGATATAGAAAGAGAGAGAGAGAGAGAGAGAGAGAGAGTGAGAGGAAGATGATCGGTGAGAGAAACAAAGAGAGGGAAAGAGAGAAAGGAAGACGATTGGTGAGAACATAGAGATGGTGAGAGAGAGAGAGAGAGAGAGAGAGAGAGAGACGATCGGTGAAAAAAAAGGAGAAACAGAGAAACAGGGAGAGAGAGAGAGAGAGAGGGAAAGACGATCGGTGAGAAACAGAGAGAGGGAGAGAGAGAGAGAGGAAGACGATCTAGGAAAATGTCACGACCCAAACCCGCCCCTATGGGTTTAGCACCGTAACCGGCCAGTAATCCGTGATTACCAAAGGCCTGTTTAACAGTAATAACAGTAATACAGAGTACAGGGGCTGGCGGAAGCCAAAACAGTAAAAGAAAGATGTCCAATGAGCTGTGACAGTCTGTATGCAAAAAGACTTTTCATAACATATTCACATTGAAAACCAAAACGGTATATACAAGCATCATATACAGACATTCAGGTTAGAGACCAAATCCCTACCATAGCAGTACAGTACAAGTCTATACAGTAATACAAAACAGAGACAGAAGGGTGAACTGAGACACCCCAAAAGCAGCCTAAGCTTGAACATATCTGGAACCTCGAAGTGAGGCACAAAGGTTGGCTTGACAAAACAAGAGCTTAGCCTGACGCTCCTAGCAACGGTCCGGTGCCTGAACACCTACATATATATATATAAACAGTGAGCTAAAGCCTAGTAAATAACATATGCGTAAAGAGGTTAGGAATGAATGTCCTTTCAGTATTTAAAATAGTCATTTGAACAGTATATCAGTTATTCGATCATAGCAGTCATAAGTGGTACATCCAATAGCAAAACAGTACAGTAGGTCTTAACAGACCGAACAGTCAGTTGATGGCCATCATATCGGTAAACAGTAGTGGTTCCAAACATGGGAACCAACAGAGATCTCTGTGACAGTAGCAGTACAGTACAGTAACAGTAAATTGCTATGGATGCCACGAATACAGTTCGCAAATAGGACAAGCATTCATTCAGTAAGAAATATCATTTCAGAAAGCAGTACAGTTGATCATTCAGAAAATATTCATGATTGAATATATCTTTACAACATTGTTACTCATAGAGCACTGGGCTACAGATAGGCTAGAGCGTCCTCGGATGCCAGCCCTACAGTTACAGAATGAACATACACGAAGTTACACACTTGGGAATCAACAACTTAGTCCCTATCTTGACTCGGTGTGGTTTTACATCAATATCCTCATTAAGATACCTTAAACTAGGCCTAGGAATGCTTAGGATGGAATGAGGATGCAAAGATGCACTTTAAAACATTCTTCAAAATTTTCAGAAAACAGGGGTCTTGCTCGAGCGTAGGTTCTCTCGCTCGAGCGAGTTTGTCAAAATAGTGGGGTCGCTCGAGCGTGGACTTCCTCGCTCAAGCGGTCTATAAAAATGCAAAAAGTGCTGGATATTGAAAATCCCCGCTCGATGCTCGCTCGATGTTCGTTCGAGCGTAAGACACAGTCCTCGCTCGAGCGTAGGTTCTCTCGTTCGAGCGTGCGTCTGCGTGCACCAAAAACCTGAGAGCTTGCATTTCACGCTCGAGCCAACATTCCGTCGCTCGAGCGGACCTCTGAATGCACAGGGGCTCGCTCGAGCGTGGAAGCCAAAATCTGAAATTTCTAGATTTGCCTTCAAAGCTCAAACCAAGTATTCAACACTTCAAATCTCAACCTTTTGGGCCCATTTTCTGGAAAACTCTTGTAAACTCATACTACAACATGTTTTGAAGATCAATTTGAGAAATCAAAGCCCAAGGATGAGTCAATTAAACACAATTTCAAAGAAAACTTCAAGAACATAAAGTGTATGTAACATGCATGTGTTCAATTGAAATCAAAGCTTCCAATTCATAATCAAACGAGTCAAAACTTCTAAAAACATGGTGAATTCATGGACCATAATCAAGATATGGACATGCATGTAGCAATTTCCATGAAAGCAACCTCAAAATGCTAAAACATGTACATGCATGCATGATTTAAGCTTCAATTCAACATTTTGAACCAATTCTAGACTCTAATCACCAAACTTCCATGAAACATGCAAGATACAACTTAAATACAAGTTCAAGAAGATGATTCTCCCACCTTGGGTCCTCAATTTCAAGTCTAGAAGCTCAATTATGCAAATGTTCTTCAATACTCCTAATTCTCCAAGTCAATTTTTGATGAACTCAAGTCTTCCTATCTCTCTCTCTCTCTAGTCGGTTTGGTCTCTAGAGGAAAAGGGTGAGATGGTGTTTGTAATGCAATAGCTAAGTCAATAACAAGGGTGTAGGAAAAAGGCCACTCAATGGCAAGTTTGGTAATTAAACAAACTAAAGCAATTTAACATTATTTAATCCAATTTAAACATACCAAATCAAATTTCAATTAAACATACCATAAAATCACATAAATTCTAATTAACATGAAACACTAATCAATTTCAGATTCGGCCACCGATAAGGCCTTCAATTTACATTTCAAACTTAAAACATGAACAGATCAATTAACAGTCAAACAGATAGAAATGCATTTAAACTAATATACTCAATCAATCAGTTCAGACTTTCAGTCAAATCAGTTACTTATCATATTCAGTCACAGTTTAGCAGTAATCAGTGGTATTATCAGTAAACAGTGGTGAAGGTTGTCACAGAAGACGATCGGTGATAGTGAGAAAGAGAGAGACAGAAAGAGTGTTGATTTCAAGGGTGAAAAACGAAATAGAGAGGAAGATGATTCTAGAAATTGATATCAGCTGTCGGATTATATAAAGATCAACCAGTGATGGTAGTTTCTTGGAATGTGTAACATGAGCCCAACGGCTCTATTTCAATCTGGAAGTAAAAAACGACTATTTTTCCAAACAAGACACCAACGGCTATAAATTAAATGGCTAAAAAAAAAAGATCATGTTTTTGTAATAGTATAAATACACACACCTTGTTTCACCAATTTGAGTTAACAACAAAATATCTTCAATTATATTTTTATTTTTTATTTTTCACGCAATCAATATGGAAGGTTTATCAAAAATAAAGAAAGGAAAATCATTCACCACTTAAGAAGATGTGGCAATTTGTAGAGCTTGATGTCACATTATTGAAGACCCAATTGTTGGGAATTCGCAATCTCATGCTTATTTTTGGAGAAGAATTTTTGAAAATTATTGCTCGCTGCAGAATGATCACTCAAGAACACAAATGTCTATCTTATCTTGATGGGATGTAATCATGAAATATTATAAAAAATTTCGTGGGTGTTTAGCGTAAGTCGAAAATCTACACCCAAGTGGGATGTCTCAAGTTGTTATAGTAAGATTTCATTGTCATTTATTATGTAAGTTTTATTTTTATTTTGTCTCATATAAAAATTAACTAATTTAATATTTTATTGATATAGATGCTTCAATCAAAACTTTTATACCATTAAGATGAAAACAAACATTTTGCTTTTGAACATTGTTGGCCAATCTTGCAAAACAATAGCAGGTGGCAAGATATAACTCCTACGAACACAGTGAAATTAAGGATATATACACCGTCTTTCCCTAATTCTGCCCCCTGAATCCCCTATGGATAACTGCATTTCTCTTGAAGACGACAACAGTCCAAGTGTTAGTAACAATCCAATTGTTGGTAATAATCTAATCGGTGATGGTAGTGTCTCTACAATGTGTAAAAGGCCTATGGGTAGGAAATCTGCAAAAGAATTGTTTCGAAAAAGTGAAGCTGTTCAAGCTGAAGTCAACAAATATTACAATTTGTTGGAGATATTTAATCAACACCTTGCTAAAAAGGAAATAAAAAAAGCTGAAAGAGAAGAAAAAAGAATTCAAGCATTGTAAGAGATGAAAGAACTAGAGATCAAAAAGAAAGAACATTTTGCAAAAGATGAGAGAACTTGAGATAAAAAAAAAAAAAGAAAAACGTTGATAATGACTATAAACATTTCTCATTTGGACTCTCAGACGAAAGCGTATTACATAATGTACAAAAATTAGATTTTTACCAAGTAGTCGGCACAAGCCAGCAACCCAAATTACTATTTTCTCCTGCCTCCTAATGAATAATTATGGGAGAATGTATTTTTTAATTTTACAATGTCATTTATTTTTCAATATAATTTTGAGTATTTTATATTTAAATTTAGGGGTGAATTATATTTAAATTTTTTTTGAAATTTTTCAATTTTTTTTCATTTTTTATATTTGTTTAGTTGGGTATAATGTAAATATATAATCTTTTTTTACCAACAGTTGGAAAAAGATCAAAAAAGACAAAAAAAAAAAAAAAAAAAAACAAAACAAAACAAAAGAAAAAAAATCATTAAAAAATCTATATCCAAACAACACCTACAAACTTAAAAAGAATGTTGGTTGAGATTTGCTAAAATAGTATGTGATCATTGGAGTACTATTGCAATAATTTGGCAAAATAATACTATTCATTGTCAAATTATAGCAATAACAATACTATTTTAACAAACACCATTGAAAATGCTCTTAGTTCGTGCTTGACAGAAAAAACATTCAATACCAATGACGTGTCTAGTGCTCACATATATAATAATAGAGCATTGTTATTCATTTTTTTAATGTCACTGAGTTTAGAAAGTGAATTTAAAAAGTAAATTTATATATCATTTTTCATAGAAAAATGCTTGAGACCCCCATTTTTTAAAGACCCCTACAACCCCCTTTAGATCGCAACCATTGATATATGTATAGAGTTCACATCATCAATGGTTGAGATCCAATGAAAACGGTAGAGATCTCAAAAAAAAAAAAAAGAATATCAATCATTATTGTTTTTTAGAATAGTATGGCTCTGTTTGGTAGGGCTTATTTCTAACTTATTTCAGTTTTTAGCTTAATTTAAGCTATTTTGATGTGTTTGGTTCAACTTAACAATACAGCTTATAACTTTTTATAAGTCAAAAATCAACTTATTCTTTGAGTGGGGGAGGAGAAGCTTAATTTATAAATCAAAAATCAACTTATATTCACAACTATAAATTATAATCACTTTTTCACAAATCTATCAAACGAGACCTATATATAGATGCACTCCCACTAGCATGTTAGATTCGTTGTACAGTACCCATTTATTGAATTGATGCTCTTGCATTTGTGCTCCCACCAGTTTAAAAAATTATAAAAAATGTAGTGGCCTTGTCATCTTATTTGAATTTACAAATTTACACCCAACAATAATAAATACATTGATAAAAGAGTCTGGGACAAAATTACATATGGTACAGGGGCACATGCCTCTCATTTTTTTTGAAAATTACACTTTTATCTTTAATTAATTTTTTTATTTAATTTCTTTTTAATTTTTAAATATATTTCAAAATATTTATATCTCATTTTTCTTTTTACTAAATTCTTTATAATTTATCATTATAAATGTTTAATTTTATTAAAATATTCTCTTATAATTATTTATATCCCTCTTATTTTTTTCCACATCTATCTTTTTTTTTTTCTTTTCCTTTTTCTTTTTAGATGAATGTTATTACATTTTAAATTGTGATTTCATCATAGTTAGTAACTAAAATAGCAAATAAAAAAAACATCGGTCATATTTAAGGCACAAAATTTTGACATTACGTTGATCTTTAGTAATTCTATCGCTAAATAAAAATTAGATTTAATTAAGTTTTGTAATTGATATCATTAACGATTAACGATTAATGGTGCCCATAAATCAAAATCCTGACTTTGCCATTGAAAAGAGTGATTTGGCAATCTTGGCAAAGACCATTAACAAAAGAACATATTCACCAAACAAGAATGACAAAACATCAATATTGAGTGTTTATATTCGTTTTATATTATCTTCTGCGATGATGGTACGATCTTTGAGTATTAATTCTTTGCCTTTCGACCAGCAAAAGAAAAATGCTAGAAGGATTGAAATAGGTCGTGCAAAAGCCAAAGAAAAGCCAAATGAAAAAAAGATGCTAGGCTTGAACGAGGTTGTTGCTCCATGGCAATTTTTTAAGGGAAATATCAAATCAGTGATAATTTGAAAAATAATTACAAATAGTGACAAACTTTACAAAAATTAATAATTAAAATCATTAATTTTTTTTTATGAATTTGCAATTGCTTTTTGAAAAGTCCATTGAATTCTAATTTCTCCAATTTTTTATGGTAAAAAATTGGACAAATTAAACCTATGGTCAAGATATTTAATTTGTCTATTGTGTTGGCAAAATCATCATTTTAAAATGAAATAGACAATGTCAAATTGAAAATCAATCACTCAATCTTTTTATATTTTTTAAAAGATTGAATAGACTATTTTAATTACATACTACTCTCATACATGATCAATGTAGATCACGAAAAAAAAATGAGATAATTTTTTTGAGAAAGCCCAATATTTAGAAGAAGTTGAAAACATATGAGCTGTCATTCCAAATTGTCAGAATAATTTGAGAATTTAGGAAATGACATAGGATTTGTTTTTTTTTTGGATTTTTTGCTGGCTTAGTAAATTTTTTTTCTTTAGTAAATTTTTTTCAAAATGTTTCAATAAGCTTTAGGTATTTAGATTCTACATTTTACTCGATGAGATGAATTGAAATTTTTTTAAAAATTTCAAATAAGACTAAAATAAGTAAATTATAGTGATTTTTTTGGGGCTTATTTTGACTTTTTCATTTTCAGTTTTACTTTTTAATTCGTCTACATAAGACGAATTGAAAAAATAAATTTTTTTTTTACATAATTTTGAAAAAAATTACTAGAGGCAAAAAAAAAGAAAAAAAAAAAAAGAGGTTGCTTATTTGGGAGATCCCAAACAACCACATATTTGGGATATGACATTTTTTAATAAAATAGTTAATAAAGACAAAATAAATTAAATTAGTTAATAAGATAAAATATCACATTTAAACCATAATTAGTTCATTTTTTTCTCACAAATATTAAATCAATTAAAAAAAAGTTAGCAATCATTCCGAATACAACTTTTTTAATCAGATTAAAATAACAAAACAGCAAAAAAAAAAACTAATTAAAATAGTCAAAAGGAAAATGTCTCGTAACTCAAATTTTGTGGCTCAAAAGTGGCTCAAATGGCCAAAACGACGTCGTTTTGGCCATTTTTATGTTGTTCTGTACTCAAAACGACGTCGTTTTGGCCATTTGAGCCACTTTTGAGCCACAAAATTTGAGCTACGTAGCATTGTCGTAGTCAAAATTTCCAAGGAAGCCAATATAAAAGAATACAAGAACTCTTAGAATAAATTATTTGGAGAAAATATAAAAAAATACAAAACTGTGTTGGGGAAATGCCCCGTAGCTCGAACATGGGGCTCGAAAATTGGCTCGAAATGCCTTTTTTTTTATTTTATTCTTTTCCTTCCCTTCAATAATAGAGACAGAGGCGAGATAAAGAGGAGAGAGAGAAGAAGAGGGAGAGGAAGAGGAGAAGAGGGAGAGGGAGAGAGAGAGAAGCAGACGGGAAGAGAGAGAGAGAGAAGACGCCGATGCCCAGCCGCCGATCGTCTCGCCGCCCGCCGTCGTCGCCCAGCTCCAGATCGTCAGATCGTCGGCCTCCGCCTCCGCCTCCGCCGCCTCCGCCTCCTCCTCCCCTGTTATTAGGGCCCCCTCCCCCTCTCCCTCCCCCTCCCAGCCCTCCCCCTCCTCCTCCGTCTTCTTCTTCTTCTGCCAAACCCTCCGTCTTCTTCTTCTTCTGCCAAAAAAAAAATACAGAGGAGTTGAAAATAAGAAAAAGAAAAAAAAGAAAAAGAAAAAAAAAGGGGTCAAAACGATGTCGTTTTGACCCCTCGAGCCACAAATCGAGCCATGTCTCTCGAGCTACCAATCACTACCGTGTTGTTGGAAGGGAAATTCCGTACAACCTTGGGAATCAAAAATTAGTACCAGTTCAAATTACTATAAGCACAAATAAAATATTAGAACATCAATATTAAAAAAGTTTATTGAAAATAAAAAAAGAAAAATAAAAATATAAAATTTTCTAAAAAATATTATCTAAAAATCAGAACCAAACAAATTGATTATTTTTAGGATAAATTACAAATACACCCCTTGAGATTTGATTAAAATACGAATCCTCTTTTGTGGTTTTGAAAATTACATTTCACCCTCTGAGATTTTTAATTTCATAACAAATCGTCAATTTTATTAATAAATCATCAAGTCAATTAACGGTTTTTAATGATTTTAAAAATATGTTTTAATTAATAATTTGGGTAATTTTATTATTGTATAAGAGAGTAATCATGAATTTTATTTTTTTTTGTTAATTCTGTTAAATAAAAAATTCTAATAAAAAAATATTTATACTTTTTCAAACCACAAAAGACAATTTTTATTTTAAACAAATTTCAAAAGTATATTTATAATTTACACCCACTTTTAACAAAAATTGTGGTTGTTGCAGTGAGAAATATAACAAATACATCAAGTTATTGGGGAAGGAAGCGTCAAAAGACCAAATCATTAATTCCGTACAAACCAACAAAATTTTATAATTTTTTTTATATACTTATTATGAATAATTCATGTTATGTACGAGACTTTATAAATTACAAAAAAATTATTATAAATATATTGAAGTAATTTAATATTTTATCTTGTGATATACATAAAATTTATAAGTTAATTTTTATATTTATAAATTTATAAATTATTAGTTTAAAAAAATTTAAAAAAAAATATATATATATATATATCTATATCTATTTAGTGCAATTTTGATAATTTGTAATAAATAATAAAAAAAGTTAAACTGAGGTTACATGAGTTATGATATATCTCTTCTTGTTATGAAAATATACAAATTTAAAAGTTATGATTAAGACAAATATACAATTTTATTATTAAATGTGAAGTGAAGTGATATTTAACAATAATTGATATGATGTTTCTATTATTAATCCAATAATTTTAATTTCATAACTAAAAATACAATATGAATATAATACGCACTCGGATTTCTAGTCTTAAGAATAAGAAGGTTTTGGAATATTTACAACATTTCATCATTTTCTTTTAATTTTATTTATCTAATTTGATTTTAAATTTGAATAAAAAATAAAAATTATATATGAATTACTTTAACTTTTTCATTCAATTTTTATCAATTTTTAAAAGAACTTTCATTTTTATCCTTTTTTTTTTTTTTCTTTTCATCAATTTTGATGAAAAAAAAACAATAATTTCCAATGTTTCATCTTTTTAAATTTTTATCAAATTATAATTCGATAAAAAAAAAATATTAAGGGTTGAAGATTCTCTTAATTAGAATTATAGTGAAATGACATCTTGAAATAGTGAAAGTTTGAATATGTGATTGGTTAAAATGTATAATTTGATAAATTCTATTCTCACATTTGTATAAAAAATTGACACTTATGACCACATCATTATAAGTTGGATTATGAAAAAAAAATTTGAAGTGTCAAATATTTTTCATTTGTAAATGTCCTACCTATTAAAAAAATAAATAAATAAAAGAAAAGGGAAAAAAAAGTAGAGTAGGGGATGGTTTGAGTGAGTTAAATTTTGGATCTTCTCTTTCTCTCAACCCAATTTGGAAAATAAAATGTAGAGACTAAGAGCATCAGTATCAAATCCTTCCTCCATCAGTCTCAACAATTTTTTTTGTAAATTAATGTTTTGTTAAATTTCCTATAGTACCTCAACAATAATAAAGATGCATTGTTCATTCGTTACATGATTTTTTATTATATTTTCTGGAGCAAAACTGGGCCAAAATCTTTAAACCGATTGTCCACCCGGATGTCCCCCCAGACATCCCATTGGATGTTCGTGAACGCCTGTAGCAAAAGAAAGAAAAATGTTGAAAATTAGCCAGGTCGATCGGCCGGTCAACGGCATTTTTAATTTTTTTTTTTTACATTTTTAAAGAATTATTTGGATGGCACCTCATCAATTTAATAAAAAAAGAAAGAATAACAAATACAATAAAAAATTAATATTTTAATAAAATTAAGTTAAAATAAAAAATTTGATACAATAAATATTAAAAAGGTGACTAATTAAAATTAAGAAAAATAAATTTTAGATTAAATTATCCTAAAAATTTAAAGAAGTTGATGCGGATGCTCTAGGAGCTTGGAAATTGTTATTTGTGTTTGCGTGGGTACTTTTATAAACGAGTAGGTAGGAATGTAGGAGAAAAACAATAAAGAATATCTGTGTCATCTTATTTGAATTTACAAATTCACATCCACCAATAATAAATAAATGGGTCTTGTTATGGTGTGCAACTTAAATCTTACACTTTACACTTTACACTTATACCTTATACTTAAAATTACACCTTATACTTACACCTTTTTTGAGGTTGCATATGGTGTGCAACCCACTTGCACCTTACACCTTACACTTACACCTTATAGGGCAAATTACATAAATAGTCCCTATAGTTTGGGGCTTGTGTCACTTTGGTTCCTGACTTTTCAATTGTAACACATTTGACCCTGAATTTTGAATCTTGTTTCAAATAAGGACAATTGAATATATAATTAGATTTTTCAAGGGTAAAATTGTCAATTTGATAAAATATAAACTAATTTGACAAAAATAAATGTCAAGCAAATATTTTTGAATTTTTAAAAATTATTTCTACCTACTAAAAATAAAATTATGTAAAATTGATAAATCTTTTGGACATTTATTTTTTTTTTTTACCAAATTAATTTTTATTATGTGTTTGGATGATGATCATGTAAAATTAATTTAAAAAAATTAATCATGTAATTTTTATTAATTTTAAATAATTTTATCATTGGTGGATAAAAATAATTTTAAAAAAATTTAAAATATTTTTTTGACATTTATTTTTGTCAAATTAGTTTATATTTTATCAAATTGACGATTTTACCCTTGAAAAATCTAATAATATTTTCAATTGTCCTTATTTGGAACAAGATTCAAACTTCAGGGTCAAATGTGTCACAATTGAAAAGTCAGGGACCAAAGTGACACAAGTTCCAAACTATAGGGACTATTAGTGTAATTAACCCCACCTTATACTTACACTTACACCTTACACTTACACCTTTTGTGAGGTTGCATATGGTGTGCAACCGTAAATAGGTTGCACACTTAAGAAAAGTCCTAAATTACATTGACAAAAGAGTCTGGGACAGAACTACATAGGGTCTAGGAGCACGTGTCTCTCATTTTTTTTAAATTACACTTTTACCTTTAATTAAAACAAAAATATTTTAAAATGTTTATATCTCGTTTTTATTTTCTCTTTTTTTTTTCTTAAAGGGTGGTTTGGAATGTTCTAAATAAGTGTACTTTTTAAATTTTTATAAAATATAGGTTGAGTTTAAAGTGATATGGTAGAAAGGTAATGTGACTTAAATAAGATAATATGACTTAAATAAAATAGTAACTTTTTGACTTTTTTTAGTATATACCAAACGAGGCCTAAATTCCTTATAATTTATCATTATAAATGCTTAATTTTATCAAAATATTATGTAAAAAGCTGGTTTTTGACTTTTTATCCAGCTTTTTAACTTTTTTGAAAGTGATTTGGGAAATTAGTAAAAAGCTGATTTTTTTTATTTTTGATTTAATATTTTTTAAAAGTGTCACATCAGTCTAAAATGACCAAAATATTCTTACTTTTTAATTAAAAACACTTTTTTAAATTAATTAATTATAATGTCCCAAAGGGTAATTTGGTAAATTTTTAAGTGGCTTTTTTTTCTCTTCCCAAATGGGAATATTAGTGTTTTGGGAAGGTTGGTGTTTTGGGAAGGTACTGAAAAATGCTAGCTTTTTGTTCACTTGCCAAAACGGCACTATCTATATCCCTCTTATTTCTCTCTTATTTTTCTCCACATCTATCTTCTTTTTTTCTTTTCTTTTTTCTTTTTGTATGAATGTTATTACGTTTTAAATTGTGATTTCATCATATTTAGTAACTAAAATAGCAAATAAAAAAAGCATTGGTTAATTAAAACATATTTAAGGCACACAATTTTGACATTACGTTGATCTTTAGTCATTCTATCGCTAAATGAAAATTAGATTTAATTAAGTTTTGTAATTGATATCGTTATTTTTTCTGGTTCTTTCTTGTTTGGTTCCTCACCAAACTTGCAGTGCTAGCACATGTTAGGGTATTCATGCCGGTACCAACTTTGTTGGGATGGATATGGTATTCTTTGAAGCTTATAGCACTTGCCCCCCCGGATTGATGTTCTGCTGTAATGGTCTACTTTCATCAATAAAATTTCCTTTAGCTAATAAAAAAAAAAGAAAAAAGATTAATAGTGCCCTATAAATCAAAATCTTGATTTCGCCACCGAAAAGTGTGATTTGGCAATCTTGGCAAAGACCATTAACAAAAGGCGTTGGCTTCTGTCCAGTCCTTAATCAAACTGGACCGTACTGTTGGGCCCGTAGGGGCCCACCATGTGTCCCGTTTTGATAATCTGAACCGTTGAATATGTAGAACTCGTCGAGTACTATAAGCCTGTAAAAAATCACATTAATTGGATATCGATAGCTATGCGATTAAATCAGATTTTTGTCAACCGTTAATTTATTCACCGTCCATTTTTTTTTTAATACAAAACCGATTTGATCACATAGCTACCGATATCTGATTAACATGATTTTTTACAGGCTTATAGTACTCGACGAACTCTAAACATTGAACGGTTCAGATTATCAAAACGGGACCCGTGGTGGGCCTCCACGGGCCCAACAGCACGGGCTAGTCCGATTAAGGACTGGACAGAAGCCAAGCCCTTAACAAAAGAACATATTCACCAAACAAGAATGACAAAATATCAACATTGGGTGTTTATATTCGTTTTATATTATCTTTTGTGATGATGGTGCGATCTTTGAGTACTAATTCTTTGCCTTTCGACCAGCAAAAGAAAAATGCTAGAAGAATTGAAATAGGTCGTGCAAAAGCCAAAGAAAAGCCAAATGAACAAAAGATGCTAGGCTTGAACGAGGTTGTTGCTACATGGCGAATTTTTTAGAGGAAATATCAAATTAGTGATAATTTGAAAAATAGTTACAAATAGTGACAAACTTTACAAAAATTAATAATTAAAATCATTAATTTTTTCATGAATTTGCAATTACTTTTTGAAAAGTCCATTGAATTCTAATTTCTCCAAATTTTGATGGCAAAAAATTGGACAAATTAAATCTATGGTCAAGATATTTAATTTGTCCCTTGTGTTGGCAAAATCATCATTTTAAAATGAAATATACAATTTCAAATTGAAAATCAACCTCTCAATCTTTTTATACTTTTTAGAAGAGTGAATAGACTATTTTAATTACATACTACTCTCATACATGATCAATGTAGATCACGAAAAAAAAAAAATGAGATAATTTTTTTGAGAAAGCCCAATATTTAGAAGAAGTTGAAAACATATGAGCTGTCATTCCAAATTGTTCACAATAATTTGAGAATTTAGGAAATGACATAGGATTTGTTTTTTTTGCTGGCTTAGTAATTTTTTTTTTCTTTAGTAAAAACTTTTAAAATTATTTCAGTATGCTTTAGGTGTTTAGATTCTACATTCTACTCGAGGAGACGGAATTGAATTTTTTTGAAAAATTTCAAATTAGATTAAAATAAGTAAATTATAGTGAATTGTTTTTGGGCTTATTTTGACTTTTTCATTTTCATTTTTACTTTTGAGATTTGTTTAAATAAGGCGAATCGGAAAAATAATTTTTTTTTGTTACATAATTTTGACAAAAAACCCTAAAGGCAAAAAAGAAAAAGAAAAAGAAAAAGAAAAAAAAAAAGTGGCTTATTTGGGAGTTCCCAAACAACAGCATATTTGCGATATGACATTTTTTATTAAAATAGTTAATAAAGACAAAATAAACTAAATTGATTAATAAGATAAAATATCACATTCAAATTATAATCATCTCACTTTTTTCTCACAAATATTAAATCAATTAAAAAAAAGTCAAAAATCATTCTAAACACAATTTTTTTAGTCAGATTAAAAAAGTGGGTTTGCTTTTTTAGCTTTTTAATTTTTTTGACTATTTTAAGCTGGGATTAAAAAGTCTGATTTGGGAAGGGTTTTATACTTTTTTAGTTTTTTTGATTTTTTTGTGAGAAAAAGAATGTAATGATTATGGGTTGAATGTGATATTTTGTCTTATTAGATTAAAAAACGTATTTTATTTTTTGTGGCTAAAATAGTCAAAAAAAACCCCTAACTTTTATTTCCTAAACGAAGCCTAAAATAGTTAAATTTTCAAAGGAAGCCAATGGTCTCGTTTGGTGTAACTGTTAAAACAACTTATAGATTATAACTTAACAGATTATAGATTATAACTTTAATCAGAATTTGTTAATCTATTTGGTGTAGCTGTTGAATTATAGATTTAAGTTGCTGAGTAGTGTTTGTTAAATAAGTTGTGAAATAGCTTTTTCAATTAATTTTTATTTTTTATTATTTACTACTTGTCTACATTTTTCATAAAAAATAATAATAATAATTTATAGTCCATTTGGATCTTTTTCTATTTTTTAAAAAATAAAAAATATAAAAATTTAGGAGTATAATCATAAATTAACATGTCCACAGCAGAAACTGATAATCAGAAGTAAGGGGTGAGCAGCTTCTCAGAATCTGCTTTTTTGAGTTAAAATAAGCTGTTAGAATCCGAAACTGTTTGAAAGTCCAAAATAACTTTTTCAAAACTAAAAGCTATAAGTTAGCTTTAAAAAGCTGAAACAAACACCCAAAATATAAAAGAATACATTAACTTTTAGAATAAATTATTTGGAGGAAATATAAAAAGAGCAGTGATAGAGGCCTCAAATTTGCCTCGAAAGTGCTTTTTTTTTTCTTTTTTTGACTTTGTGTGTTATTTTTTTTTTTTGTTTATTTTGTTTTTTTAGGGTGATTATCTGTAGGGATGTACCAAAAAAATTAAATATTTCGTACCAGCTCATCGGATAAAAATTAATAAATTGATCAGTCAATTTTTGATCAGTCAATTTTATCACTCAACCAGTCCAACCTAATTGATTGATCACTGCTGGTTAAAATTTATTAATTTTATATAATTTTGTATGATGAGTTGGTACGGGATGTCTAATTTTTTGGCACACCCCTACATATGACTACCTTTAAAAAAAATATAAAAATAAATAACACAGCCCAATAAATAAAATAAAATAAAAAAAAAAAATTAATCAGTCAATTTTATCATTCAATCAGTCCAACCCAATTCACTTGCAGAATATCTAATTTTTTAGCACATTCCTATACATAAACTATCCTTGCAAAAAAGAAAAGAAAAAAAAAAAAAAAAATAACTGTCTTAAATTAAAAGAAAAGAAAAAAAAAAAAAAATTTGTGATTCGAGGCAAATTCGAGGCCTCAGATTCGAAGCCTCAGGCATTTTCCTACAAAACTTTGTTGGAAGGGAAATTCCGTACAACCTTGGGAATAAAAAATTATTAGTACTGGTTCAAATTACTAAGTACAAATAAAATATTAGAATATCAATATTAAAAAACTTTATTAAAAATAAAAAAAATTGAAAAATAAAAATATTTTTTTAAAAAATATTTTCTTGAAATCAAAACCAAACAAATTGATTACTTTTAACAAAAATTGTTGCAGTGAGAAATGTAACAGATACATCTAGTTATTGGAGAAGGAAGCGTCAAAAGACCAAACCATTAATGCCATACAAACCAACCAAAATTTATAATTTTTTTTATACTTATTTATGAATTTTTATTTTTTATTTTTTATTTTTTTTATACTCAATTATGTAACACGTACTATATTATTAAAGTGAATCAAGCATATTAGATTCATTGTACCTATTTACAGAATTGACATTGTGCTCCTATTAGAACATCTTTAATGGTTTATCATTGGAACTATCAAAGGTATGATATAACAGCTAGAGTAGAAAATTAGTACTCAAATGGTTGAATGTGGTAGCTGTCAAATTTGAAAAATGTCAAAACTTATGTCAAATTTGACACTAGCTTTGACAGCTGTCAATTGTGCCAACTTAGCCAATATAAACCGTTTCCCTCCCTCCTTCCCAGCAAAACAAATTGGACAAACAATTTCAATAAATCTCAACAAGTAATTTCATAACTTCAAATATCAGAATCTTAAAATACGAAGAAAACTTAAAATAATAAGGGTTGGTTTGGGGTGTCCTAAAAAAGTGCACTTTTTATCTTTTTACGAAAAGATGTGCAGAAAAGTAGAGAGGTGATGTGATGGAAAAAAGATAAAAAGATAAAAAGATGGATTATATAGGTTATGCCAAACAAGGCCTAAATATCTGGATTTGCCATTTGTTGTTCATATTCCAACAGATTTCAACAATCATCTTCTTTGTCTTCATTTTCTTTGTGGCCATCTTCATCTTCTCCATCTTTTGTGAGGGTTAGATCTGTTAGGGCTAGGGCTTTATGATCTGTGATCTGTGATTTTGGTGGAGAAGAGGGTTAGGGCTTTCAGGACTGTATGATATGTGAGGTAGAGAAAGATTTAGGTTAAGGAGAGAGATAGAGAGAGAGAGGGAGACGACCGGTGATGTGAGAGAGTGAGAGAGAGAGAGGAAGATGATCGGTGAGAGAAACAACGAGAGGGAAAGAGAGAAAGAAAGGCGATTGGTGAGAACATGGAGAGGGTGAGAGAGAGAGAGAGAGAGAGAGAGAGAGAGAGATGATCGGTGAAAAAAAAGAGAAATAGAGAAACAGAGAGAGGGAGAGAGAGAGGAAGACGATCAAGGAGGACGATCGGTGATAGTGAGAAAGAGAGAGACAGAAAGAGTGTTGATTTCAAGGGTGAAAAACGAAATAGAGAGGAAGATGATTCTAGAAGTTGATATCAGCTGTTGGATTATATAAAGATCCAACAGTGAGGGTAGTCTCATGGAATGTGTAACATGAGCCCAACGGCTCTATTTCAATCTGGAAGTTAAAAAACAACTATTTTTCCAAACAAGACACCAACGTCTATAAATTAAATGGCTAAAAAAAATAAAAGATCATGTTTTTGTAATAGTATAAATACACACACCTTGCTTCACCAATTTGAGTTCACATTAAAATATCTTCAATTATATTTTTATTTTTTATTTTTCACACAATCAGTATGGAAGGTTTATCAAAAATAAAGAGAGGAAAATCATTTACCACTCAAGAAGATGTGGCAATTTGTAAAGTTTGGTGTCACATTACTGAAGACCCAATTGTTGGGAATTTGCAATCTCATGCTCATTTTTGGAGAAGAATTTTTGAAAATTATTACTCGCTGCAGAATGATCACTCAAGAACACAAGTGTCTATCTTATCTTGATGGGGTGTAATCATAAAATGTTATAAAAAATTTTGTAGGTGTTTAGCGCACGTCGAAAATCTACACCAAAGTGGGATGTCTCAAGTTGTTATAGTAAGATTTCATCTTCATTTATTATGTTAGTTTATTTATTTATTTATTTATTTTTATTTTGTCTCATATAAAAATTAACTAATTTAATATTTTATTGATACAGATACTTCAATCAAAACTTTTATACCATCAAGATGAAAACAAACATTTTACTTTTGAACATTGTTAGCCAATCTTGCAAAGCAATAACAAGTGGCAAGATATAACTCCTACGAACACAATGAAATCAATGATATATACACTGTTTTTCCCTAATTCTGCCCCTGAATCCCCTATGGATAACTGCATTTCTCTTGAAGACGACAACAGTCCAAGTGTTGGTAACAATCCAACTGTTGGTAATAATCCAATCGGTGATAGTAGTGTCTCTACAATGTGTAAAAGGCCTATGGGTAGGAAATCTGCAAAAGAATTGCTTCGAAAAAGTGAAGCTGTTCAAGCTGAAATCAACAAATAGTACAATTTGTTGGAGATATTTAACCAACACCTTGCTGAGAAGGAAATAAAGAAAGCTGAAAGAGAAGAAAAAAGAATTCAAGCATTGTAAGAGATGAAAGAACTAGAGATAAAAAATGAAGAACATTTTGCAAGAGATGAGAGAACTTGAGATGAAAAAAGAAAAACGTTGATAATGACTACAAACATTTCTCATTTGGACTCTCAGACGAAAGCGTATTACATAATGTGCAAAAATGAGATTTTTACCAAGTGGTCGGCACATGCCAATAACCCAAATTACTATTTTCTCCTGCCTCCTAATGAATAATTACGGGATAATGTATTTTTTAATTTTGCAATGTCATTTATTTTTCAATGTAATTTTGAGTATTTTATATTTAAATTTACGAGTGAATTACATTTAATTTTTTTTTCCAATTTTTCAATTTTTTTTTCATTTGTCTAGTCGGGTATAATGTAAATATATAATTTTTTTTAACAAACAGTTGAAAAAAGATCACAAAAGACCAAAAAAAATAAACAAAATAAAACAAAACAAAAAAATAAATAAAAATTTATATCCAAACGACACCTACAAACCTAAACAGAAAGTTGGTTGAGATTTGCTAAAATTGCATGTGACCATTGGAACACTATTGCTATAATTTGACAAAATAATACTATTAATTATCAAATTATAACAATAACAATACTATTTTGACAAACGCCATTGAAGATGCTCTTAGTTCGTGCTTGACGGAAAAAACATTCAATACCAATAACGTGTCTAGTGTTCATATATATAATACTAGTGCATTATTATTCATTTTTTTAATATATAATTTAGAAAATGAATTTAAAAAGTAAGTTTATATCATTTTATAGATGCACTCCCACTAGCATATTAGATTCGCTGTACAGTACCCATTTATAGAATTGATGCTCTTGCATTTGTGCTCCCACCAGTCTATGCTTGACCGAAAAAACATCCAATACCAATGACACAGGAAATTCTCGGCATGCTTTCTTTTGTTATATATATATATACCTAAATGATATGGTAGGTACGTATGTTCGTTGATCCTTAATAGTTGAAAAGAGGAGGCGAGTGTTGCAAGTAAGAAAGGCAATGGCTGCGCAATCTAAAGAGACTGAGATTATTGATAGAGACAAACTGACAAAATTAATTGCAGCGAATGCGGGGGAGTTTAGTTATAGGATCGAAAAAAAAGATTGGGTTAGGGCTCTGCAAATATACGAGTCGTGTAATCATCAAGAAAAAGAAGATTTGCTACGTATGAAGTTCACTTGTTCAGGGGTTACAGCTTTACACAAGCTTTTACGTATGACTCTCAAGGACGAAAAGAAAGGCAACGCTGCTGCGACTTTCCTAAACATAAAAGACAGCCCAGCGACTTTCCAAAACAAAAAAGATAAGGCTGCGAGTCTCAAAAAGAAAAAGAATCTTATGACGAAGCTGGCTGAGGGGTTGAAGTTTGTTAAGCTGGGGGAGTTAGTTGATGACAGAAAGAACACACCTCTCCATCTGGCAGTTGCAATGGAGGACCATCTGGCAGATGCAATGGAGGTCCGGCAACAAATATGCATGGAAATGGCTCTTAATCAACCTGATGGCATCAGTCTTCGCAACAAAGATGGCGAGACTCCTCTCTTCTTGGCAGCTCTCTATGGTTCTAAAGATTCCTTCATTAATCTCTGCGAGATCTGCTGCAATAATGAACCCGATTCCGGCCTCACCAAAATCTACGAATATGGCACGAGGAGCAACGATATCAAGGAAGATGGCAGCACTGTTCTTCACTGTGCCATCAATGAAGAGTACTTTGGTAATTAATCATATACGTGTACATATTTCAAACTTTGATCTTTTTTGTGAGAGACGCTGTGAAATAATTTAATTTAATTTAATTTTTAGTTATATAGATATGTTAATTCATGTTTGGCAGATTTGGCACTTGAAATAGTTCGTCGGTTTCCAGAGTTTGTACACCGTCTTGATAAGAGAGAATATTCACCTCTCCATCTTTTAGCCACGAAGACCGCTGCATTCAAAAGTAGTTGTCCCCGAACTTGGCTGCAAGATACCATTTATCGCTGTAAGCATCCCTGCCAACCCAAAACTCAAATCCTAATCAATCAATTAATTAATGAAATACTAAATAATTGTCCCCTTTATCATAGTAATTCGCTATTGGGAAATACTATATAAATTAGCAAAATTAAACTATCAAAATTTGAGGAGGAGATTATTATTGGGGAAGGGTATTAGATGCTTATAATATTGCTATCATTGGATAGGAGCAGAGTAATAAATTTAATTAATTAATTAATTTTTAATTTTAATTTTAATTTTTTTTTTCACAAGGTTTACCAGAAAAGATTTTGAAGTGGACGGAAGATCCTGTGCGTTATTACAAGTCCAAAACCACTGATCCAGAAGGTAAGTATATTTGAATTTTGTTACCATTGAAACAGAGGAATAAGCACAATTATTTATTTCATTCCGGATTTAAAAAAGTCACGTATGTATGCTAAGAACAAATCTTGTAGAAGATCCCAACATTTTCCTTAAGATTACAATTTTTCGCCCATTGAAGATTAAAACTTCTTTCAATCGCTTGATTTGAACCCATGCAATCATTTCTTTCTTTTATTATTCCATTTGTCCCAAATTCTTGGTCCACTTTCACTACTCTACATATCCCAAAAAACAGTATATTTTTTTTAATTTGTTCTTTTTCAACGATTTTGAAGATTTTTTATTTTATTTTTATAAGATTTAATTGGATCTTTTCATTTGTGATTTTTTTTTAACGAAAATACATTATTTATTGACTAAATTAAAGTGTACAAAGGATTACAATCATTATTATTATTGTTATATTTTAAGTTTTATATATGAATTGGAATATCGTATGTCATAAGAGTCATATATCTGTAAAATGAGAATATAGGATTACAATGAGTAAAGAAAATAAAGGATTAGCACGGAATTAAATTATTTATTACTCTTATATGGTTAGGTGTTTGGAAGACAGTGAAGTGTTTCCTTGAACCAATAGTGGTGATTCTAGATATGAAAGAAAAGCACAGGAAGTCTATTGAGATCATGAATATGCTTCTCTCGGAACTTCAATCACGTTATAATTATATGAATACTGCTGCTAATCAAGAAAATAAAGGTAATCATTGTCCCAGTTGTTCCTTTCCCTTCTGTCTAGATCTCTATTTTATTTTTGCACAACAATAATCACGTCATTGATGTGGCAATATCACTAAAATTTGGTGCCAGATAGCCAAGTTTCCTCGGAAAGCAGCCAAAAGAACAAACCAGAGAAAGGTACTTGCTGTCCAAGTTGTTCCTTTGCTCTTAATATTCAATCGAATACTCTTGCATACATGTTCCGCTATCGTTATTGGAAACAAAATTGAGAAAACTATCAAAAAAAAATCTTATTTTGCTTTGAAATTTACAAGTGACTCTTTTCAAATTTGTCATTGTATTATTTTTCACAATTTTTAACAGAATATAAATAAAATTATGCTTTTTGGATTGTTTGCCATATATATTTTTCATAGTGTAATGCAACAAAAAATGATGAGTCTTGTGCCAAAGTGCTTTTAATTTGTTTAATTTTTAGAATTAAAAATATAATTTTAAAGTAAATTAAAAATTTTGTCTTTATATTTTATTAAGGGTAAAATTGAAATAGAAATGTCATTAGGGAGAATTGAACTTTTTAAAAATGAAATATAAAAAATAAAACTTACTAATTATTCATATTGAAATTTGATAGAACTCACTAGTAATCTTGATAGAAAAATAAAATTTATTGGTACTTTCTTTTTGTTTGTTGCAGAGACACCGATACGACTTGCAGCAAAGAACGGTATAAGGGAATTAGTTGAAAAAATTCTTCTTCTATTTCCTGAGGCCATGTATGATACCAACCGAGAAGGAAAGAATGTGATGCACATAGCATTAGAAAATAGGCAAATTGAGGTTTACAAGGCCTTGACGGATTGGACTCTCATAAAAGATTTGTTACACCATAATGATGAAAACGGAAACAATGCATTGCATCATGCTGCAACGCTTGGTACATATCCGCCATGGAGGGCCCCAAAAGCCGTGCTTAAAATGCAATATGAAATCAAGTGGTTTGAGGTATATGTTACAAATTAATACAATATATATAATGTATATGCATTAAAATAGATTCGATTTAGAGCATGAATTTTAATGTCTACTACTGCAGTCTATCAAGGGACCTCTACCAAAAAACATGCTGGATCACCAAAATAACAAAGGCAAGACCCCGTATCAGACATTTATGGAGACACATGAAGATCTCGTGAAAAGCGACACAGATTGGCTATTGAAAACCACGGAATCTTGCACCCTCGTGGCAGCATTAATTGCGACGGTCGCCTTTGCCACCTCAGCCAGCTTGCCTGGCGGCATAAATGGATACAACGGAGAACCAATTCTCCAACAAGAGCGCATGTTTGAGGTTTTCGCCATCTCATCGCTCGTAGCGCTCTGCTTTTCACTCACAGCGGTGCTAATGTTCCTTTCCATTCTCACTTCTCGACACCAAGCCATGGATTTTCATGTTTACTTGCCCAGAAAGCTCCTGATCGGTTTGACGGCGCTTTTTATATCAATAGCTTCCATGTTGGTGTCTTTTTGCGGCGGGCATTTCTTCGTCCTCAGAAAAATAGTTAAACAAGCACAGGTTGTTGAATATTTAGTGGCGTTTCTACCTGTGATGTTTTTTATCATAGCGCAGTGCCCTCTCTACGTTAAGCTTTTCTGGGCTACAGTAATCAAGGACGAGCCTTAGTGTGCCTCCAAGTTAATAAATAATTTTATGTATGTTCTTGTTTCCCAGCTTCATATAAATCCTTGAGTTTGATAATGAATAATCACATCATTGTTGTGATTTAGTTCCCCATGCTTTGTATTAATAAATGAGTACGATTTGTGTGTTGTCTGTTGTTTTATTTCTCTGAGAAAGATATGTCAAAAATACTCATGTTATCTCTGATAAAATGAATTCTACTGACGCGTATTTGGCAATTGGGAAAAAAAGTTAATTTATTAATTTATTTGAATTATATTATTCCTTTATTTATATATATATATATTAAAAAAAATAAAAAAATTGACTTTTTTTTTTTTTTTTTTTCTTTTTCAAAATAGACCTAACTATTGCTCATTGAGGGTTTATTAAGATAAATATAAAAACAAAAAAGGTTAATTACCTAAAATCCTATTGGGAAGGTTCATGTCTCATTAAATCTTTTTTTTCTAGAGTCTCTGATATTAAAATTTTATAACATAAATGATATCAAATATTTTTATAACGTCTAAGGTCTCTCAACATCGATCCAGAGAAAATCTGATCTAGAGATTTTCTCTGAATTTTCAGAGAATTTACCTGGTTCTCGCAAGAATTTCTTTAGGTTCAAACCAGAAAAAAAGGCCTGAGATTGTGTGCTTGAGAGTCAAACAAAGTGGGTTGTTGGTAGTGGAAGAGAGGTGGTGGTGGTGGTGGTGGTGGTGGTGGTGGTTGTGGTTGTGGAGGAGGCGACTATGGGTGGTTGAAGATGGAGCCAAAACTGTGGGTCAAGAAAGGAGAGATTGACTCGGTCCGTAAATCATACTCTTCATCTCCACCACTTGAAGATTGCATATTCCCACCATTTCCAGAATCCATTTGCTACCAAAAAAGTGAAATGAAAGATGATATATTAAATAAGAAAAAAGGGCCAAACCTGTTGAGAGATGGTTGTAGTTCCAAAAAAAGAAAAGAATCTGATAGAGAGCATAGAGAAAATTCGTACAGTCAGAGAAAATCCACATAGTGATCATAGCCAGAGAAAATTTACAAAATTACAAACAACGATCACAACCAAAGAAAATTTACACGGTTCCCACATTCAGAGAAAATTCACACAATCTAGAGAAAATTCAATCTAATTTGCTCACACTGTATCTATGTCTGTAAATATGAACATATCTCAACCTCTCCTCAATTTCTTTTCAATTCCACAATTTCTTTTCTTTTAGAAAATTTCCACACAAAAATGTGTGGTTTGATTGTTCTCAATATCGTTGATGACGATGACGACTCTCTTTTTCCTCTTTCTCTGTCGCCATATCTAGAGAAAATTCACAAAATTACATGCAAAGAATTTCTTTGGGTTCAAACTAGAGAAAATTAAAATTTCTCTAAGTTTAAACTAGAGAAATTTAGAGAAAATTGAAATTTCTCTGATTTTGGACTAGTTTTCTCTGATTTACTCACAATTTTCTCTGTATTTTGACCAAACCAGAGAAAATTGTGTTTTGACTCAACTAGAGAAAATTGATCAAAAAGTCAACACAAAGAATCACAACAAGAATTCACCATGTAAACAACACAATGAGAGTAAGAAACAGAAGGGGAAGAACAAACCCCTCGCTCTCTCTCTCTTCCCTTCCCAATTGGACAAACCATGGAAGCCGTCGAGTTTGATTACCATTGTTTATTCTAATCACATTTCTTTATAGATTGTTACCCATTTTATGATGTTGTATTTTACAATTTTCACAGTGGTTCAACATTGTTTATTTGTATTACCAACTAGTTATTTGTGCTATAGACGCAAATAGAAAGTACCATAGACTGAAAATTCACAACAATTGAACAGTTGGGATACACATTAGCCTCAGTGAAAGCTCTTCATGTCTCTTAAACTTTTTCTCAAACACTTGGGCTGGTTGTAATGAACTTCGCCGAAGCTGGATTTGTTCCCGAAGGAAGGCGCTTGGGTGAACATGTTGTTCACATCACTGTTGTTGATACAAGATCCATACGTTCTTCAGAGAGTTCTAGAAACTTCTTTGTAACAGTTTCAACGCGAATGGAGATGGAATCGGTCGCAACACACTACAACAAAAAACATTTTTGGCGATGTTTTTTGGCAACTAAAATAAAAATTAGTTGCCAAATGTAAATAATTGGCGACCATATATTTTTTAGTCGCAAAAACTAAACTATTGGCGACAAATTAAAAATTTGGTCATTATTGAGTTTGGCGCCAAGTGAAATTTATGGGTTGGCGCCAAGTGAAATTTTCCTCCAGCTGGCACAGCTGGAAGACTTTAGGGCCATCCTCCATACACGTGTATGGAGGGATTGGCTTGTTGCTTAGCTTCTCTTAGAAGCTTTGCCTTTCCTCTTTTATAAGAGAAAAGCTCCCCCTGCTTCCTCTAGGTTCAGAAAAAACTAGCTGAGAGGGATATATATAGTGTTGTATCTATATTGCCTTGTTTCTCCATTTTTGTGCATCAAAAGTGTAGATTTGTCTTAGTTTAACACACAAACACACACTCAAACACCATCCTTTTGCTACTGAGGTGCTTAGGAGTTGTTTTTGGTGTTCTTGGATTGATTTAAGCTCAAAGAGGCTGCTGGAGTTGCAATTATAAAGGTGGTCTTCAAGGGTGAGCATTTGACCTTTAAATCCTCCTTTCTTGCTTAAGCTTTTAAGCCTATTTGCATGCTGTTTTGAGCTTAACTTATAACTGAAAAAAGTTTTATTTTTAAGTGCTTAAAATAGTTGTTTTAGGTCACTTTTTCGTTTGGGGTGGTTTACCCCCTCTTAGGTCTTGTTAAGCCTTATTTTGAGCCATCCATTTAGGCTCTTGTTGAACCCTTTGCATGACCTTTCTACCACTGAAATCCAGTGGATTTTCAGTGGTGGAAAGGTGGTCTTGGTGTCCTAAATAGGAGAGGGTCATCCCCTCTCCTTTGTGTCTTGTTTACTAGCGTTGAATGCCTCATGTTTGAGCACTTTTGTTAAGTTTATGTTGGCCATATCTTAGCTTGTATTTGTGGTTATTTTGCTGAGGCATACCACTTTTTTTGCTTGGTTTTGTCATTCCATGCATGCCTTATACACTTGTAGTGTAAATCACACAAACTAGCTTTGTATGCTTCATGAAGTAGCATGTCATTCTAGCTTGTTTTCTTTCCATTTCAGCATATTTTTGGTGATGTTTTGCCATGTCATGACTCTGTTTTGGTTTGGTTTGGTTGGCTCTTGCATGCTTCATACACTTGTAGTGTAATGCCATGAAATAGCCTAACATGCCTCATGCATTAACATGTCATTCTAGCATGCTTTTGGCTTAGCTTCTCATCCATGACTTGCTTTGTATAGCCTTGGTTCAATCTAGCTTGTAAGATTTGTGTATTGAATCCCCTAGCATGCATTACTTCACTTATTTCAATGATTTGGAATCATTAGTTATGTTATTTCAGTCCATGTAGTGTGGCCATACATTCACATTTGTCACACATTCAATGCGTTGGAGGGTTTGCCCCTTTATGCCTTAACATGAACCATTGCGTATGCCTTCATGCCATAGCTTGCGAGCCATCATTTCAGTGGTTATTTGGGGTTATTTTGTCATGATATAACTCTTATTTTTGTTGCTTAAGTCATACCATGCTTGGTCCTAATAGGTGTAGTGTAATCCACCTTATTTGCCTTGCATTTTCCATGTCTTATGCCCCTCATGCTAGCATATTTTGGCCTACTTCCATGCATGTTTTAGACTCATTTTAACATGTTCTAGGACTATTTTGGGTTGCCTTGATCACTTGCTTCATGTTTTGTATACTTGTAGTACAAATGCTCTTGCTTGCCTCAAGCTTTGAGCACCATTTCATGCTTCATTTGTGTTGTGTACTTGATTTGGCATCATCTAACATGACATTTTAGAGCATATAGGGCTGCCATGTTCCCACTTCAATCATGCTTTAAGTGCCTTTGAGTGTTATGCATTATTGCCTAGTTTATGTCTTAGCTTGTATGCTTGCATGCCTAGGCCTTTGAGCCATCATCTCAGCATGTTTAGGTCCTTATATTGAGCTACTTGAGCTCTGTCCATGCTTGGTTCATGCATATTTGCCATGTATTGCATGCCTCCTTTATAGTCCTCTTTGCTAGCTTAATGCTTTAAGGACCCTAGCATGCCATACTTGTGTTGTTTGAATGATTTGGCATCATTTCTTACCTCATTTTAGTGCATTTAGTGTTGCTACACTTCCATGCTTTTCACTCTTTTAGTGCTCTTGAGAGTTGCACCTTAGTACCTCAATTGGTGAGCCAATTGGCATGCATGTTTGTATGTGTTTTCGGTGTCTTCATTTTAGTATTATGGCCACTGTTTTGGCATGACCGAGGTCTGTCCATTTCGGTTTAAGTCCATTTATCATGTTGCATTACATGTTGTTGCATGCTTATGTTGCCTTGCATTGAGTATGCTTGTCCCTAACATTGCTAAGTTGCCCTTATTGCATTGCATTGTGCATGCATGCATTAGCATGGTTTGCATGTCATTAGCTTTGTTAAGTTGATGATGTTACATTGCATTGAGTATGCCATATTGTTGTTTGCATTGTGTATGCCATGTTGACTAGTGCATTGTGTATTCCATGTAGTTGCATCATGTTTTGCATGCCTTGCATTCCATGTTGTTGCCATGTAGTTGCATGTTTGCATGCTAAGGTTGCATTACATTGCATTGAGCATGCCATGTTATGTGTTGCATTGTTGTTTGGAATAGGTGTTAGTCCAAACACGGGAAAAGAGGGACATTTCATACTTGAAGTGATGAAACATGCCTTAATTCCCGGTCGCCGACGCTCTTGATCACACATGATAGAGTTTTAGGTTTTATGTGTTTACTTGTGCATTCATTTTTATATTGAATTGTGCAACTTCGCCTCTCGGCCATCATGCATGGAAATACGCGATTGGTGGCCCGAGGGTCAAGAACCACACCACCTTGAGTTCATCACATGATAGGGAGGGTGGTTGTGCACACATATCTTGCAAATACATTGCCATACCCTTTCTTACTCTCTGTTGTAGCAAAGTGCAGTCCAACAGCAACAACTGGTCGGCCAGCCAGAAAAAGTAGTTGGCCGACCACTTTTCTGGTTTCTCAACAACCAAAAGTGGTCGGCAGGTGTCTGGAGAGACCAAAAGTGGTCGGCCACCCTCCCACAGGATTCCCAAGGTAGAGTTTCATCTTTCTGGAGCTTGGTGCAAGTTT
The DNA here is from genome assembly GCA_036172215.1 of Camellia granthamiana. Lineage (NCBI taxonomy): Eukaryota > Viridiplantae > Streptophyta > Magnoliopsida > Ericales > Theaceae > Camellia > Camellia granthamiana. Next base: position 10,259,856 of record CM069915.1, read on the forward strand.
CTGAGAACAAATGAAAACAAAGGCAAATCGGGGCATTGCATTGGATTTCCGAACGAGGCGACCGAGCTTGCATGCATCCCTCTCCCTCTGAGGCTCCTGATTTACTGATTTCCTTAGCTGCCATACTTAGATAGCTTGCTTATGCTTTGTTTTGTACTCTTAATTAGTTAATGCGTTAGCTATTTCAATTCGTTTTGTAATAATTAGTTAACTAGGATTAGTTAATTAATTTGTTGTGTAATAATTAGTTTAATTAGCTTAGATTAGCTAGTTTAGCTCTTTATTTGGTCCCTCCTTTGAGAGGGCGTATTGTTGTAATAAGCGTGCATGCGTGTGATGCATGTCTTCCAACCCCCATTTCTTTTTCCATTTTACTTAACCGCTTACGATGGTTAGTTTTAGGGCATGTTTTATTTAGCATACCTTATGCTCGCATGTGTAGACAAGCCCGCGGGGGACCTCGCTACAGCTCAAACTCGGTTTCGTGTCACAGTTCTTAATCTGAACCAAAGAGTTCAAATCCGGTAAATCGTTTTGAGAAAACAGATTTTTAAAAAGAAGTGCCAAACATGGACTGCTTTGCCAGATACAGAGTCGCCACCTAAATATTTTATTTTAGGAAATTTAGGAAACCCTGACTCGTTGCCTAAGGCCACGTGTCCGTCATCACCAAAGTTGCCTCGGCTCAGGAACTTGGGTACAATTGGGGAAGGTCACTTCGTGAGCACCCCCGCTCGCCCGATCAAAGATCGGCCTCTACTAACCATGATATCAAGTTTTGAAAACATTATGCGTTCTTATTCCAGTTATTAGCCTAGATTTACTATGTGATGCGCACAGCATACAAGTATAGACCGGGTCGCCTGAATTGGAACAAAACACTTCATGTTTGTTTTTTTGAAAGATGGTTTGCTACTCGCAAGTAGGCTTAAAATGCAGATTTTGCCACCCTCAGGTGGGCTTAGTAAAGATGGTTTTGCCACTATCTAGTGGACTTAAAACTCACAGTTGATGATTTGTTCCAATCCAAATAACCCAACCTTCACCCACAGGCATTCAAGCAGTTATATCACATAAGCAGTTAGCCTCATGGTAAGCATGCTATTCATGGCAATCACTCACACACATGCAAGGATGCTAAAGCATAAAACTCATCGAGTACTCCAAGCCAAAACAGAAGCTAATTAGAAATCCATGCATGATCCTAATTATACAGAAATGACTAATGCAACACATGCAAAAATGCAACTATAGCAGGCTTGGCTATTCTAAACATGGCATATGAGATGCAACAGCTATCATGTATTCAACTTTGGAATTGAAATACAAATGCAGTTAGTATGATGCGCCGAGCCCAGTGCATGCAAAACAGATGAATGAATGCAACATGCTATCATACTGTATGCTAATTGAAACGTGCCCTAATCTAACCATCATAAGCAGGCAAATAAAAGGGAAGAAAGACGTGGGGTTGGAAGACATACATCACACGCATGCACACTTATTACAATTATGCCCTCGCACAGAGGGTCCGAATAAATAATATACAGTCCTGAATAGTACAGTCCAAATAAATAATACAGTCCAAAATATGTACAAATTCCTAATTAATTAACAAAATTAACTAGGAAAACTTTAAATTGGCATGCAAGCCAGAGACTGCCTTGACTCTTCTCCAGATGATGAATGATGCATGTCCGGGTTGCCCTTGCGCGGAAATCCATGGCGATGCCCCAGTTAGCCTCTGTTTGCACTTATTCTTGGGATGCGTGCCAAGCTCTGGAAGGCTGCTGATTCTTGTTTTGCTGCAACAGAGTGCAGGAAAGGGGCATAGCAATGTATTTTCACATATGTATGCATGCCTCGATCCTCGTGCCACCAATCACGCATCTCGATGCATAATGGCCGAGGAGTCGAATTGCACAACTCAATATGGAATGAATGCACATGAAAACACAACAAGACCAAGACTCCATCATGGATAATCCGGAGTGTCGGTGACTGGGAATTGAGACACGTTCCGTCACTCGAAGTACGAAACGTCTCTCGTTTCCCGTGCTTGGGCTAACTCCTATCCCAAGCACAATGCAATATGCATGGCATGCATGAATGCAACTAACATACAACCTAGCATGCACAATGCTATGAAATGGCATGACATACACAATGCACGAGATAACATGGCATACACAATGCACTAACATACAACCTAGCATACACAATGCTATGAAATGAAATGGCATACGCAATGCATAATGGGCTTACACCAACACAAGTGGACCTCAGCCACACTCACATAGGAGGCCATTAGATGAAAATGAAACACTCGAGATGCGTGCACACGTGCACGCAAACCGATGACCGACCCTAAGGCACGAATGCCACTCTAACAAGACATGGCAAGACATGGAATATGGCATACTAGCATGCAAATTTCAGTAGCGCAAAGTGATGCAAAACATCCCCGAAACATGGCAAAATAGCATCCGATGCAAGAAATGAATCCCGAAACAAGAAATTAGGCACATGGAATGACCTATGGCTATGCAAAGCATGCATTATTTGAACATGAAGTGTGAAGACAGAAGTAAGGCAGTTCCAAAATAAGCATATTTACAGTTTTAAGCAAGGCCAAAAAGTGAACACAAATAGGGCTAAACCAACATGCAAAAATGGCCCTAAATGTGAGATAAAGAAGCAAGTCATGGTTGCTGGCCTCAAACAAAAGAGGGCCCTTCAACAATGTTGAAGGGGGGCCCAAAACATGGCATTTTACAGTTAGTGATCAAGCCCAAAACAGTGCATAAGTAAGCTAAAAATACTATGCAAAATAAGGCCTAAAAAGAGATTTAAACACAAAGAGCAAAAAGGATGCCTCAAACAGAAAAAGACCCTTAATGAAACATGGAGAGAGGGTCAAAATAATGCCATTTACAGTTCGGACTAGAGCCCAAAAATACAAGCACAAGGGGCTAACAAATCATGCAAAAATGGGGCCAAAAGAGGGATACAAAGGCAAGTGACAAAAGGAAGCCCCAAACAGTGAATAGCCCTTCAACAATGTTGAAGAACGGCTTAAAACAATCAACTTCACAGTTTACAACATGCCTCAAAACAGTTTACAAATAGGCCTAAAATACCATGCAAGAAAGAGGCATACAAGGGAGGTAAAGAAGCAAGTGTAAGAAGGAAGCCTCAAACAGGGAGAGGCCCTTAAACAAACATGAAAAAAACCTCAAAACATGACTATTTTCAGTTAGGTTCGGAGCCAAAAAATGTAAGCAAGAGGAGCTAATATATTGAGCAAAATAAGGCAAGAAAGAGGGAGAAGGAGACTTACCCTTGAAGACCAAAGAACCAACAGCTCTTGGACCAAAATTCTGAGCCTTTAACCTCTTCAAAACAGTCCCAAAGTGTTGGAATGAGGGATGGAGGCCTTGTGCTATGAGGTGGTGTAGAAATGGTGTAGGAAACTTAGGGTTTTGATGGTTGGAATATAGAGAGAGAGAGAGATTGAATGCAAGATGCTTAAACCAAAATTTCTAACCCTTAAAACTGAAGGGGAGGGGCAGGTTTTATAGGCAAATGGGTGGAAAAGAGGGGGAAAAATGGGGGGGAGATTTAAATTCAATTTTCCCCCCAAAAGGCCAAACCCTCGGACATAAGGCCTAGAGGAAAACAAAATTCACTTCTAGGACACACTTGGGGAGGGGGTTATGGCCGGCTAGCTAAAAAGGGCAAAAAACGTCATTTCACCAGCTAGGTGGCCGGCCTACTACTTTCAGGACAAAAAAAATGAGCTGCCGGAAAGAAAGGTGGCCGAGGGGTGATTGGGAAGTCCAATGGTGGCCATTCAAGTTTCCAAATTGAAGCCCCGGAAGTTAGCTTTCCAATGGCTCAAACCTTGCATTAAAATTCCTTCTGTGGAAAAAGTTATGCCAGTTTCTGTGAAGCCGCGCAGATTCGGTCCCAACCGGAGTGATGCCCTACTTCAATCAACTATATCTCCCCTGTCCGGAATTGGATTTAGGAGATTCTTGAGTGCAAAATGAAGCCCCAGAAGTATTATGTCACGACTCCAACCCGCCCCTAGTAGGATGGTGCCGTGATGGCCAGTAATCCGAGATTACCGAAGGCCAACTTTCAAAATTCACACACAATCAGAGTATAATATATGGGGCTTACAAGCGCGGAAGCAATGTATGTAAATCTAACTAGTCCATAAGAGCTGTGCATAAGTCAAATGAAATGGCATACATCTTTACATGGCTTCATAGATTGAATATACAAACAAAATAAAATACATATTACATCTTGATAAAAGGCTTCTCAAGTCGACATAAATAAAACACAGGAGTACAAGGTCAAAACATAATCTTCATAGTTGCCGACATCCCTGATGCCGACCTAACATGCATACAAAACATCGGGCACAAAACACACATCTCGGCGTAGCCGACTTCTTGCTTGAAACCTACATATATATAAGGAGAGGGTGAGTTTGGAAACTCAGTGAAGGGTACAGGTAATAAAGGGGTTTAATGAATGATTCCCGAAATCTTGTCAAAACAATACATATAACGTAGCTTGTTCAAAACTTGTACTTAGCATAACTTGCATCGAAACATACTTAGCAAAACTTGTATCGAAACATGCACTTGGCTTGACTTGTATCAAAACAAACCCACCCGTTCATAGACCGTCGGTGGCAAAACAAGGGTCTAATCGATCCGTAACCGATTAGACAAACCCACCCGCACAAGGCCGTCGGTGGCAAGGGAGATATCTCAAACAAGGGTGCTACAAAAGTTTAGAGTCCTCTAGCACAAGGGACCTATGTTACAAAGGACTGTATCCTTTTAACACGAGAGACTGGTGTTACTTAGGCCCGTAGCCCGCTTTAACACCGTGGTGCTGCGAAAGTTTAGAGTCCTCCAGCCAAGGGACTTTCATGCTTAACATCAAAACAAAGCTTATACTTGATACGTCCAAATAAGGGTAATCATTCATGCTTAACAAATACTTTTCAAATAAGGCAAAGCAAAGCTTATCAAAACATTTACAACATAGCTTTATTAAAAATACCACTCACTTAGTTCTTGGGACGTCGGGATCAAGGCAAAGGTCCAAGTCCTACAAACACATGGTAAAATCTACTAAATGCACTTTTCAAAATAAGTCTTACATACATGCAAATGATCTCGGGAAAACATGCTGGAAGTCAAAACACTGTTCTACATGTCAGGAAGGCATGTTGGGTACCAATCAGGTCTATGCCGAGATCCCACACCTCTGGCCGAGGTGTGGTTACCAAGGCTTCGGCGTGCGGCTGCATGCCGAGGTGTTCATGCAAGACAGACTAAAGGTGCAAGTGATCATGCAAGATAGGCCAAGGTGAGATACGATGCTTGGCCTAAGTGTGAGGTCTAGGTGAGAGTGATCTCGGCGACTACACTTCGGGGAGTGAAGTCTGGAAATCTGGGTTGAAGAACATGAAGAACATGAACATGAACATGAAGGACATGAATGCTAAAAATCATAACTTGTTTATTACAAAATCTGGGATTTCATGCCATGAGTTCGAAAACATGGACCTGGGTACCCATACTTGAAGATCATACGAAAACAAACATGAAAACATGAATCTTGGTGCAACCTCTTGGATCAAAACATGACTTTTCTTGAAGAACACATGAATACTATTTTCTCTTTCCAAAACCGAACTTCAAAACAATGCATGGCTTACAAATCATATTCAATCATGCAATGCAATAACATAAACATAAAGAACAACATGAGCAAATCAAGAATCTAACCTTAGAACACGAATCTAACAGTTCGATCTCTAGGAATCAAGCTTGAAACTCTACTCCTCTCTCAAGAACTCTCTCTTCCTCTCCTAGAGCTTCTCTCTCCTCTTCAAACAAAGATGTAACAAATGATAGGTTTCTCCCTCTGCCGGCTGACTTAACACTCAGCTTGGACACGTGGCACTACCGGGTTGGTTCTCTTCAAAAAGGTGATAGATTGACAAGACAGGTGTAAGACAAAGCGTATTCAACAAGCTTGGTGGCAAGGGCACTCCGGCAAGTGATGACATCGGCTAAAGACAAAGCTTCGGCAAGTCTGGGAACAATGATCTGGGCTAGGAAGGACAACACTTGGCCTAGCTGTGCCACACCTCGGCCTAGATGTGCCACACCTCGGTCTAGGTCATACCAATCCAGGAACAAGATCACTTGGGTTCAGGGATGACATCTCGGCCTAGATAATACACATCTCAGCCTTGGTGATAAACACCTCGGCCTAGATGATGATCATCTCGGCCAACATGCCCAGATGAAAATGGAGGTCAATCAAAGTGGTTCCAAGGTAGTTCTAGGCTTACGATGACCTCGGCTTAGATTAACCTAGGCTTGACATAACTTAGGCTTAAGACGGCAAGGAGGGAACAAACATGCAATCAACACTTAAACAAAACAAGACAAGACTTGCAATGCAGCTTAATCATGGCAAAACACATAAATGCATGCAAGCATGACTAAGACATGAATGTGGGTCGTTACATATTATTTCCAACGGTGGTGGCCTCATAGCTTGATTCCAAGTATGCAAATGAATAAGCCCGATTTGGCGAGGGCTGCTCGACTCTTTCTTAACGGTTCATGCCCATTTTCTCCCCCAACTGGATTTCTTCCCTCTTCTCCTCTTTTCTTCAACTTCAAACCCCTAAGCAAGGTGTTTTGAAAGATTTTTCAAAGATTTCATCTCTTTTTCGCTCATTTCCACTTTGTCCTTGCTCGGTTTACCGAAAAGCGCAACATTTGACAAAATGAGAGTCTCGGAACGTCGTAGAAACTTTATTTCAAAAATATTTCGAAAGAGAGGGTTTTAAGGTCTAAAAACCATTCAAAATAGCTTTGGTCCAGAATGGGGTGTGAAGTTGAGATTTGTCTCTTCCTTTGCCGAAGAAATTGGACCTTTCCCCTGCACAACTTTCTCTACTATGTAAACCATCAGTTGCGTCCAAGTCTTATGGATGGTCAAAAATGGGGTGTCTACAGTTGCCCCTCTTTGACAGAACTCGATAGTCATAACAATGACGGGAGTGAATGTCAAAGCCCAGAGACGACCCATTTTTGACAAGGCCGAAGACTTGGACAAACAAACAAAATATAGATAGATAAATGGTTGTGCCCGCAGGCTGCCTACGTATCCTTTTGCAAGGAATCAAACCAGCGTAGTTCAGGGGCAGGATGCAAAATGATATGCAAGAAGATTTTGATGATTGGACTTATACGCTACGCGAAGCCGGTTTGAAAGTTGGACTTATACGCTACACGAAGCCGGTTTGAAAATTGGACTTATACGCTACGCGAAGCCGGTTTGAAAATTGGACTTATACACTACGCGAAGCTGGTTTGAAAGTTGGACTTATGCGCTACGCGAAGCCGGTTTGATAATTGGAGCGAAGCCAGTTTGAAAATTGGACTTATACGCTACGCGAAGCTGGTTTGAAGATTGGACTTATACGCTACGCGAAGCCGATTTGAAAATTGGACTTATACGCTATGCGAAGCCGGTTTGAAGATTGGACTTATACGCTACGCGAAGCCGGTTTGAAAATTGGGCTTATACGCTACGCGAAGCCGGTTTGAAGATTGGACTTATACACTACGCGAAGCCGGTTTGAAAATTGGGCTTATACGTTACGCGAAGCCGGTTTGAAAATTGAGCTTATACGCTACGCGAAGCTGGTTTGAAAATTGGGCGTATACGCTACGCGAAGCCGATTTGAAAATTGGACTTATACGTTACGCGAAGCCGGTTTGAAGATTGGACTTATACGCTACGCGAAGCCGGTTTGAAAATTGGGCTTATACGCTACGCGAAGCCGGTTTGAAAATTGGGCTTATACGCTACGCGAAGCCGGACATCACTCATGATCATGCAAAGAGAGCTATAATGAAGCAATTTATGCAAAATAAATGCAACATTTTAAGCGAATGCTAGGCAAGCAAGTAAACTCGAACCAAACTATACCTCATGCAGAAAGGATGTAAGAAAATTATGGAATCTTCACGAACATGTGCGATAGATACACAAAGGTGAACGAAGTGTGTGATTGATGCACGAAGCAAGCGTGTGTGATAGATACGCAAAGCGAACGTATGATAGATACACAAAGTGAAGTGAGTGTGATGGATACACTATATGAAGCAAAGTGTGATGGATACACTAGGTGAGTGTGTGATAGATACACAAAGCGAACGTGTGATAGATACACAAAGTGAAGCGAGTGTGATGGATACACTAAAGGTGAACACAAAGTGTGATAGATGCACTTAGTGAACAAGTATGATTGATATACTGAAGGTGAACACGAAGTGTGATAGATGCACTTGGTGAACAAGTATGATAGATATACTAAACGGTGAACACGAAGTGTGATAGATGTACTTAGTGAACAAAGTATGATTGATATACTAAACGGTGAACACGAAGTGTGATAGATGCACTTAGTGAACAAAGTATGATTGATACACTAAAAGCGAACACAAGGTGTGATAGATGCACTAAGTGAACAAGTGTGATGGATACACTAAAAGTGAACACAAAGTGTGATAGATGCACTAAGTGAACAGAGTGTGATTGATACACTAAAAGGGAACACAAAGTGTGATAGATGCACTAAGTGAACAGAGTGTGATTGATACACTAAAAGTGAACACAAAGTGTGATAGATGCACTATGTGAACAGAGTATGATAAATATACTGAATGTGAACACGAAGTGTGATAGATGCACTTAGTGAACAAGTATGATTGATATACTAAAGGTGAACACAAAGTGTGATAGATGCACTATGTGAACAGAGTGTGATTGATACACTAAAGGCGAACACAAAGTGTGATAGATGCACTATGTGAACAGAGTATGATAGATATACTGAATGAATGAAGTGTGATTGATACACTTAGTGAACAAGTATGATTGATATACTAAAGGTGAACACAAAGTGTGATAGATGCACTATGTGAACAGAGTGTGATTGATACACTAAAGGCGAACACAAAGTGTGACAGATGCACTATGTGAACAGAGTATGATAGATATACTAAATGAATGAAGTGTGATTGATACACTAACTAAATGAAGTGTGATTGATACACTAAAGTGAATATATGCGTGATAGATACACAAAAGGATAATGTGTGTGATAGATACACAGAATGAATGAAGTGTGATTGAAGCACTAAAGTGAAGAGAGTGTGATTGATACACAAAATGAGAATGTGTGATAGATACAAAGCGAGTGTGTGTGATTGATACACAATATGAACAAAGTGTGATTGATACACTAAATGAATGATCTTAAATGGAACTTCTTTGAATGAACCGTACATACAATATCGTGCATGAATGAGAAAGAAACTTGATAGGTACAATGCATTACAATGCATGATGCTTACGGAAAGCAATAAATGGACAAAGCGGCGCTTTAGAAAGCACCTCATGAGGTGAGTGGTGGTGAACCGCTCTTCTCCGATGGGGATTTCCCCTTATGCTCTTCAAACACTTTACCTTCAACTCACAGTACAAAGGCTCTGGAATGCCGGCAAGGGTTCTACATGTAGAACACTTTGGATGCTACCATTCTTCCTAATCATATTCATAACTTTCCCTATTCTCCAACGGGGTGACAGACTAGGTTGGTTCAGTATCCAGAATTGAGGTGCATACACGCTATCTCAACCTATGGGGCTTCCATACAGATTTCAAGCCGAGGACACGCCTCTGGGTATTTAAACCAGACTTTAGTCTCGGAAATCCCGAACCTTTGCGTTCTAGGCCACGGCCATTCGAACTCTAGTTTCCACTGTCGCAGTTGGTCTCCTAGGAACTCATTGAAAACACGGCCAAGATGTCCCTGGCATGAAACGGTACTCGAGGAGAGCACTTCTGATCGCCTTTCTGGCTTGAGGCAGACTTGATCTTGAGCTTGAGGTAGAGTCACACTCATACTTTGGAGCATTGGCAAGACCTGAAGAGGTACACACGGGATGCAATCTCGGAACTTACTGAAGTTGGAACAAACTCAGATGCCCGACATTTTCCCCTTTTGCTTTTGCTTTGCAGTCCGGAACCATTATAGCTTCAGATAGGTCCTGGTTCTACTGTTCTCTCATGACCTGGGTTGAACCCTGCGGTTTTGTGAAAGAACAAATTCTGTTTTGCACAAATGTGGAGAACGGCACGGCACTCGGAGCACAAAACGATTTTATTTTTGAAATTGAGAGATGAGTTTTCGACCAGGTATTGAGCCTACGACTGAACACAGCAAAACGACTCAACAAGGAAATAAAAGGCACACAACCTAGACACATCGAGTAACACTCGAAATGACTCAAAACAAGAATCGAGATAAAACAAAAAGGCACGACACTCAGACGTGCACAGGGGGCCTGTTTCACCGGGTAGTGTTTCCCACCATTTCTCATTTGTGATTCTCACATCACTTTGGCACTCAATCTCTTGTTTTCTGAAAAAGCCCTTTTCTCACTTTTTCTCTCATCGCGCATCTCTTTATTCTTCAATCTCTTATTTTTCAATCCCTCCCCTGGGTGGTTGATGGATAAACAGCAAGTTGAGCGCTCGTGCCCCTAGCATTCTGCTAGATTCTCTTTCTTCTGCTTACAACAGTGAACTTCCCCCACAGAGGGGTTGTGATGCGGCTGGATGTGCAGCAGGTCTGCAATTGGCATCGGTTGATGATGCTCTGCCGGGGAGATTGGACGTGATTAGACCTATCCAGATGAGGGAGTGGAATATCTTGATCCATTGCAGTTCGTGCTTCGCACTTGGCTCGACGCCTCGTTGCTCAGAGGGTGTGAGAGCTTTTCGGCCCTTTCGTGGCTAGCTTCAGTGGTGCCCTTTTCCGGCAGGTATGATGCCCTTCTTGGCAAGTATGTTGACAATGGGGAAAGACAGGAAGCCTGACTCAACTGTGTCCCTAGTTTCATCATTTTGACCATTTTTTGTTTTAGTTTTCTCCTAAAAAAAAATTTGACCAAAATGAGAGTTAGATTAACATGCTTGTTTAACTTTTTGATTTGAAATCATGCAAGTCAGGCTATGAGCACTGAAAATTTTCCTTTTTTGGGTCCAAAAAATGGTCCAGTTTTAGAAAAATGGGATAATTTTCTAGAGAATTAGTCAACCTCAGTAAAAATTCTCAAAAACTATTTTTGCAAACGGCCACTGCTCAACGAGCATAGAACCCACTCTCGAGATGTACAACCTCAGATCCGAAGGAAAATTGCCCATTGCTTGAAGAGAGCTGCATGGCAACGGAAAGTTGCCCCTTGTTTGAATGTCACCGCAGCACATTGAATGGCAACGGAAAGTTGCCCCTTGTTTGAATAGCACCGCGGCGCATTGTAGTCAGTCCTCAGAGTGACGAACACAACCAAATCCTTAGATACAGAGAAGACAAAGATGACCAGAACTATCGCATGGACACAATCAAATTGAAGTGTTTTACGGCTGGACTTCAGGATGAAGTTGCCTACGTATCCCAAAGATGGGAATCAAGCCTTACGTAGTTCGGGGTTAAGGTACACTCGGGTATTAACCTCTCATTTTTAGGCTCTAACTTTTGCCAAGGCGCCCGTCGCGGGTTTTCAACCTTGCGAGCTTTGTTTTTCTTTTCTTTTCAATTCTTTTCTTCTTTTCTTTTTTTTTTGTTTTTCTTTTCCGTTCTTTTCTTTGCATTTTTTTTTTCTTTTCTCTTTTTTTTTTGTTCTTTTTCTTCTTTTCTTGCTCTAACTTTTGCCTGGGCCGCCCTTTCCGGGTTTTCGGCCCAACGAGCCTCTCAAAGGGTCAAAGTGTAACAAGTCCATGCCAAATGGTTTTAGGATTTTGAAGCCATCCGTATCTAGGAGAGTGGCTGTTGATTTGCAAGAGGACTCATCTTCGGCTCTTCGAGCACATCTGACATCTTTGCCCCTAGTTTGAAGGGTACTTCTGTTTTAGCTTTGCAAGCTTCTTCTGATCTTCTTGATCTGACTTTCCTGGCCTCTCGTTCGAGGGCTGCTTCAAATCTGGCCACACAGGCCTCACATTGTAGTTGACCGTTGAACATTCTAAATTCAAGTTCAAGGTTTGGAAGCAAAGGGGTTGAGTCTCGAGGCTGAGAGCGATCCTAGGCCACACAATCTCAAGAGCGATTCCACACAGGTCTTCACAGGACCGCGCAAAACATTTTGTTTTTGAAAATTTTTAAGAAAGCGACAAATCGCTCGCGCTGAAGATAGTGCGAAACCAGTCTGGATCAAGCCAGGGTCCTTCTCAGTACTCACGCTAACAAGCATGATTTCATTCATTAAGGGCTTAGCACGCCTCTCTTTTTCTCAATTGATCAAAGTTTTGCAAATCCCGAGGAATTCCTCCCTCTTTGTTTTCACCGCAGTGTTCAAAAAGTTTTGAAAAACTTAGGTCGTTACAATGACTTCAAGGCACAGAAAAGATAGAGTTCTTAGTCAAATACTGCCATCTCATTCAGAACTTCCGGCATAACTGGCACAAGGTAGAAGCAAACGCGAGAGCGTGAAAATCACTGCCGTTTCATTCAAAATCTGTTGGCACAACTGGCTCCCTGGCAGAAACAGACTCAAAACAAAACGAAAAGACAAACACAAAACAAAATGGTGATGCCCGAGGTAACACCCCTGGAATCACCCGACCTTAACAAAACAGGACTGACTCGATACAAAAAGGCAGACCCGACTGACTCAAAACAGACTTAAAACAACGAGACTGACCCAATACCCAAGTCAGAAAGCACAAAAACCAGCATTCACAAATGCTCAAAACAGTGCGTGCCATACGCCATATCTGGAGTAAATCGAGTGCCATCCGCAGGTGGTTCATCCCCCGATCACATAGTCACATTATCCCCCACAGGTTCACTGGTCGAGTGCCGATAGACTTTGCTGGACTGGCGCGGGGATGACCCTGTTGTCAAACAGATCTTGTACATCATGGCGCAGACGAAAGCAACTGTCAGTGTCATAACCGGTTTATTGATGGTACGCACAGTACCTAGTATGGTCATGCTTTGGAGGGAGAGGATCAGGTAAAGGCCGTTGTTCCAATGGTTTTAGATGTCCTTTCCGGATTAAGGCCTCTAGAGCCTTTGACAAAGGCATATAAAGCGGGGTGAAAACCCTCTTGACTCGGGGTGGATATTTGGCCGTCTGTGAGCTACTTCTGGACGCATCGGTGAATGGGGTAGCTTTTTTTGATGTGGTGGTGGTGACCATGCCCACTTCAGAAGATCTTGCAGCTGCATCACCACTGGTGGTCGCACTCGAACTGCGGGAAAACGCCCGCCTAGGCTGCTCTTTCTCCTGGTCAATAAGGCCCTGCTTCATGGCATCCTCGATCTGTACTCCCATCTCATGCAAATCTAAAAAGGTAGGGAAGGGGAGCACGATCATTTTCTGCATTAGTTTGGGCTGGAGGTTGCGCAGAACCATCTGTATCTGATCCTTATCCGTTGGCCTAATGGTCATCATTGAGGCCTTGGCCCTCCAGCGGGCCACGAATTCTGAGAAGCTCTCCTTAGGCTCCTGCCTCGTCGTCTCAAGATCATGGATCGTAATCTCAATTTGGGTATTGTATGAATATTGTGCGACGAAGGCCGCAGCCATCTCCTCCTAGCTTTGTTTCACTGAATCCTCCAATTTGGCATACCAGATGGCCGCAATACCCGACAGGGTCCTGCCAAAAAGGGAGAACTTCTGTAATCTTGTCAAGCCCATCGAGCGCAGAACATCTGAAAACAAACTCAAGTGGACCATGGGATCTCCTGACCCGTCAAAACGGTCGATGTGAGGCATCTTGAACTTGTCCGGCAGTGTCACAGCTGCGTCGGTGTACCCGTCCTTAATGTCCGGGATGGACTTTACCCCCTGGGATTTTTTGAACAACTTTTCAAGCTTGCTCAACTTCAACGCTGTAGGGTCGACCTCGAACTCGAAGGGAGAGTCCGGTAGATTAGTAGGTTTTTTGGACAGCTGGGGCAAAATTGGGAGCGGAGCCGGCCCTACCGGAATGTCCGTACCTTCCTGGACATTGGGTGTTTCCCTGGGTGTCTGAACCCATGGTGGTGGTGGAGCTTGATGCGAAGCAGATGCTCCGTTCTGCTGTTGCAACCTAGTGATGAGCTCGGCTTGCTGAGCCATGATTGCAGCCTGCTGCTTGGAAAATTCCGCCTGGCGGACAGCGTCTTACTGCATGAGTTTCATACTTTCTTGCATCTGGCGCATCATTGCCTCCATCCCTGACGTGTTCTGCTGATCTATCTGACTGACTGGTATCTATCCCTGCAGTAGAAATTGAGACCTTAGCCTGACTGTTCACTGGTGGGGGGGATAAGGGCCACTGATCTGGTAACTGCTGAACTGGTGATTTGTGCCCGACTGGCCCTTTTACCCTGCCTCTGGCAAAGGAACACTGATTGCCCTTGAACTGAATCTCTGACCTGACAAAGTCTATCAGCACAAGTTCGATGAACCTCGGGGGATATCGGAGCCTTTTGAAGCTATGGTTCCAGGACTACCTAGCAAAAGAGAAAACAGACAGCACCTCAGCTCAACTTCACCAAAACAGATACGAGTGTAGCAGGATGACTGTGCCCTCTACTGAATTCTGCCCCCAAAATTCAGCCTCAAATCTGATACCCTCAGGTAAACTGAATCCCAAAATACTGAACTGGTGCCCGCAGGCCTGATGCCCAAACTTGTAAACTGATACATGCATTCCTGTAGAGACGCACTCTAAAAGCACATAACAGGTAAGTGAGAGCCAAAACACCCCTATGTTGGGGTAAGGTTTCCCTGTCCTATTTTGCCAGGAGCTAGGGTTTCACTACGCACGCAGCGGTTTCAAACAACCTATATCGGGTAAGCAACCTGTCCTAGTTTGATATGGTCACTATGGATTTCGATATGCACTAGGTCGAATGGTCAAAAAGGGTGCCCCGGTAAAACCGGGGTTTGTGTTCCCATACTGGCAGAGCCCACAACCGGTCAGCCTTATGGTCATGCCTTGACAAGACAAGCCTTCGGCAAACCGTTCAGGAATAGCAGATGGCAAACACGGTGTCCTAGGCGCACCAATGCAAATGCAATGCAAAGAAACACATAAGTGTAGTCAAAACAAGATATCATGAGTTCGAGTCAAGTTCTCTAAATCCCCAGTAGAATCGCCAGAAACTGTAGACAAGCCCGCGGGGGACCTCGCTACAGCTCGGACTCGGTTTCGTGTCACGGTTCTTAATCTGAACCAAAGAGTCCAAATCCGGCAAATCGTTTTGAGAAAACAGATTTTTAGAAAGAAGTGCCAAACATGGACTGCTTTGCCAGATACAGAGTCGCCACCTAAATATTTTATTTTGGGAAATTTAGGAAACCCTGACTCGTTGCCTAAGGCCACGTGTCCGTCATCACCAAAGTTGCCTCGGCTCGGGAACTTGGGTACAATTGGGGAAGGTCACTTCGTGAGCACCCCCACTCGCCCGATCAAAGATCGGCCTCCACTAACCATGATATCAAGTTTTGAAAACATTATGCGTTCTTATTCCGGTTATTAGCCTAGATTTACTATGTGATGTGCACAGCATACAAGTATAGACCGGGTCGCCTGAATTATAACAAAACACTTCATGTTTGTTTTTTTGAAAGATGGTTTGCTACTCGCAAGTAGGCTTAAAATGCAGATTTTGCCACCCTCAGGTGGGCTTAGTAAAGATGGTTTTGCCACTATCTAGTGGGCTTAAAACTCACAGTTGATGATTTGTTCCAATCCAAATAACCCAACCTTCACCTACAGGTATTCAAGCAGTTATATCACATAAGCAGTTAGCCTCATGGTAAGCATGCTATTCATGGCAATCACTCACACACATGCAAGGATGCTAAAGCATAAAACTCACCGAGTACTCCAAGCCAAAACAGAAGCTAATTAGAAATCCATGCATGATCCTAATTATACAGAAATGCCTAATGCAACACATGCAAAAATGCAACTATAGCAGGCTCGGCTATTCTAAACATGGCATATGAGATGCAACAGCTATCATGTATTCAACTTTGGAATTGAAATACAAATGCAGTTAGTATGATGCGCCGAGCCCGGTGCATGCAAAACAGATGAATGAATGCAACATGCTATCATACTGTATGCTAATTGAAACGTGCCCTAATCTAACCATCATAAGCAGGTAAATAAAAGGGAAGAAAGATGTGGGGTTGGAAGACATACATCACACGCACGCACACTTATTACAATTATGCCCTCGCACAGAGGGTTCGAATAAATAATATACAGTCCCGAATAGTACAGTCCAAATAAATAATACAGTCCAAAATATGTACAAATTCCTAATTAATTAACAAAATTAACTAGGAAAACTTTAAATTGGCATGCAAGCCAGGGACTGCCTTGACTCTTCTCCAGATGATGAATGATGCATGTCCGGGTTGCCCTTGCGCGGAAATCCATGGCAATGCCCCAGTTAGCCTCTGTTTGCACTTATTCTTGGAATGCGTGCCAAGCTCCGGAAGGCTGCTGATTCTTGTTTTGCTGCAACAGAGAGCAGGAAAGGAGCATAGCAATGTATTTTCACATATGTATGCATGCCTCGATCCTCGTGCCACCAATTACGCATCTCGATGCATAATGGCCGAGGAGTCGAATTGCACAACTCAATATGGAATGAATGCACATGAAAACACAACAAGACCAAGACTCTATCATGGATAATCCGGAGTGTCGGTGACTGGGAATTGAGACACGTTCCGTCACTCGAAGTACGAAACGTCCCTCGTTTCCCGTGCTTGGGCTAACTCCTATCCCAAGCACAATGCAATATGCATGGCATGCATGAATGCAACTAACATACAACCTAGCATGCTGTAGACGCGCCCTTGGGCCTCGCTCTACAGTTCGGACTCCCTTTTGTTGTTGCGGTTCTTAATCTGAACCAAAGAGTCTAACGCTGGCAAATCGTTTTGAGAAAACAGATTTTGAAAGAAGTGCCAAACATGGACTGCTTTGCCAGATACAGAGTCGCCACCTAAATATTTTTAAAATGGGAAATTTAGGAAACCCTGACTCGGTGCCGAAGGCCACGTGTCCGTCATCACCAAAGTTGTCTTGGCTCGGGAGCTTGGGTATGATCGGGGAAGGTCAGCTATGAGCACCCCCTTTCGCCCGGTTCGAAAATCGGCCTCTACTAACCATGATATCCGATTTTGAAAACGTTATGTGTTCTTATTCCAGTTATTAGCCTAGAATTACTATGTTATGCGCACAGCAAACAAGTATAGACTAGATTGCCTAATTTGGAAACAAGCATTGCATATCCGTTTGTTTTGAAAAGCGCTTTGGAATTTGCTACTCGCAAGTAGGCTAAAACACGGATTTCAACGAGTCTTTCCAACTCAAACAATCCAACATTCACCCACAGGCATTCAAGCAGTTTATCTCACATAAGCACTTAGCCACATGGTAAGCATGCTGTCATGTTAACACTCACACGCATGCGATATGCTAAAGCATAAATACTTACATTGTACTCCATGCCAAAACAATAAACTAGTTAGCAAACATGCATGTCCTAGTCCATGTTAAGTGGCTAATGCATCGCATACAGAATGTGATTAGGATAGGCCCGGCTAACCCTAAAATGACATGTGAAATGCTACAAGTAACAAGTATTCAATTTGGAAATTGAAATACAATGCAGTTAGCGTGATGTACCGAGCCCGGTGCATGTAAGACAAATGTATGGATGCACGCATGCATTGCATAAGGTATGCTAATTTAAAATATGCCCTAATCTACCATCATAAGCAGGTAAATAAAAGGGAAGAAAGAAGTGGGGGTTGGAAGACATACACACACTCACGCACACTTATTACAAATACGCCTTCACTCGGAGGGACCAAAAGAATATACAGGCCGAATAAATAATACTGAATTAATTATTACAGACCCTCTAATTAATTAACAAATTAATAACAAAAGCAGGTGGCCACAGCCCCGCCTCAGGATGCGTGAATGATGCATGCTCGATCCGTCTTGCCCGGAAAACCCGCACCATACCACTGCTGCCTCTGTTTTTACTGTCTTGCCTTTCTGAAATCTGCCATAGTCCCAGGACACCTTCTAAGCACACTGCAGTACACCACCGGCTGGAGGAAATGACCACCGGCCGTTCAAAATGACCATCGGCTGCTTAAGAGGTTATCGGCCACAAATTCCTGGCCGGTCGGCACTGTATACTGCCGGTCGGCAAACAATTCCTACAGAATCTGGTTTTTGACAGCAACAAGGACATACAGTGTATGGCATGGAATTTCAAGTAAATGTGTGCATGGACACACTCCCTATCATGCAATGGACTCAAGGGAGCATGGCCCTCGACCCCCGGGCCATCAATCACGCATTTCGATGCATGATGGCCCGAAAGCCAAGTTAGCAACTTTGATATCAAATGAAATGCAAGCACAAAACGAATCAAAGGGCCCCAACCCCTATCATGATTGGTCAAGAGGCGAGGGATGCATGCTCAATGGAATGCAACCTAGGCATGGCGGCTAAGTATGCAACATGAACATGCAAATGAGCAATGTATGCTAGGTGCGCAACCTAAACATGTAAACAAACATGGCATGCAACAACATGCAACGATGGACTTAAACTAACATAGCTCGCAAGCATGCCAAAATCAGCGGCCATTAAATGAAAATGAGACACTCGAAATGCGTGCACGCGTGCACGCAAATCGAGGACCAAACCTAAGGCACGAATGCCACCCTAACAAGGCATGGCAAAGCATGGATCATGGTATGCAAACAATGCAAATTTCAGTAGCTAAAAGTGATGCAAAACAGCCCCGAAATACGCAAACATGACACCCGATGCAAGGAAATGGTCCCGAAATGCGATATTAAGCACATGAAATGACTTGTGGCTATGTCAAACATGCATAATTTGAACATGAAGCATGAAGACAGAATCTAGGCAGCCCCAAAACAAGCATGTTTACAGTTCAAAGCATGGCCAAACAGTGAGCATAGATAGGGCAAAAACAGCATGCAAAAACGGGCCCTCAAGCTAGGTAATGAAGCAAGTGGTAGATGCAAAGCCCAAAATGAAAAAGACCCTTCGATAACACTAAAGAGGGGCCAAAAATATGACTACTCACAGTTTATGACAGCCCCAAAATCAATATACAAACACCCTTAAAATGCAATGCAAGATTAAGGCCACAAGAGGGCTATAACATGAAGTATACAAAACATGCATCAAACAGCCAAAGACCCTTAATTAAACATGTCAAGGGGGTCAAAATATGGTCACTCTCAGTTCTGATCATGGCCAAAAAACAGAAGTAAAATAAGCTAAACAAACATGCAAAAATGGGGACCAAAGAGGGGTAATGAAGCAAGTCATACATGGAGGTCCCCAACAGTGTTGAGCCCTTCTTCAATGTTGAAGAAGGGCTCAAAATAAGCCTCTTTACAGTTTACATCGAAGCTCAAAAACACTTGTAAATAAGGCTAACCAATGAAGCTAAAAAATGCAAGTTTAAGGGAAATGGATGCTTACCCTTGAAGAGCAGCAAACTAGCAGCCCTCGATCCAAGTTTCTAAGCTTCTAACCTCTGCAAATGGCCTCCCAAGTGCTGGAATGGAGGATGGAGGTGTTGTGCTAGGTGTTGTAGGGCAAATGATGCAAGAACAAAGGTTTTTGGAGGCTTGGATAAGATAGATATAGAGGGTTGTAGATATATATGTTAGATATATATGTCTACTCTCTAGTTTTTTTTACTCAAAAACTCCAACCCAAGCAAAGGAGAAGGGACCTCTCTTATATAGACAATGCTAAGCTTCTAAGACAAGCTTCAAAGGGTCAAAGGGGTCTAAGGGGAGGTCAAGGCTTATTGGAGAAGCTTGGACAGCTAGTAGGCTTCTTGAGGAAGCCAAGACAAGGGGTCAAGGCTTCCTCAAGAAGCCTTGAGCAAAGGGTGCAACAGAGGGGTCCAAAGGTGGTCAAGGGCTCAAAATAGCAACATATATGCACGGGGGAGTGTGCTGGTGCATTCCAACTGGCACAGCTGGGATGCACCAGGCTTGGAGGGTGCAAAAGGTGCAAACCGGCCAGAAAATTTGGTCGTCGGCCAAAATAAAGTGCCGGTCGGCATAATATTTTGCCGGTCGGCAAAATAGATTGCCGATAGATGATTCCAAGGTCAAAAAACAGCCGGTGGGTATGTAAATTGAAGCCCCGGAAGTTAGCTTTCCAATGGCGTAAACCTTGCATCAAAATTCCTCCTGTGCAGAAAGTTATGCCCTTTTTGGTGAAGCCGCGCAGACTCGATCCAAACGGGGTGATGCCCAGCTTCAACCAATCATATCTCCTCCACCCGGACTTGGCTTTGGGAGATTCTTGAGTACAAAGTGAAGCCCCGGAAGTCTTCTTTCCAACGATGGTGGCCTCATAGCTTAACTCCAAGTATGCAATTGAATAAGCCCGATTCAGCGAGGGCTGCTCGATTCTCTCCTACCCGGATTCATGCCGAACTTCTCCCAGACCAGTTTTCTCCTCTCCTTTCCTCTTCTCCTCAACTTCGAACCCCTAAGTAAGGTGTTTTGAAAGATTTTTCAAAGATTTCATCTCTCTTTCATTCATCCCCACTTTGTCCTTGCTCGGTTTACCGAAAAGCGCAACATTTACCGAAATGCAAGCGTCGGAACATCGTGGGAATTTTATTTCAAAAATGTTTTGAAAGAGAGGGTTTTAAGGTCTAAAAACCATCCAAAATAATTTTGGTCCAAAATGAGGTGTGAAGTTGAGAT
Organism: Camellia granthamiana; assembly: GCA_036172215.1. Classification (NCBI taxonomy): domain Eukaryota; kingdom Viridiplantae; phylum Streptophyta; class Magnoliopsida; order Ericales; family Theaceae; genus Camellia; species Camellia granthamiana. The sequence goes on from CM069915.1 coordinate 10,280,789, forward strand.
TTGTCTCTCTCATTGCCGAGGAAACTGAACCTGTGCCCTGCACACCTTTCTCCACCAAGCAAACCATCAGTAACGCCCAAGTCTTAAGGGTAGTCAAAAATGGGGTGTCTACACATGCACAATGCTATGAAATGGCGTGACATACACAATGCATGAGATAACATGGCATACACAATGCACTAACATACAACCTAGCATACACAATGCTATGAAATGAAATGGCATACGCAATGCATAATGGGCTTACACCAACACAAGTGGACCTCAGCCACACTCACATAGGAGGCCATTAGATGAAAATGAAACACTCGAGATGCGTGCACACGTGCACGCAAACCGATGACCGACCCTAAGGCACGAATGCCACTCTAACAAGACATGGCAAGACATGGAATATGGCATACTAGCATGCAAATTTCAGTAGCGCAAAGTGATGCAAAAAAGCCCCGAAACATGGCAAAATAGCATCCGATGCAAGAAATGAATCCCGAAACAAGAAATTAGGCACATGGAATGACCTATGGCTATGCAAAGCATGCATTATTTGAACATGAAGTGTGAAGACAGAAGCAAGGCAGTTCCAAAATAAGCATATTTACAGTTTTAAGCAAGGCCAAAAAGTGAACACAAATAGGGCTAAACCAACATGCAAAAATGGCCCTAAATGTGAGATAAAGAAGCAAGTCATGGTTGCTGGCCTCAAAAAAAAGAGGGCCCTTCAACAATGTTGAAGAGGGGCCCAAAACATGGCATTTTACAGTTAGTGATCAAGCCCAAAACAGTGCATAAGTAAGCTAAAAATACTATGCAAAATAAGGCCTAAAAAGAGGTTTAAACACAAAGAGTAAAAAGGATGCCTCAAACAGAAAAAGACCCTTAATGAAACATGGAGAGAGGGTCAAAATAAGGCCATTTATAGTTCAGACCAGAGCCCAAAAATACAAGCACAAGGGGCTAACAAATCATGCAAAAATGGGGCCAAAAGAGGGATACAAAGGCAAGTGACAAAAGGAAGCCCCAAAAAGTGAAGATCCCTTCAACAATGTTGAAGAAGGGCTCAAAAAAAGCAACTTCATAGTTTACAACATGCCTCAAAACAGTTTACAAATAGGCCTAAAATACCATGCAAGAAAGAGGCATACAAGGGAGGTAAAGAAGCAAGTGTAAGAAGGAAGCCTCAAACAGGGAGAGGCCCTTAAACAAACATGAAAAAGACCTCAAAACATGACTATTTTCAGTTAGGGTCGGGGCCAAAAAATGTAAGCAAGAGGAGCTAATATATTGAGCAAAATAAGGTAAGAAAGAGGGAGAAGGAGACTTACCCTTGAAGACCAAAGAACCAACAGCTCTTGGACCAAAATTCTGAGCCTTTAACCTCTTCAAAACAGTTCCAAAGTGTTGGAATGAGGGATGGAGGCCTTGTGTTATGAGGTGGTGTAGAAATGGTGTAGGAAACTTAGGGTTTTGATGGTTGGAATATAGAGAGAGAGAGAGAGATTGAATGCAAGAGGCTTAAACCAAAATTTCTAACCCTTAAAGCTGAAGGGGAGGGGCTGGTTTTATAGGCAAATGGGTGGAAAAGAGGGGGAAAAATGGGTGGGAGATTTAAATTCAATTTTCCCTCCAAAAGGCCAAACCCTCAGACATAAGGTCTAGAGGAAAACAAAATTCACTTCTAGGACACACTTGGGGAGGGGGTTATGGCCGGCTAGCTAAAAAGGGCAAAAAAAGTCATTTCACCAGCTAGGTGGCCGGCCTGCTAGATTTTCTGGCCGGCCTGCTACTTTCAGGACAAAAAAAATGGGCTGCCGGAAAGAAAGGTGGCCGGGAGGTGATTAGGAAGTCCAATGGTGGCCATTCAAGTGTCCAAATTGAATCCCCGGAAGTTATCTTTCCAATGGCGCAAACCTTGCATTAAAATTCCTCCTATGGAAAAAGTTATGTCAGTTTCCGTGAAACCGCGCAGATTCGGTCCCAACCGGAGTGATGCCCTACTTCAATCAACTATATCTCCCCCGTCCGGAATTGGATTTAGGAGATTCTTGAGTGAAAAATGAAGCCCCAGAAGTATTATTTCCAACGGTGGTGGCCTCATAGCTTGATTCCAAGTATGCAAATGAATAGGCCCGATTTGGCGAGGGCTGCTCGACTCTTGCTTAACGGTTCATGCCCATTTTCTCCCCCAGCTGGATTTCTTCCCTCTTCTCCTCTTTTCTTCAACTTCAAACCCCTAAGCAAGGTGTTTTGAAAGATTTTTCAAAGATTTCATCTCTCTTTCGTTCATTTCCACTTTGTCCTTGCTCGGTTTACCGAAAAGCGCAACATTTGACAAAATGCGAGTCTCGGAACGTCGTAGAAACTTTATTTCAAAAATGTTTCGAAAGAGAGGGTTTTAAGGTCTAAAAACCATTCAAAATAGCTTTGGTCCAGAATGGGGTGTGAAGTTGAGATTTGTCTCTCCCTTTCTCGAAGAAATTGGACCTTTCCCCTGCACAACTTTCTCTACCATGTAAACCATCAGTCGCGTCCAAGTCTTATGGATGGTCAAAAATGGGGTTTCTACAGTATGTTTGCATCATTCATCTGTATTGCATGCACCGGGCTCGGCGCATGATACTAACTGCATTGTATTTCAATTCCTATTTGAATACATGTATCAAGTTGCATTTTCACATGACATTCTAGAATAGCTGAGCCTATTTTAGTTGCATTTTCGCATGTATTGCATTAACTATTTTAACATGAACTAGGGTCATACATGATTTCTAACTAGTTCTCTGTTTTGGCTCGGAGTACACTGTGAGTGTTTACGCTTTAGCATACTGCATGTGTGTTAATGTTGTCATAAAAGCATGCTTGCCATGAGGCTAATTACTTATTTGATATAACTGCCTGAATGCCTATGGGTGAAGGTTGGATTACTTGAATTGGAACAATTCATCGAAATCCGCAATTTAGCCTACTTGCGAGTAGCAAACTTTAAACCGTTTTCAAACGAATATGAAATGTTTTGTTTCAAATTAGGCGATCTAGTCTATACTTGTTTGCTGTGCGCATCACGTAGTAAGATTAGCTAATTAATCGGAATAAGAACACATGTGTTTTTAAAAACAAGATATCATGCTTAGTACAGGCTGATCTTTGATCGGGCGAGCGGGGGTGCTCATTGCATGACCTTCCCCTTTCGTACCCAAGTTCCTGAGTCGAGGCAACTTTGGTGATGACAGACACATGGCCTTAGGTACAAGTCAGGGTTTCCTAAATTCCCCCAAAATAAAATATTTAGGTGGCGACTCTGTATCTGGCAAAGCAGTCCATGTTTGGCACTTCTTTATAAAAATCAGTTTTCCAAAACGATTTTCCAGATTTGGACTCTTTGGTGATTTATCGGTCTCACATCGCACATTGTGAGATTAGATTCAGAACCGTGACTTTTGAGTCCAAACTGTGGTAGCTTAGAGGACAAAACGAGAATTCGCGGCCCTCCGCGACCCTCACCAGGCGCGCGCGGATACTCGGAGAGTCCTTCCCGGGAGCGCGTCCACACTTATATCTCATATTCAAAGGGTTAGAACATAAAAAGAACATTTTTGGCAAGAGGTTTGGGAGCTTCTGACACTAGAACCTCTTTCTCTACAATCCTCTCTCTTGAGCATTTGTGCTAGAAGGCTTGCATACAACTATCTTCAACCTATCAACCCTTAAAAAGACTTGATCACCATTGGGCTGAGGTCCCTTGGAACTTGGTTTGAGCTCCAAAAGGTGGTTTTGGCTCAAGAAAAGTGGTTGTTTTTGCTACTGTGCTCCAAAGGTAATCACTTCCCCCTTTTAGCTTGTTTTGCATACTAGTTTTGCCATAGTTTTCAACTACTTTGGGGCTGTTTTTTGGGGTGGCGTTGAACTACAAAAACCTCTGTTTTTTCCTTTGTTTTTCAGTCCTAAAAGTGTTGGTTTGTGCCTTGTTTGGCTAGGGGGTTTTCCTCCCTTTTGCTCCTTGGCTTGTAAAGCCTTTTGAGCCATCTTTCACCACCTTTCAAACCAACTTTTTTTTGGCCTTTAAAACACTGAATTCCAAAGGAATTTCAGTGGTGAAAAGGCCCCAAATAGGAGGGCGTTGTCCCCCCCATCTTTTCTTGTTTACTTGTGTTGATGGCCCATCAAAAGAGCATGTATTTCTCCTTCTTTTAAGCTTAGTTCAAGCACTTTTTGTGACTTTGAGGACCTACCATAACTCTGTTTTAGGCTGGTTTGGTCACCTCTTGCATGCTCTATACACTTGTAGTGTAAACTTGCATACTAGCCTAACATGCATCATGCTTTAAACTATCATTCTAGTGTGATTTTGGCTCAACTCCAGGAAGATTTTACTCATGTTTTGCCATGATCTAGGTCTGATTTATATTGTTTTGGTCATGCATACTTTTCTTTGTATAGCCATAGTGCATTCTAGCTCACTAGTCTTGAGTTTTGAGTCCACTAGTATGTATTACTTGGGCTATTTGTATGATTTGGCATCATTTGATATGTGATTTCAGTACATGTAGTGTGACCATACACTCACATCTTTCACTCTTTCAATGCTTTGGAGGGTTGGTGCTTTATGCTTTAAAAATGAGCCATTGTGTATGCCATGTTGCCTAGGTTTTTGGGCCACCATTTCAGTATGTATTTGGTCCTATTTTGCCATGATAAAACTCTGTTTTTGGTTGTTTAGAGCATCCCTCATTTGCTTCTTACACTTGTAGTGTAAGTCCTCTTTACTAGCCTTGCATGCCTAATGAGTGAGCTTATTATTCTAGCATGTATTGACTTGGTATTAGCCCATTTTTGGTGTTATTTTGACATGCCATAACTCTAATTTTTGTTGGTGAAGTCATCTCATGCTTGGTTTTGATAGGTGTAGTGTAATCCTTCTTATTGGTCTTGCATACTTCATGCTTCATGCCCTTCATGCTAGCTTGTTTTGGCTTTGCTCCATGCATGTTTTAACATCATTTTGGCATCCTCTAGGACTGTTTTGGGTTGCCTTGGCCATATGCTTCATGTATTGCATAGCTACAGTGCAAGTGCCTATGCTAGTTTCAAGCTTTGAGCCTCCTAGCATGCTGCATTTGTAACATGTACATGATTTGGCATCATTTCACATGATATTTCAGAGCATTTAGTGTTGTCACATTTCGATGTTTGTCACTCCTTGAGCACTTTTGAGAGTTGTGCTCTTATGCTTAATTGGTGAATCAATGCATGAGCACGCATTTTCTAGCCTTTCATGCCATCTTTTAAGAGTGTTTTGGCCATTGTCTTGGCATGCATGAATTCTATTTGGGGTTGGTTTAGTCCATTGTGCATTGCATTGTATAGCCTTAGTGTTGTGTGCCTCAATGCTTAAGGACTTTATTTGCATGCTTGTTGTTTGCATTGTGTTTGGCATGCTCATGTTGTATTGCATTGTATTTCCGTGTTGTTGCCTTGCATGGTGTGTGGATAAGGTGTTAATCCAAACACGAGAAACAAGGGACGTTTCATACTTGAAGTGATGAAACGTGCCTCATTTCTCGGTCCCCGACCCTTTTGATCATGCATGATAGAGGTTAAGGCCCTTATGTGTTATTTGTGTATTCATTTACATTGAATTGTGCAATCTTGGCTTCTCGGCCATCGTGCATTGCGATGCTCAGTTGGTGGCCTGAGAGTTAAGAACCGCACTCCCTTGAGCTTAATAAATGATAGGGAGAGTGGTTGTGCACACATATTTTGCAGATACACTGCCGTGCCCCTTCTTGTCCTCTGTTGCAGCAAAGTGGAGTTGTGTAGAATTTTTTGGTCGGCAGACCAGTAAAAGTGGCTAGCCGACCACTTTTTCTAGTCTGCAGCAAATGTAAGTGGTTGGCAGGTGGTCTACAACATCAATAACTAGTCGGCAGCCTTCCTGGAGGTCCCTACGATGGAATAAAAGCTATCTGGAAGCTTATATAGTGTTCTGAAATCAAATGCAAACAGAGGCAAGTTGGGGCACAGTGATAGATTTCCGAACGAGGTGACTGAGCATACATGCACTCTTCACCCTGAGGACATCTCTTTACTGCTTTACTTAGCTACTTTCTTAGCTAGCTAATACTTTGGTTTTGTACTTAATTAGTTAACGTGTTTAGCTAATTAATTTATGCTGTAATGTTTAATTAGTTTAATTAGCTAGTGTAGTTAGCTAATTAGCTTGTTTTGTAATAATTAGTTAACTTGTTAGTTAATTAGTTTTGTTTTGTAATAATTAGTTTAATTAGCTTAGAATAGCTAGTTAGCTTATTATTTGGACCCTTCGTCGAGAGGGCGAATGTTGTAATAAGCGTGCGTGTGTGTGATGCATGTATTCCAACCCCCATTTCTTTCTCCCTTTTACTTATCTGCTTTCAGTGGTTAGCTTTAGGGCATGTTTCAATAAACATCCTTATGCTTTGCATGTTTGCATTCATTCATTTGTTTTGTATGCACCGGGCTTGGCGCATCATACAAACTGCATTGTACTTTAATACACTTTCTTGAATACGTGTTTCGAAGCATGTTATCTATTGTTGCATTCATATGCCATCTTAGATAGCCAAGCCTATTTAATTGCATATTGCATGTGTTGCATTAGGCATCTTGCATAGCTAAGATCATGCATTGATTACTAACTAGCTTATTTTTTGGCTCGAATACACTGTGAGTGTTTATGCTTTAGCATCCCTGCACGAGATGTGTATGTTGCCATGCTTAGCATGCTTGCCATGAGGCTATGTGCTTAACTACTATAACTGCATGAATGCCTGTGGGTGAAGGTTTTATTGCTTGAATTGGAACAATTCATCAAAATGCGAGTTTTAAGCCCACTTGAGAGTGGCAAAATCATGTTGTTTTCTAAGCCCACTTGAGGGTGGCAAATCCACGACTTAGCCTACTTGCGAGTAGCATTTTTAAACCATTTTCAAACAAGCAAACATGAGATGTTTTGTTCCAAATTAGGTGATCTAGTATATACTTATATGCTGTGCGCATCATATAGTAATGTTAGCTAATAAACCGGAATAAGAACACATGTGTTTTCAAAAACAACATATCATGATTAGTAGAGGCCGATCCTTTGATCGGACGAGGGGGGGTGCTCATTTCAGGACCTTTCCCTTTCGTACCCAAGTTCCCGAGCCGAGGCAACTTTGGTGATGACAGACACATGGCCTTAGGTACAAGTCAGGGTTTCCTAAATTTTCCAAAATAAAATATTTAGGTGGTGACTCTGAAATCTAGCAAAGCAGTCCATGTTTGGCGCTTTTTGATTAAAATCGATTTTCCAAAACGATTTGCCGGATTTGGACTCTTTGGTGATTTATCAGTCTTGCATTGCACTTTGTGAGATTAGATTCAGAACCGTGATAGGAGTCCGAACTGTAGTAGTTAGAACTACGATTTGCGCCCTCGCGTGCGGAGCGGAGTTCGGGCAGTATACACAAATCAAATTTTTCCAAATAGCATCATCATCAGACCCAAACCTCCAAGACTACTTGGCAATTAGGCTATCATTTACTGCTTTCATGTCCCTTATGCCTAGGCCCCCGAGCTTCTTACTCATTGTAACTTCCTTCCACTTCACTAAATGAATATTCCTCTTCAAATCAGTATCTCTCCACAGAAATGATGCTTGTATCTTGTTAAGTTCCTTTACAATTCCAATAGGCATCCTAAATAGAGACATGTAATAAATTGGGAGGTTGGCTAGAACAGATTTAATTAGAGTCACCCTCCTAGCAAAAGATAACACCCTTCTCTTCTATCCAGCTAATTTGGCCTTGAACTTGTCGACCACAGGTTTCCAAAATTGTTTCCTTCTAGGATTTGCCCCTAATGGTATACCCAAATACTTGAAAGGAAGTTTATGACTAGAACAATTAAGCTTTGAGGCAAAAGCAGCAACTGTAATCTCATCAATACCCATTCCAAAAATTACACTCTTTTGATAGTTGATCTTCAGACCAGACACAACTTCAAAACACCTAAGGATTCTCTTTACATTTGTGACCTCCACCCAGTCTGCTTCACAGAATAAAATTGTGTTATCAACGAATTGTAAATGAGATACATTTACACCTTCAGCCCCAATTATAACCCCTTTTATCAGTCCCAGATATTTTCCTCTTGACAATAGCATGTTTAGGCCTTCAGCTGCAATGTTAAACAAAAATGGTGAGATTGGGTCCGCTTGCCTCAATCCTCTTTGGGGTATCATTTCCTTAGATGGAGAACCATTCATAAGAACTGAGACAGTAGCTGAAACTAGGCAAGTCCTCATCCATTCCACCCATTTTGTCCCAAATCCAAACTTACACAACATATCAAACAAGAAACTCCAATTTACTGTATCATATGCCTTTTCAAAGTCAAGTTTCAATAAAATCTCACTTCTATTAGTTCATTTCCACTAGTCTACCACTTCATTTGCCACTAATACTCCATCTAATATGTACCTCCCACTCAGGAATGCAGATTGGGATGAGCTAATCATGTTTGGCATCACAAGCTTTAATCTGTTAACCAGGATCTTTGAAAGAATCTTATACATGGAGTTTATAAGGCTGATTGGCCTAAAATCCTGAATAGTGATTGAGTTTTCCTTCTTAGGAATTAAGGTAACAAAAGAGCAATTCAGACTCTTTGCCAATTTCCCATTCTCATGGAACTCAGCCATGAATTTGAGTATATCACCTTTCACAATCCTCCACCCCTTTTGAATACAAATCAAATTAAATCCATCGGGTCCAGGTGCTTTGTTCCCATCACACTCCTTGATTGCATCTCAAACTTCTGCTTCTGAGAACTCCTTTACCAACAACTTAGCTTGAGAGGGCTTAATGGACCTAAAAACTCCACCAAACTTGGGTCTAAATTTCCACTTTTCTGCAAATGCTTCACCAAAATATCTAGCAATTTCCTGCCTCATCTCCTCAGGTTTGTTAAAGATGTTACCCTTTATAGAAATAGAATCCATCAAGTTCCTACTGTGCCTCTTGGTAGCCATGATGTGGAAATACCTAGTATTCCTATCTCCTTTTAAAGCCCAATTAGGGCATTTTTAATTTAATTAGAGAATTTTGGCACTTTCTTTTTTTATTATCAAATTTGTGACTGTTAGAGGATTCACTTATTGTATTTTTAGTTTCTTTTTACTAATGTGAACGTATCACAACACATATGTACATAAACAAATGTAATCCTAATGTTTTGAGCATTCATGATATGACAAATATTTAGATGACCCAAGGAACTATATGACATGTAAATAAGATAAGACCAAATGTGCTAATTAGGGGTGGCTGCTGCGTTTGGCTTCAAAAATCTCCATTTCATGTCTAATTTATTTATCAATTTCATCACTTATTATGTATAAATAATCATTTAGTATGTAGTCGTTGCTTATCCCTGGATCACAAGCACCAGGGAGAGATATCCATGTTTACATAAGGCCATTAATTAATGAGTTGAAGGAGTTGTGGGATGTACTTCACCCAACCAACCTACTTGTGTTCAGAGTAGGACCTACACTATCCAATCCTTTAGTTTGAATAATAAAAAAAAAACAAGAGGACCTCATTGTAACTTAAAGACACTTATAGCAACAAACGACACTTGGTTAGTACATAGGGTTAGAACATTAATTAGAAGCAAGTACATGAAATTTATATTGAGTTGAAAACTAAAAACAGGTCATTTGGCGTTAAATTCACGAAAATATTAATAATAATTATTCATTATCATTACAATCCATCATATATATATATATATAATAATAATAATATGAGGGGTGGGGCATATAGTTAGTGGTCGGATCAAAAAACACTTGTTTCACTCCAAGAAAGACGGAGAAACCAGTATGGACACAATACAAATAAAAACTCTTTTCTTCACCAAAGGGCCAACCCATCTTCTTTAATCCTTCAAAATTTCCAACTTTGTTTTTTTTTGTTTTTTCTTTTTCTTCAAAATATGATCTTTGTTATTTTGTTATATTTGTTTACAGCTTATGTGTTTCACATATACTTATTGTTATCCTTTAGGGTCTATCTTAGAAGGTAGAAATGCTATAAGTTTGTATTTTGTCCCAGTTTTCTTGACAACACTCAGTATTAAAGTAGTCAATTCACTACATCTCAAGTCGTTCAAACCACTCGTTCATTTTTCTTTTTTCAATTTTGGATCAAATTATAGCTTGTTTAGTACATTTAGGACATTTTGAAATTTTCAAAATTAGGGTTGGCTGCTATGTTTGGTATATCATAGTTTTGAGACCAATCATTTTATTACTAACATTTTAATATTACAATTATTTTTCATATGTTTGACAGATTGGCAATGGATGGAACGTAGTTCAGGGAGCATTAGAGGATTATATTTTGAATTTTTGGATATATTTTGTCATAAGGTTTTGTAGTTTGGAAGTTTTTTTAGAATCATTATGTACATATTTGAAGTTTTGGATTATAAGGGTTTACTTATGTTGGACGTTTTGGATTTGATATTTTATTTGTGTTTATAATATGCTGCTACTTTTGAATTAAGTTTATAGTTTGGATGCTTTGTACTATGTATTAATTTTTTTAGATTGCATGTATGTGTAGAAATGATGCATAGGAAAAGTAAGTTTGGGTTTGGATTTTTTTTGTAGGTTTATGAACTGAACAGGAAAATTGTAAAAAAAAATGATGAATGGTTTTTTAATTGTTATTTTACTTTTGGTGACAATTTGTTTGGGTTGCTAAAAGTCTATGGATATGAATTTTTAGCAACCAAAAACTTTATTGGTCACGAAAAGTTTTGTCATTTAACAACTAATTTGTTTCGTCATTGAAAGATGTTTTGGTGATGCATTTATACGTCACTAAAATATAACAAGGCATCTATTTAAGGCTACTTTTAGCGACTAAATATTAATTTACGGTAACGAATTTTTTGGTGTTTGGTGACTAAAATATTTGGTCACTAATTCTTTTATAAGCACGACCAATGTTTATTTGGTTGCCGAATCATTTAGTGACATGGCTTTAGCAACCGTTTGTTTTGCGTTGTAGATACTTTTAGCGACGAAAAATACACTTTTGGTGACCAAGAAAAACGTCGTTAAAAGTGTAAATTGTTGTAGTGACAACATCGAGAAGATCTTTAGCATGAGTGTTGGTGACGATCATCATCACTGTCGAGCCAAACCCTAATCTCCCTGCCATGGATGTAACAAAGAAAGAAGAGAGATAAAGGGTTTGAAGAGAGAGAGAGAGAGAGAGAGAGTGTGTGTGTGTGTGTGTGTGTGAGATACATGGAGGGACCTTAGATTACAAAAAAAAAAATATTGTGGATCTCTCCCATTATTAAAAATGGGAGAGAGACCTTAAACTAATTTTCTCTCTCTCTGTTTTTTTTAATCCCATAAAGTTATTTTTTAAAAATATTTATGGGTATATGATTGTTTTATCCTTATTAAAGGCGGATGAACAAATAAGAAACGTGAATTCATAAAAAAATTATTATGTGTTACAAGTGGATCACGTGATAGTGTTATCCACCAATCACCAAGCATTATGCCTCATACCCCAATACAAAATTGTGGGCCCTATCATTTCCACCAATCACAAATTTTTTAGTAATCACCTAACCATGCCTTAAAAGTATTGGATATTTTCTCTTATTCAAGTGATATTGCTGATATGACATTTTATTTATTTTTATTTTTGGGAGATTTGCTCAAAGCCCCTCATAATAAAATTATAATGTATTAAGGACAAGTACAACAAGTTTTTCTTGAAAAGTCCAACACTTATCATTATTATTAAAATATTAAACTTTAAAATAATATAACTTTTGATGTAGATGTTGGTTTTTAATAGAATTAGTATTTTTAAAATTCTCTCATCAACATCTATCAAATAAGATCTATGTTGACTATGAAATTCCTAACCAAAAAAAAAAAAAAAAAATTAAGGCTGTCAAAATTGATGTAAACAGTAACAGTAACATGTTATTCTGTCTCACAGTAACATGTTATTTTGTTTGATAGTAATATGTAATTCTGACAATATTGTTTAAGAAAATAAAATATATTTTATTTTGTCCCTACTCAATTTTGTGTTTTTTCTTTAGGGGGTTTATAAAACAAAATAAATTAGACTGTCATTTTCACCAAACAAGGGTCCAATAGAAGGGTTTTGACTAAATTTCCCTTTATTTTTTTGTTTCAAAACTTAAAAGCTGCATAACTTTTATTATACACATTTATTTTTAATAAAATTTATATTTTGTGAGTCTACACAATGAAATCTATCAAATAAGATCAATATTGAATACAAAATTTTACAAAAATAAAATATTATTTTTTTAGTTATAGTAAACCAAAAATTTCTCACTTCGTAAGCAAAAATTCTCAATTTTTTCATTTAAAAATTCTTAGTTTTAAATATGAAAAAAATCGAAAAAATTTGACCGAAAAATTTCATTAGTTAAATAAGTTAAGAAAACTTACTATTAAAAATGGTTTAAATTGTAAATTTATAATAAAAAATAATATTTTTATTTTTATATAATTTTGTATTTAATATTAATCTTATTTGATAGATTTCATTGTGTTGATTCTAAAAATATAAATTTTATAAAAAAAATGAATATTGTAAAAATGATGATGATTTGAAGTTTTAAAAACCAAATAAATGTCACATGACTGTACTTTTTTTATTATAAATAATTACAAATGATAAACAACCATTGCTTGAAGAATAATTTCGCCAATTAAAAATTAATGAGACTTGAAAGAGTAAAAAATATTATCTATGACTTAATGAAAGTTCACAAAATGAAACTTGTATGTAAACATTTTAAAAAATAATAATAATTTTCACTATACATTTCACATATTCTCTCACAAACATTAATTTTATAGACGAGACATAATGACTCATTTTATTAAAATAGAGAGTGTGTGTTCACGCTAGCTCGGACATCTAATTATCAAAAAAAAAAAAAAAAAAGTCTATTTATTGTGTATTGCAATTTTTTTTTTAATATTTTATTTATTGAAAGCACCATCCTGATAATATCATAAAGTAGTTGGGTCTAACTAATATTTTTGGTTCTATTGTGATTGACGTGGTTACAATTAAAGAAATAGTTGTGGAAGCAGGAAAGCTTGCAATAGTGTTTGATTCCAAGTACAGTGTTTTCATTTTTCTCCTTTTAGAAGGTACAAACGAATAATCGCAT
>CM069915.1:10294257-10520361 GCA_036172215.1 Camellia granthamiana
ATTGTGTAATTTCATTCGGTAACAGGGAAGGTTATTTTGGAATCTGTAATCTTAACGGCTGCGGTGGTTGTTAGTCTCACGTTGTACACATTTTGGGCTGCAAGGAGAGGCCATGATTTCAACTTTCTGGGGCCTTTCTTGTTTGGGGCTATATTTGTGCTCATTATCTTTGCCCTGATTCAGGTATATACAGATTTGTCTTTGCCATGTCTTTCGTTTGTCACTGATCTGATGAGTTTGCATTTCTTGGTTGTTGGGTTTCCAAATCTCAATTCTCGCTTTCACTTCTTGCAGGTGCTCTTTCCATTGGGTAAGATCTCTGTTATGATCTATGGGTGTCTGGCATCGATCATATTTTGTGGGTACATCATATACGATACTGACAACCTGATCAAGCGTTATTCCTACGATGAGTACATTTTTGCTTCCGTGGCTCTGTATCTGGATATCATCAATCTCTTTCTCTCATTGTTGACTGTTTTCCGAGCTGCTGAATAGTTAGAGAGAGAGCCCTCAGTTTTCAAGTCTTTCTCCCTTCCTCTTTTTTGTACTGTTTGTTGTGAAATACATAAGATTAAAGGCATAACATGTTCATATTATGTTTCTTTATACTAGTAAATAGCTAATCGAATGGGATGTTTTATGCATAGTTTAATGAAGTTCCAAGCTCAATATTGTCCCTCCTCTGTGTAGTATTCCACAACTAGGACAATACTAACTCATCTTTGTTAGGGGGTTATATGTATTTTTCACAGATGGTGGTCAGTCTAGTTTGTGCGAGAATATGTGAAACATGTAGAGAAAATTATTATCATTATTATTTTATCATTATTTGATCATTAACAAACGCCAAATAAGCAATAGTTAGTAGAATTCATTTTATGAAATGTGCTTGATAACATGAGTACTTTTGACACTGCCTTTTGCAGAAATAAAACAATAGAGAACACACATCATTTATTAATACAAAGCACGGGGAATTAAGTCATAACAATGATTATTTATTATCAAACTAAAGGATATATATGAATCTGGAAAACAAGAACGTGACACACATGAAATTATTTATATATATATATAGGCAGTAAGTTGAAGACACGCTAAGGATCCCTCTTGAATATTGTAGTCGAGAAAAGCCTAATGTAGAGTGGGCACTGTGCTATGATAAAAAACATCACGGGTAGAAACCCCACTAAATATTCAACAACCTGTGCTCGTTTGATTATGTTTCTGAGGACGAAGAAATGTCCACCGCAAAAAGATACCAACATGGAAGCTATTGATATAAAAAGCGCCGTCAAACCTATCAGGAGCTTTCTGGGCAAGTAAACATGAAAATCCATGGCTTGGTGTCGAGAGGTGAGAATGGAAAGGAACATGAGCACTGCTGTGAGTGAAAAGCAGAGCGCCACGAGTGATGAGATGGCAAACACCTCAAACATGCCCTCTCGTTTCAGAACTGGTTCCCCGAGGACTCCACCAATGCCACCTGGCAAACTGGCTGATGTGGCAAAGGCAACGGTTGCAATGAGTGCTGCAACAATGGTGCAAGAGTCTGAGGTTTTCATTAGCCAGTCAGTATCATTTTGCACGAGGTCAGCATGTGTGTCCATAAAAACTTGGTCCGGGGTCATGCCCTCCTTATTTTGGTGAGCCAACATACTTTTTGGCAGATGTTCCTTGATAAACTACAACAGACATTAGGCAAATCTATGTCGTACATTCATAATAATTGTATGCTTTAAGGAATTGACTAGAATAGTTTTCCCATTAGTTTTGAGTTTGTTAATTGTTGGAGTAAGACTTGTTTACCTCGTACCACTTGATTTCCCATTGCATTCGAAGAACAGCATTTGGTGCAACTGAGGGCGGATAAATTTTGACCATTGCAGCATGATGCAATGCATTGTTTCCGACAATATCATTATGGTGTAACAAATCTTTCGTGACATTGCGACGCATCAACTCCTTATAAACCATAAGTTTTCTGTTTTCCAATGCTAGGAGCATCACATTCTTTCCCTCTGGGTTCGTATCATATATGGCCACAGGAAAATCATCGAGGATTTGGCTAACCATTTCACTGATACCATTCTTTGCTGCAATTAGTATTGGTGTCGCTGCAACCCAAAAAAAAAAAATCACAACATGTGATTTCTGTGATTATTTTTTACGATTGAACTCAATGGGATAAGCGTCATGGGATTAGTCACTCTAGTTCCCTCTCAACTAATGAGACATCAAAAAATCAATTATTGCTGTAAGAAAAAAATTAATTATATTTTCCTATTAGGTAAAAACAAAAACAAACAAACAAACAAAGTCATGGGATTGAATGCCTCCTGAATTCTACAATTCAATTATTTGAAATAATAATTTTGTTATAAAACAAGTGATGCTCTAGCATTTGGAAAATAGGCATTTAAATACAGTCATGTTATGTTTTAGTACTGGTCTTTCAATAGATGGTTGGATTCTGAATGTTTGAGCTTTTTAACCAATAATAATAATGAGCTCTATTGAAAAGTGAGAGCAAAGGGGACAAGAAATACCTTGCTCTTCTTTGTTATTTTGTCTGCTTTCCAAGGAAGCTTGGTTATCTGGCACCAAATTTTAGTAACATTGCCACATCAATGACATGATTATTGTTGTGCAAAAAAAAAAAACACCAAAAATCTAGACAGAGAGAGAAAAGGAACAACTAACTGGGACAAAGATTACCTTTTTGTTCTTGTTGATTTTGGCTCTCATTCCAGATTCTAGTGATCTCCAAAATGTTGGCATTCTCAGAGTCCGATGTAGGTTTGCCTCCAGTATTTGTATAATTACACACCCAAACTTCGCGAAGAAGCATGTTCATGAGCTTAATAGAACTCCGATGCTTTTCTTTCATTTCTAGAATCACCACTATTTTTTTCAGGACAAAATTTATTATCCTCCCAGCTCGAGCTCCTAACCAAATAGAGTAATAATTTAACAGTGAATGATAGTATATTATGATAATTAGAGTAAATTTACTCATGGGATTTATATATTCTTAATTTACAAATTAAATGACAGACTCTTGTATGAAAATGGCATAGCAGCAATAGAGAAAATGAGTAGATATCGTTCTAATAAATGAAATTATTGACTCTATAAGAAAACAACCTAGAATCTATGAGGAAAATTTGATTATTCTTGATTGAATGATTATCCCTGATTTCACATGTGATCTCAATTTTGACTCTTGTCCCCCATAATAGGAAATTAAAAATTTTAGACTACTGAAAACTAAATATAAAAATCTAATCTGCAAATAATATAAATATAAAAATTTCTAAAAACTTATCCTACATCAACAAAAAAAAAATGCAATTTCTTGTATGGAATAAGACAGCATGATAAATTTTTTCACATGCCTAGAGAGACAGAGAGCCTACTACCATGTCAGTTAAATAGACCCACAAAAAAATAAAAATTGGTAACACATTTATGCAGTGCTCTAAGAGTATCCAATAATTACTCTAGATACATACACCCAAACACACTCGATCACTCCCTCCCTTCCTGCCCCTCCTCTGATGTATGTATGTACTTACTTCTTGAATGATTCATAACTTTCTTCACCCTCAAAATCTTTTCTGGAACACCTTGCAAAAATAAAATAAAATAAAACTTAAATGCTTATTAGTATGCTCCAATCCAATGGTAAAATAGTTATCAACTAGGGGGGGAAAAAGATTAATTAATTAGTGTCCATTGATTAGGATTTGAGTAGTGCTTTGGCAAGGATGCTTACAGTGATAAATGATTGATTGGCACCAAGTATGTGGGCAACTACTTTTGAATGCTGAGGGCTTCCTAGCTAATAGATGCATAGGAGAGTATCCTCTCTGGTCAACTTGGTGAACAAACTCTGGAAACCTAAAAATTATTTCACATGCCAAATCTGCCAAACTCATAGTATTAACATATATATATATATATATATAACCCCAAAATCATCATTTAATAATAATAATAATACTAATAAAGTATATATATATATATAGATATTACCGAAGTACTCTTCATTGACAGCACAGTGAAGGACAGTGCTGCCATCGATGCTCCTTCTGCCATATTCGTAGATTTTGCGGAGGCCGTGATTGGAGCAGCAGATATCAGAGAGAGCAATGAAAGATTCTTTACAACCATAGAGAGCTGCCAAAAAGAGTGGCGTCTCATTCTCATGGTTACGATCACCGATACCTTCAGGGTGCGTACGAGCCATGTAAATGCACATTTTCTGCTGGTCCTCCAGTTTTGCAGCCACATGGAGAGGTGTGTTCCCTCTGTTATCTGCTAATTCGTCTAGCGGAACACTCTGCAGCCCTTCAATCAGCTTCTTGACAACTTTCTCTCTTTTTTCTCGGAAAGTTGCAAAATTTTCTTTCTTTTTGTTCATTGTCATTTGTAACGCCATGTGTAATGCTCTCTCCTCAGATCGAGTGATTTTCATACGTTGCAAATCTTCTGGACAATCGAATGACTCGTAAATTTTCAAAACCTCATTCCAATCGTTTTTTATGACACCAGAGCTAAACGCCCCTGCATTCACACTAATTAGTTTTACCAATTCGTCCATATCAATTTTCTCCTTCTCACTCGATAGTGCCGCCATTGCCATTGTTAATTCTTTGACAGATTTTTAACAATAAAAGTACCTGCCTAACGTGTCAGTAGTAGATCCATAAATATATATATATATAGCAAAAGAAATCAGGGACACAGAATTTGTGTTGCTTGGATGTCAAGAAAGATTTTACGGCGGATAAATGTGTCCGTAGTCTCCAAATAGCATATGACATTGTTCACTTGATATTACTAACCAATGATGTATCAAAGTCCTGAATTGGAGAGGAGTTCAGCTCTTTTTTATGAACAAAATATAGTATTTATTTTGAAAATTTCTTCTTTTCCTTTTGCTTTAAGATTGATTTAGATTATGAATTTAGATAAAAATTTGAAAATGAAACTAAAAAAAGTAAGAGAAATATAAATAAAATATAAATTAATTTCTTTCTCCATTTCAATTCTTCTTTCTAAATTATTATCTAAATTCATGATCCAAATACAATTTTAGAAAATTTTACAATCAGAATCGCCGTCCATACTAACAAGATAAACTGTTTACAATATTCTTTTGAGCATCCTTGTTCAAGCATCCTGTTTGTTCTCTTTTCCATTTTAGTTTTGGATCCAAAGTAGATTGTATCGTACTATTTTAGCTAGGCCCACCACAAGTCTCGCATGATTTAAATAATTTATTTTTTTGATCACATATAAATTATACATGTAACAAATTAAATCAATTTAATAATCGTAACTATTCATATAAAAAATCAAATGAATGATCTACAGATTATAGTCTAAAAAATAAACAATTTGAATAATTGAGTTCCGTGATGAGCTTCACAAATCAAAACAGCATGTTCCAAAATCTAGTTCCTTCGGGTTTCTGGTTAACTCTTTGTCGGAAGGTAAAGAAAAATTAACGCAAAGTAGCAGATAAAGAACATAAACATATATAATTATACGATTATTCGTTTGTACCTTCTAAAAGGAGAAAAATGAAAACACTGTACTCGGAATCAAACACTATTGTAAGGTTTCCTGCTTCCACAACTCTTTCTTTAATTGTAACCACGTCAATCACAATAGAACCAAAAATATTAGTTAGACCCAACTACTTTATGATATTATCAGGATGGTGCTTTCAATAAATAAAATATTAAAAAAAAAAAATTGCAATACACAATAAATAGACTTTTTTTTCTTTTTTGATAATTAGATGTCCGAGCTAACGTGAACACACACTCTCTCTATTTTAATAAAATGAGTCATTATGTCTCGCCTGTAAAATCAATGTTTGTGAGAAAATATGTGAAATGTATAGTGAAAATTATTATTATTTTTTGAAATATTTACACACAAGTCTCATTTTGTGAACTTCCATTAAGTCATAGATAATATTTTTTACTCCTTCAAGTATCATTAATTTTTAATTAATGAAATTATTCTTCAAACAATGGTTGTTTATTATTTGTAATTATTTATAATAAAAAAAAGTATGGTAATGCGACATTTATTTGGTTTTTAAAACTTCAAATCATCATCATTTATACAATATTCATTTTTTTTTTATAAAATTTATATTTTTAGAATCAACACAATGAAATCTATCAAACAAGATTAATATTAAATACAAAATTATATAAAAATAAAAATATTATTTTTTATTATAAATTTACAATTTAAACTATTTTTAATAGTAAGTTTCTTAACTTATTTAACTAATGACATTTTTTGGTCTATTTTTTTTGATTTTTTTCATATTTAAAACTAAGAATTTTTAAATGAAAAAATTGAGAATTTTTGCTTACAAGGTGAGAAATTTTTGGTTTACTATAACTAAAAAATAACATTTTATTTTTGTAAAATTTTGTATTCAATATTGGTCTTATTTGATAGATTTCATTGTGTAGACTCACAAAATATAAATTTTATTAAAAATAAATGTGTATAATAAAAGTTATGCACCTTTTAAGTTTTGAAACAAAAAAAATAAAGGAAAATTTAGTCAAAACCCCTCTATTGGACCCTTGTTTAGTGAAAATAACAGTCTAATTTATTTTGCTTTATAAACCCCCTAAAGAAAAAATACATAATTGAGTAAGGACAAAATAAAATATATTTTATTTTCTTAAACAATATTGTCAGAGTAACATATTACTATCAAACAGAATAACATGTTACTGTGAGATAGAATAACGTGTTACTGTTACTGTTTACATCAATTTTGACGGCCATAAATTTTTTTTTTGGTTAAAAATTTCATAGTCAACATAGATCTTATTTGATAGATGTTGATGAGAGAATTTTAAAGATACTAATTCTATTAAAAACCAACATCTACATCAAAAGTTATATTATTTTAAAGTTTAATATTTTAATAATAATGATATGTGTTGAACTTTTTAAGAAAAACTTATTGTACTTGTCCTTAATACATTATAATTTTATTATGAGGGGCTTTGACCAAATCCCATAGTTCTAAATCGCGGTATCGGGTAACGTAACGATATCGATATCCATCACGAAGTATCGGTATTTGTATCTGTAGTATCGATCGATAAGTATCGGGAATCGGGTGTCACAGTGGTGAAATTTTAAAAATCATTTCACAAGTTTTTCAGCTTTTTCTTTCCCGTACCGGTCCGAACCAGTGAGTATCGGCCCGTCGCGGCTTGTGTAACGGTTACAGACCGATACATATCGGGACTCGGCCGATACGCTTGCAATTTTCAATCTCAACGGTATACCGGCCTGTATCCTTCGCAATGTCCTATTTTTCCGATACGTAACGTATCAGCCGATATTTAGAACTATGCCAAATCTCCCAAAAATAAAAATAAATAAAATGTCATATCAATAATACCACTTGAATAAAAGAAAATATCCAATGCTTTTCAGGCATGGTTAGGTGATTACTAAAAAATTTGTGATTGGTGGAGATGATGGGGCCCACAATTTTGTATTGGGGCATGAGGCATAATACTTGGTGATTGGTGGATAATACTATCATGTGATCCACTTGTAACACTTAATAATTTTTTATGAACTCACGTTTCTTATTCATTCATCCGCCTTTAATAAGGATAAAACAATCATATACCCATAAATATTTTTAAAATATAACTTTATAGGATTAAAAAAAAAAAAGAGAGAGAAAATTAGTTTAAGGTCTCTCTCTCATTTTTAATAATAGGAGAGGTCCACAATAATTTTTTTTTTTTTTTGTAGTCTAAGGTCCCTCCATATATCACACACACTCTCTTACTCTCTCTCTCTCTCTTCAAACCCTTTATCTCTCTTCTTTCTTTGCTACATCCATGGCAGGGAGATTAGGGTTTGGCTCGACAGCGACGATGATCGTCACCAACACTCATGCTAAAGATCTTCTCACTGTTGTCACTACAACAATTTACACTTTTAACAATATTTTTGTTGGTCACCAAAAGTGTATTTTTCGTCGCTAAAAGTATCCACAACGCAAAACAAACGGTTGCCAAAGCCATGTCACTAAATGATTCGGCAACCAAATAAACGTTGGTTGCATTTATAAAAGAATCAGTGACCAAATATTTTAGTCACCAAACACCAAGAAATTCGTTACCGTAAATTAATATTTAGTCGCTAAAAGTAGCCTTAAACAAATGCCTTGTTATGTTTTAACGACGTATAAATGCGTCACCAAAACATCTTTCAATGACGAAACAAATTAGTTGTTAAATGACAAAACTTTTCGCGACCAACAAAGTTTTTGGTTGCTAAAAATTCATATCCATAGACTTTTAGCAACCAAAACAAATTCTCACCAAAAGTAAAATAACAATTAAAAAACCATTCATCATTTTTTTTTTTTACAATTTTCCTGTTCAATTCATAAACTTATAAAAAATAATCCAAACCCAAACTTACTTTTCATATGCATCATTTCTACACATACATGCAATCTAAAAAAATTAATACATTGTGCAAAGCATCCAAACTATAAACTTAATTCAAAAGTAGCAGCATATTATAAACACAAATAAAATATCAAATCTAAAACATCCAACATAAGTAAACCCTTATAATCCAAAACTTCAAATATGTACATAATGATTCTAAAAAAACTTCCAAACTACAAAACCTTATGACAAAATATATCCAAAAATTCAAAATGTAATCCTCTGATGCTTCCTGAACTACGTTCCATTCATTGCCAATCTGTCAAACATATGAAAAATAATTATAATATTAAAATGTTAGTAATAAAATGATTGGTCTCAAAACTATAATATACCAAACATAGCAGCCAACCCTAATTTTGAAAATTTCAAAATGTCCTAAAAGTACTAAACAAGCTATAATTTGATCCAAAATTGAAAAAAGAAAAATGAAAGAGTGGTTTGAACGACTTGAGATGTAGTGAATTGATTACTTTAATACTGAGTGTTGTGAAGAAAACTGGGACAAAATACAAACTCATAGCATTTCTACCTTCTAAGATAGACCCTAAAGGATAACCAATAAGTATATGTGAAACACATAAGCTGCAAGCAAATATAACAAAATAACAAAGATCACATTTTTGAAGAAAAAGAAAAAACAAACAAAACAAAGTTGGAAATTTTGAAGGATTAAAGAAGATGGGTTGGCCCTTTGGTGAAGAAAAGAGTTTTTATTTGTATTATGTCCATACTGGTTTCTCCGTCTTTCTTGGAGCGAAACAAGTGTTTTTTGATCCGACCACTAACTATATGCCCCACCCCTTATATTATTATTATTAATATATATATATGCCCCACCCCTTATATTATTATTATTAATATATATATATATGATGGATTGTAATCATAATGAATAATTATTATTAATATTTTCGTGAATTTAACGCCAAATGACCTGTTTTCAGTTTTCAACTCAATATAAATTTCATATACTTGTTTCTAATTAATGTTCTAACCCTGAGTACTAACCAAGTGTTGTTTGTTGCTATAAGTGTCTTTAAGTTACAATGAGGTCCTCCTGGTTTTTTTTTTATATTCAAACTAAAGGATTGGATAGTGTAGGTCCTATTCTGAGCACAAGTAGATTGGTTGGGTGAAGTACATCCCACAACTCCTTCAACTCATCAATTAATGGTCTTATGTAAACATGGATATCTCTTCCTGGTGCTTGTGATCCAGGGATAAGCAATGACTACATACTAAATGATTATTTATACATACTAAGCGATGAAATTGATAAATAAATTAGACATGAAATGGAGATTTTTGAAGCCAAACGCAGCAGCTACCCCTAATTAGCACATTTGGTCTTATCTTATTTACATGTCATATAGTTCCTTGGGTCATCTAAATATTTGTCATATCACGAATGCTTAAAACATTAGGATTACATTTGTTTATGTACATATGTGTTGTGATACATTCAGATTAGTAAAAAGAAACTAAAAATACAATAAATGAATCCTCTAACAGCCACAAATTTGATAATAAAAAAAGAAAGTGCCAAAATTCTCTAAATAAATTAAAAATGCCCTAATTGGGTTTTAAAAGGAGATAGGAATACTAGGTATTTCCACATCATGGCTACCAAAAGGCAGAGTAAGAACCTGATGGATTCTATTTCTATAAAGGGTAACATCTCTAACAAACCTGAGGAGATAAGGCAGGAAATTGCTAGATATTTTGGTGAAACATTTGCGGAAAAGTGGAAATTTAGACCCAAAATTGGTGGAGTTTTTAGGTCCATTAATGTAATAACCCCGATCCGTAATTAGCCGCTAATCAGTAATTAAGGATGTTAATTAAGTGATTAAGATTGATGATGGGATTAATAGGTAATTTGTAACATAATTGGCCGGCTATCTGTTGACCGTTAAATCATCTGTCAATGCTTAATGGTTTAAATTGTAAAATTGAAAGCCTTATCGGCATCCGAAAACAAAATTGGTTACACCAATATGTTAATTGGAATTTTTAGAACATTATGGCATATTTAATTAAAATGTGATTTGGTACGATTAAATTAGATTAAATAAACTAATTGAAGAGTTGGACTTATTTACCGTTTTGCCACCTAGTTGCCAAATCCATACAAACACATTTGAGCCCCTTTAGCTCGTTTTGAGCTCATTTCATCAGCCTTTGAGTGAGTGGAAAAATCTGGAGAAAACATTTTAGAGAGAGAGGGAGGGCAATTCTAGAGAGAGAGAAGGAAGAATTCAAAGAAGAATTGGAGATTTTGCTTATACTCACCAAGATTGTGCTAGAATAAGTGAGATCCAAGACTCTAGGTGAGAGTTCAACCCCTAATCTGTAAATTTAAGTCTCTAACATGAAGATTTTGTGATTAAATATGTGCATTAAGCTTGGGTTTAAGAATTGGGTTGCAATTCATGCATGCATGCTCATGTAGGTGCTAAATCACCATGATAGTTAGGAGTTTTACCATTTGTGTTGATTTTGGAGGTTGAAGGGTACATGCATGCATATTTCATCAAGTTTTGTAAGACTAATTCATGTTTTGAAGTCTTAGAAGAGAATTTGGAGGAGAAATCCACATGCATATATGAATAAGTAGAGTTTTGACATGTTGAGGTTGGTTTTAAGCATCTATGTTGTTATCAAGAGCTATTTGACTCATGCATGGGTAATTCATTATGTTTTAAGGTTTAGATTCATGTTTTGAAAATGATTTCTTGCATGCATGGAGCTTAGGAGCTCAAATTTCAAGTTTCATGAGTGTTGAAGACAAAAGCTTTAAAGAATTCACATGCAAGTCTTACCTCTTGAAATTCAAGTTGAAAATGTGAGTTTTTAACAAGTCTTTGGGCCATGATTTCTTGTCTTAATTCTTAAAACATGTTGTTTTATAAGTCTTCATATGTTTCTTTCATTTGGGGCCCAGAAAAATGAGTTTTGAAAGGTTGAATGTCGATTTTGAACTCAGGGATGCAATCTGGAAATTCCAGATTCTGCAACCTCGCTCGAGCGAAGGTGTTCTCGCTCGAGCGACCACTCTGAAATCGTGCACCTCGCTCAAGCGACCAAAAGTCCGCTCGAGCGTAAATTTCAAGCTCCCAGAAGTTTGCATCATTTACAGATCGCTCGAGCGAAGTCATGTGCGCTCGAGCGACCAGTCACATTTTTGCATGCTCGCTCGAGCGAGGAAAGATTCGCTCGAGCGAGGACCTAAAATTCTGAAATTTTGCCTAAGTGTTCCAAGGCATGTTTTGACATCCTCATTGCATCTTAGGCATTCTTAAGCCTTAATTAAGCTATAGTAATGAGGTTATGGGCTAGAAACACACACTAAGAAAAGAATGTAACAAGATATTGAATGACAAGTGTGTGTGTGTGTGTGTGTGAGTTGAGCATTGAAATAAGTATGAATCACACTAAGAGATTGCAAGGGTGTGTGTGTTCTAAGCCATGTGATAAGAATAAACATGAACCAACGTGATGTAAACTAAGCCTATTGGCCACATGAATAAGGAATGATAAGATTCGTTGGTGCTATGTATTTTGTGATTGTAGGTCAACGTCCGAGGAAGTGATTGACCATCTACGGAACCACTGTGAGTAACGTTATCGTAAAGATACGTTTATATGAAGTTATGTTCCAAATGTGATATATCAAGCTATGATTTCTGAAATGATATATGTTTCTGTGAACGAAGATCCATGTTTGAAATCTATTATGGCATCCATAGATAGTCCCAAGTCATGGGGGACGGCATGAAAATGCGGGTCCATGACAGTTACGAGATCTCGTTAGCCACTTCATTGTGGTGATATGTGTTTAATCGGTGTCCGGGACCGGTTACTCTAGTCGGAAGACGTTATGTGATATGTGATATGTTCTATGGGATATGCCATTATTATGTTCTGATATGAGATGACTATGAGTATGCTATGATCTGTTTTATACATATGAAATGTTCGGATTTCGTTCACTAACCCCTTTACCCTAATGTTATTCACTGGGCTTTAGCTCACTGTTTGTATATATATGTATATAGGTGAGCATTCTAGAGTGCAAGCCCGAAGGTTTTGTGGGGGTCTGTGTTTCTGTTGTCAGCCAGCCTTTGTGCCTCACGTGGAGGTTCCCGAAGTGTCTTGGGTTCAAGGGTTGATTTATTCTGTTTATGCATGGGACTTTATTTTAATCATGTTGTCTGTACGGAAAATACTGCAATGTGTGTGGTATAATATAATGTATGGTTGACTTATGGCTATGTAAATAAAGTTTTAAATTATTCTGTTTCATGTAAGTCAACACAGCTCATTGGACAATTATATTTATGTATTTGCTTCCGCTAGCCCCTTATTATATGCTTATCTGTTCAGAGGGCTTCGGTAATCTACGGATTACTGGCCGGTTACGATGCTAAACCTATAGGGGCGGGTTTGGGTCGTGACAATTAAGCCCTCTTAAGCTGAGTTGTTGGTAAAGGAGTGCTCAGAAGCAGAAGTTTGGGATGTGATCAAGGAGTGTAACGAGAACAAAGCACCTGGACCAGATGGATTTAATTTGATTTGTATTCAAAAGGGGTGGAGGATCGTGAAAGGTGATATACTCAAATTCATGGCTGAGTTCCATGAGAATGGGAAATTGGCAAAGAGTCTGAATTGCTCTTTTGTTACCTTAATTCCTAAGAAGGAAAACCTAATCACTATTCAGGATTTTAGGCCAATCAGCCTTATAAACTCCATGTATAAGATTCTTTCAAAGATCCTGGTTAATAGATTAAAGCTTGTGATGCCAAACATCATTAGCTCATCCCAATCTGCATTCCTGAGTGGGAGGTACATATTAAATGGAGTATTAGTAGCAAATGAAGTGGTAGACTGGTGGAAACAAACTAAGAGAAGTGGGATTTTATTGAAACTTGACTTTGAAAAGGCATATGATACAGTAAATTAGAGCTTCTTGTTTGATATGTTGTGTAAGTTTGGATTTAGGACAAAATGGGTGGAATGGATGAGGACTTGCCTAGTTCCAGCTTCTGTCTCAGTTCTTGTGAATGGTTCTCCATCTGAGGAAATGATACCCCAAAGAGGATTGAGACAAGAGGACCCAATCTCACCATTTTTGTTTAACATTGCAGCTGAAAGCCTGAACATGCTATTGTCAAGAGCAAAATATCTGGGACTGATAAGAGGGGTTACAATTAGGGCTAAAGGTGTAAATGTATCTCATTTACAATTCGCTGATAACACAATTTTATTCTGTGAAGCAGACTGGGTGGAGGTCACAAATGTAAAGAGAATCCTTAGGTGTTTTGAAGTTGTGTCTGGTCTGAAGATCAACTATCAGAAGAGTGTAATTTGTGGAATGGGTATTGATGAGATTACAGTTGCTGTTTTTGCCTCAAAGCTTAATTGTTCTAGTCATAAACTTCCTTTTAAGTATTTGGGTATACCATTAGGGGCAAATCCTAGAAGGAAGCAATTTTGGAAACTTGTGGTGGACAAGTTCAAGGCTAAATTAGCTAGATGGAAGAGAAGAGTGTTGTCTTTTGCTAGGAGGGTGACACTACTTAAATCAGTTCTAGCCAACCTCCCAGCTTATTACATGTCTCTATTTAGGATGCCTATTGGAATTGTAAAGGAGCCTAACAAGATACAAGCATCATTTCTGTGGGAAGCTACTGATTTAAAGATGAAGATTCATTTAGTGAAGTGGGAGAAAGTTACAATGAATAAGAAGCTCGGGGGCCTAGGCATAAGGGACATGAAAGCAATAAATGATAGCCTAATTGCCAAGTGGTGGTGGAGGTTTGGGTCTGATGATGATGCTTTTTAGAAAAATTTGATTTGCAACAGGTATGGAGCTGTTGGGGGAAGGTTGTTTCCCTTCCATATGGTTGCCAACTCTAGTTCAAGAATTTAGAGTGATATATTATCAGTAGCTCAATCAAATCCCAGGCTCCTTAATTTCTTTTTGGAGAACGTCAAGATTAAAGTTGGGAATCGGAGTATGGTAGCTTGGTTGGGTAGCTTGGTTGGGTAGCTTCTGTTTGAAAGAAAAATATCCAAGACTTTTCAGTGTTTCTACTGAAAATGAGATATCTTTGAGAGAGATGCTAGAAAACAAAGACAACTATAATGATTGGTGTTTCAACTTTAGAAGGAATTTAATGGCATGGGAAGAGGAGGATCTGTAAAATATGAAGGTAGACTTAGGTTCTGGGCTAACACTCTGTTTGGAGTCCTTGGATAGCATAATTTGGAAAGCTGATCAATCTGGATGTTTCAGGGTAAAGTCTGTGTTTAATTGATGCGAGATGAATCTTGGATCAGTGAAAAGTCTAGATGGTTTCATATGGAATAATGCAGCCACCCCAAAATCCCAATTCTTTGTCTGGCTGGTGTGGAAAGAGAGAATAAAGTCAATTGATTTGCTGCAAAAGATTGGAGTTATTGATACAAATGTGGGATCACATTGCACCCTTTGTATAACAGAGGAGGAATCTCTAAACCATATAATGCTTCACTGCCCTTTTGTTTGGAGAATCTGATCACATTGTGCAGCATGTTATACTAGATATAGTGAAGAGATTGCTACAATGGTGGAATGGGTGGAAGTTTAAAAAAAGGGAATTACAGATTTGGAAAGTATTGCCTTTAGCAGTTTTTTGATATATGTGGAAGCACAAAAATGATGTGATATTCAATGAGGTCTAACCCAATTTTGCAGATCTCTATGACCTCATTAAGGTAAGAGTAGCCATGTGGTTGAAGTCAAATAGGGTGGGCAAAGACTACTCAATTAATCAGTTTATATCTAATCTGCAGCAAATTAGGAATTTCATAAAATGAGGAGTCATATAGATACTGCTTGCTGAGGTTGTGGAGTTTTAGACTGCTGCTACTGGTCTGCTTGCGTCTGATGTTTTATTTGCTGCAACTAGTGTTTTGATTACTGGTTGCTACTGTAGGTAATGGGTTGTATAGCATAAGAGGTCTGTTGCTGGTTAATGCTGTTCTGAGTCTGTCTGCTGCTAAAATGTACTGCATCAGGAATGAAGGCTGAGTCTGCTGTTTATTATGCTATGCTGTTGGACTACTATGTTGAGTCTGCTGTTGGAATGCTATGCTCTGCTGAGTCTACTGTTGGACTGCTATGCTCAGCAGTGGAAGTTCTTTTTTCTGTTTTTTCTTTGGTCTTGTGAGCTGTGCTACTGCTGTTGAGAACTGATATGCTATGCTTAGCAGTGGACTGATATGCCCTGCAGTGGACAGTTAATTTTTGGGTTGTTATGCTCAGCAAGGGCTGTTAATCTTGGTTCTGTTTCGTGGGGTTTCTGTTTTTCTGTGGTTGGTTGCTCACCAACTTGGCAAGTGCTAGCAAATGATAGGATGGGTTTTTCGGTGCCAACCTAGTTGGAATGACTTAGCTCATCGTGATACTTTTGCACTCGTCTCTCTTTATTGATGTTTTTGCGTTTTGTACCTTGTACCCTGCTATTACATCAATGAAGTTTATTTTTTGCTGATAAAAAAAAAATTAAAAATGCCCTACCAAATAGTTGAAGCTTACTTGATTTCTCATGTCCTGTCTTCATTTTATGCCTTATTGTCATACTTACTCACCATGGATATGTGCAAAATAAACAATTTGATTATATTACTATATATCAAACCAAAATGTGATCTACCCATCTAAATAAATGATTGCATTTCAAATCTAGACAACAATTGAAAAGTATTCCCAATCTAGACAACATCTAAATAAATGAAGGTTTCTTTTCCTTCTAATTTTCTTTTGTTCTCTGTAGGACCATCACAACAGCATATGACAATGGGATTGTTGGCATGACAATGGGACAAACAATGGCCCACAATCCCTTCCCTTCCCTAAAAACAAAAAAAAAAAAAAAAAAAAAAAGAGAAAATTGACACCAAAAAAAAAAAATGGCATCATTCTCATATGACCATTTTCAAATTGTTTACCAATTTCTACCCATTTTCCAAACAAGTAATTAAAAATGAGCAATGGTACATCTACTTAAAATCTCACTAGCAATCCTACAAAAAATATCAATGTCCAAATATTATTGGTGGTTTAAATATTATTATTTTTTTGACAACCAATCACATGTGACCATTTATAATTTTAGTAAGATTGTTAGTATGTATAGAATTATTCGTTAAAAATCAAGAAGCTAAATTAGAAATCAAAATCAATTAAAAACCCATAAATTAAGCTCCTAAATACATAAAACATGGTATGAAATCTATATTAACAATTTATTAGTTCAGTGAATTATTTTAGTAGTTTTTTTTAGATAAGAGAATTATCTTAATATTTGTTTTATATTTATCTGCAGAGAAAAGCTACACACCACAAATTTTTTTTTTATATAAATTCGGAAGAAATGTTAAAGACTCATAAATTCACCCAAAATGATATAATAATAAAATTGGAGTCTACATCATTAGGTGTATAACAAATCAAAAAATAATACATATCATACCACATAATTTTATCATATATCTAATGATTTATTTCATTCAATTTCATAGAACAATATTCTAACTTTTAAAAAATTATCAAAATACAAAACTTAAACATACTATAATCATAATCCGTGCCTCGCACGGGCCTTTTTAAACTAATATATATATATATATATTTCCTTTCTCATTTTCCTTTTTCTTTTTCTTTTTTTCTTTTTTCTTTACTATTTAAAATCCAAAACAACACTTCTTGTACCATGTTGACTTGAATAGATGTAAGACTTCCTCATCAGCATGGACCACATAACATATTTGGATATTAAATTTACAGAGACAGTTGTGAAGTAAAAAACAAAAAACCAAAGGAAAGTTCAAAGTTTTTTTTTTCTTATTCCTCACAAATACCTCCATAAATTGCAGATCCAAATACAGCCTTGATGAATTCACAATGCGGGAATCCACAATTACTAACATTTCCATTCCAGGGAAAAAAATACTTCAAAATTCAAAAGTTGTTTTTCTTCATTTTAATTTACATCTAAAAATAGCATAAAAATAGAATAAACAGGCAACTTCTAATAAAAGTTCACTGGATTCATCACACGTACATAGTTTGTGCAAGCTTGAACAGCTTAACTTGCCACAATAATAACAATTAGCAGAGACTCGAAAGAATGGCATAAGAAAAGAGAAAAGGAATAAATTTTTCATTTTTCAAGAGATTTTCTAATCAATTTTCCTGAGAAAATAAAATATATCCAAAGATGGGTATATCATTCCCACATTCAAAACCAGTTCTGCTGGGTAACTCGAAAACGAATTGGCCCAAATGGGTCAAATGCCAAAACGGCGTCATGTGGCACTTCTTTTTTTTTTTTCTTTCTTTTTCTTTCCGAAACTAGTTTGAGAGAATGAAAGAGAAACAAAGAGGTGAGAGAAAGAGAGAAATATGAGGAAGAGAGGAGAATTCTTTCACGCATTCCATCAAACACCATACTGGCATCTTCCAAATACCCACATTTAGCATACATACTAACCAATTTAGTCTCAGTAAATGGATCAATCTCGCTTAACAAACCAATATGCTTATGCAATTTATGGCCTAAATGGATTGAATTTGCATCTCTTTTTGAAACCAAACTCAGAATCTTCCTCTTCTTCCTCTGTTATTTTCTGTTTGGTATTTTTGGTGATTTCAAAATCAAAATCAAAATTAAAACGCAAATCAAAACCAAACCCAAAATCAAAACCAAACCCATAAAATCAAAATCAAAACCCAAAATCAAACCCAAACCCAATCCAAAATCAAGATCTAGCTTCAGCTTACCTTGGACCCACGTTGGGCAATGAAGTAAAAAGCAGCTATGGCTTCTTCCAGGCGTGCATTTTTGCAAAGAAAGTTCAAATGTGCTTCTGTGACTCTTGAACCAAGTTTTATGGAGACTACTGGGTTGAAAGCTTCAGCGTATGTGTTGGGTTCGAATGGGTCAAGCATAGTGTACAAGGCGGTGATGGAAGATGGGAGTGTAGTGACAGTAAAGAGGGTAGGAGATGGAGGAAGTGAGAGAAAGAGGAGAAAGATGGAGGTTTAACAGAGATGAGAGGGATCTAGGATAAGAGGGAACAAAGATGGAGAAGAGAGGAAAGAGAAAATTTGTACCATTTCAGGCCATTCGA
Organism: Camellia granthamiana; assembly: GCA_036172215.1. NCBI lineage: Eukaryota > Viridiplantae > Streptophyta > Magnoliopsida > Ericales > Theaceae > Camellia > Camellia granthamiana. The sequence continues at coordinate 10,312,977 of CM069915.1, forward strand.
GCTCAGCAACTTCGAGCTACGAATCATTTTTCTATATATATATACTAGTTTTTATGTCCTTTGATTCAATAATTGTTTCACTTTTTTGGGGGGCCTTTTTTGACATGTCTCATCAACAATTTCTCTCACCAGTTTCGTTTTGTAGCACGAATTTCATTTGGCTCGAGTGGCTCAACTGCCCAAAATGACATCATTTTGGGCAGTTTTTTTTTTTTTTTTTTCCCTTTTCTCTCTGCAGATGAAGAAGAAGAAAGAGGAGGAGGAGGAGAATGAGAGGAGGCTATGTGAGAAAGCATATCATCATCATCATCATCATCATCATCATGAACATATCATCATTAACAACAACAACAAATCATCATCATCATCATCAACAACAATAGACATCATCATCAACAATAACAAACATCATCATCAACACCACATCATCATCATCATCATCAACTCAGAACAGAAAAAGAGAGAGAAAGATAGATCTATACACACACACAGAAAGACAGATACACAGATCTGTATATACACACACAGATCTATCTGTGTATACACAGATTTGTTGATGATAGCGTCGGTAATGGCGCTAGTGGTGATGCCTCTCTCTCCTCTCTATTCCCTCTTCCTCTCTCTTCTCTCTTTCTCTTTCTCTTTCTCTTCTTCTCTCTTCTCTCTCTTCCTCCCTCTGTTTCAGAAGAAAAGAAAAAAAAACCACTGCCCAAAACGACGTCGTTTTGGGCAGTGGAGCCACTCGGGCCAAATGAAATTCAAGTTACGAAGGATTATTCATATACATATGACTATGAAAGCACCATCCAGTGATATTCATATCAATCAACAGTGGGAATGAAAGATCTAAGCTTGCAATAACAGAGTAAATTGAAAAAAAAAATTAAAAAAATTAATCTTACCTTATTAATGAGAGACAGATGAGGCTTTTGGGTATCTTTCAATGAGAGAGAAGATAGAGAAAGATTCAACACAAACTCAAATCTTCAGATCTGCCTGAAATTATACACATAATTTAGAGGAAATCGAAGACAATGTTGGCTCAAAAACAAGGAGACGATTTATGGTCTACTCTAGATTTTCTATGGCCTACGCATTCTCTTTACTGGTATACTAACCAGATTTTCTATGGTTTTCTCCAACAAATATGAAGAACAACAACAGAGAGAGGGCAGAAGGCAACGACCATAAAGAGGCTCACAATCGGCGCTACTCGCCATTGGCTGTGCAAGAAACAAAGGGGCAACGCTGTTCCTAGGGAGTGTAGTCGGGGCGCAATAGAGCGAGGGGTAAAGGGAAAGGGAAAAAGGGAAGAAGAAAAGAAGACATACCTTTTTTTTGTTTGAGGTCTTGAGCGAAGCGAATGAGATGGAGTTCAAGGGTCAATTACCTCTTTATTCACAGTCAACTATTTCTGACAATTAAAAATTAGAGTAAACAGAAAACGGTGTAGTTTTGAGAAATTAATTAATGGCGACTGAATTAATTAAGTCACCATAAATGTCGTATATATTTTTCGTGACTAAGCAATGGCTGTCGCTAAAAAAATACATTTGGCGACTAAACTTTTTGTCGCCGTATATTAATTTGGTCGTAGAAAATTTTCCCTAGCTCCCACCCATAAATTTCACTTGGCGCCAAACTCAATAGCGACCAAATTTTTAATTTGTCACCAATAGTTTAGTTTTTGCGACTAAAAAATATATGGTCACCAATTATGTACATTTGGCAACTAATTTCTATTTTAGTTGCCAAAAAACGTGGCCAAAAATGTTTTTTGTTATAGTGTGTTGCGACCGATTCCATCTCCATTCGCGTTGAAGCTATTACAAAGAAGTTTCTAGAACTCTCTGGAGAATGTATGGATCTTGTATCAACAACAGTGATGTGAACAACATGTTCACCCAAGCGCATTCCTTCAGGAACAAATCCAGCTCCGGCGAAGTTCATCACAACCAGCCCAAGTGTTTGAGAAAAAGTTTAAGAGACATGAAGAGCTTTCACTAAGGCTAATGTGTATCCCAACTATTCAATTGTTGTGAATTTTCAATCTATGGTACTTTCTAGTTGCATCTATAGCACAAATAACTAGTTGGTAATACAAATAAACAATGATGAACAACTATGAAAATTGTAAAATACAACATCATAAAATGGGTAACAATATATAAATAAATGTGATTAGAATAAACAATGGTAATCAAACTCGACGGCCTCCATAGTTGGTCCAACTGGGAAGGGAAGAGAGAGAGATAGCGAGGGGTTTGTTCTTCCCCTTCTGTTTCATACTCTCATTGTGCTGTTTACATGGTGAATTCTTGTTGTAATGCTTTGTGTTGACTTTTTGATCAATTTTCTCTGGTTTGGTCAAAATACAGAGAAAATTGTGAGTAAATCAGATAAAACTAGTCCACAACCAGAGAAATTGAAATTTTTCTGGTTTAAACTTAGAGAAATTTTAATTTTCTTTAGTTTGAACTCAAAGAAATTCTCTGCATGTAATTTTGTAAACTTTCTCTAGATGTGGCGGCAGAGAAAGAGGAAAAAGAGAGTCGTCATCATCATCAACGGTATTGAGAACAATCAAACCACACATCTTTGTGTGGAAATTTTCTAAAAGAAAAGAAAAGATGGAATTGAAAAGAAATTGAGGAGAGGTTGAGATATGTTCATATATACAGACATAGATACAGTGTGAGCAAATTAGATTGAATTTTCTCTAGACTGTGTGAATTTTCTCTAGACTGTGTGAATTTTCTCTGAATGTAGGAACTGTGTGAATTTTCTCTAGTTGTGATCATTGTTTGTAATTTTGTAAATTTTCTCTGGCTATGATCACTATGTGAATTTTCTCTGACTATACGAATTTTCTCTATGCTCTCTATCAGATTCTTTTCTTTTTTTGGAACTACAACCATCTCTCAACAGGTTTGGCCCTTTTTTCTTATTTGTTTAATATGTCATCTTTCATTTCACTTTTTTGGTAGCAAATGGATTCTGGAAATGGTGGGAATTTGCAATCTTCAAGTGGTGGAGATGAAGAGTATGATTTACGGACCGAGTCAATCTCTCCTTTCTTGAACCACAGTTTTGGCTCCATCTTCAACCACCCACAGTCACCTCCTCCACAACCACAACCACCACCACCACCACCACCACCTCTCTTCTACCACCAACAACCCACTTTGTTTGACTCTCAAGCACACAATCTCAGGCCTTTTTTCTGGTTTGAACCCAAAGAAATTCTTGCGAGAACCAGATAAATTCTCTGAAAATTCAGAGAAAATCTCTAAATCAAATTTTCTCTGGATCGATGTTGAGAGACCTTAGACGTTATAAAAATATTTGATATCCTTTATGTTATAAAATCTTAATATCAGAGACTCTAAAAAAAAAAGACTTAATGGGACATGAACCTTCCCAATAGGATTTTAGGTAATTAACCTTTTTTGTTTTTATATTTATCTTAATAAACCCTCAATGAGCAATAGTTAGGTCTATTTGAATTTTTTTTTTTTTTTTTAAAAAGGTCAATTTTTTGATTTTTTTAATATATATATATATATAAAGAAATAATATAATTAAAATAAATTAATAAATTAACTTTTTTTCCCAATTGCCAAATACGCGGCAGTAGAATTCATTTTATCAGAGATAACATGAGTTTTTTTGACACTATCTTTCTCAGAGAAATAAAACAACAGACAACACACAAATCGTACTCATTTATTAATACAAAGCATGGGGAACTAAATCACAACAATGATGTGATTATTCATTATCAAACTCAAGGATTTGTATGAAGCTGGGAAACAAGAACATACATAAAATTATTTATTAACTTGGAGGCACACTAAGGCTCGTCCTTGATTACTGTAGCCCAGAAAAGCTCAACGTAGAGAGGGCACTGTGCTATGATAAAAAACATCACAGGTAGAAACGCCACTAAATATTCAACAACCTGTGCTTGTTTAACTATTTTTCTGAGGACGAAGAAATGCCCGCCGCAAAAAGATACCAACATGGAAGCTATTGATATAAAAAGCGCCGTCAAACCTATCAGGAGCTTTCTGGGCAAGTAAACATAAAATTCCATGGCTTGGTGTCGAGAGGTGAGAATGGAAAGGAACATTAGCACCGCTGTGAGTGAAAAGCAGAGCGCTACGAGTGATGAGATGGCGAAGACCTCAAACATGCGCTCTTGTTGGAGAATTGGTTCTCCGTTGTATCCATTTATGCCGCCAGGCAAGCTGGCTGAGGTGGCAAAGGCGACCGTTGCAATTAATGTTGCCACGAGGGTGCAAGATTCCGTGGTTTTCATTAGCCAATCTGTGTCGTTTTTCACGAGATCTTCATGTGTCTCCATAAATGTCTGATACGGGGTCTTGTCTTCCTTATTTTGGTGAGCCAACATGTTTTTTGGTAGAGGTTTCTTGATAGACTGCAGAAGTAGACATTAAAATTCATGCTTTAAATCGAATCTATTTTAATGCATATACGTTATATATATTGCATTAATTTGTAACATATACCTCAAACCACTTGATTTCATATTGCATTTTAAGCACGGCTTTTGGGGCCCTCCATGGCGGATATTTACCAAGCGTTGCAGCATGATGCAATGCATTGTTTCCGTTTTCATCACTATGGTGTAACAAATCTTTTATGAGAGTCCAATCCGTCAAGGCCTTGTAAACCTCAATTTTCCTATTTTCTAATGCCATGTGCATCACATTCTTTCCATCTGGGTTGGTATCATACATGGCCTCAGGAAATAGATGAAGAATTTTTTCAACTATTTCCTTTATACCATTCTTTGCTGCAATTAGTATCGGTGTCTCTGCAAAAAACAAAAAGAAAGTACCAATAAATTTTATTTTTCTATCAAGATTACTAGTGAGTTCTATCAAATTTCAATTTGAATAACTAGTAAGTTTTATTTTTTATAATTCATTTTTAAAAAGTTCAATCCCCCCTAATGACATTTCTATTTCAATTTTACCCTTATTAAAATATAAAGACAAAATTTTTAATTTACTTTAAAATTATATTTTTAATTCTAAAAATTAAACAAATTAAAAGCACTTTGGCACAAGACTCATCATTTTTTGTTGCATTACACTATGAAAAATATATATGGCAAACAATCCAAAAAGCATAATTTTATTTATATTCTTAACAAAATTGTGAAAATTAATACAATGACAAATTTGAAAAGAGTCACTTGTAAATTTCAAAGCAAAACAAGATCTTTTTTTTGATAATTTTCTCAATTTTGTTTCCAATAAGGATAGCGGAACATGTATGCAAGAGTATTCAATTGAATATTGAGAGCAAGGGAACAACTTGGACAGCAAGTACCTTTCTCTGTTTTGTTCTTTTGGCTGCTTTCCGAGGAAACTTGGCTATCTGGCACCAAATTTTAGTGATATTGCCACATCAATGACGTGATTATTGTTGTGCAAAAATAAAATAGAGATCTAGACAGAAGCACTACTAAAAAAAGTGGTTTTTGCGACCGTCACAAGCCGTCGCAAATAATAAAAATACAGTCGCAAAAGACCTTTTGCGACGGCTCATGCGACGGCAAATGGGGGTCGCGATTATGGGGGTGGCAAATACTTTTTGCGACGGCAAACAACGGTCGCAAATGATTTGCGACCGTCTAAACTACTTATGGCGACCGCTATTTTGCCGTCGCAAAAAACAAAAAAAAAATGCTAACGTATTTTTTGGCGACCATCTTGTTACCGTCGCAAAAAAAAAAAAAAAAAAAAAAAAAAAAAAAAAAAAAGAAAAAAGTGTAACATTAAATACTCAAAATTGAAGCCAATACATTTGAGTCTCAAAAATTGAAGCCATATGCGAGAATTATTACAACTAGAAATAGAAAAAAGTTCTTTAGCCTCAATACCACTGTAAATCCAGCAACTAACCCATTATAGAATGAACTTTAATAAAATTGAAAATAACCCATTATAGAATGAACTTACAACCAAATCCAGCAATTGAGGCTATTTGGTCCGTGTTTCTAGCGAAGACGACCAGTGTTTCTAGCGAAGACGCTCTGTTGTAAACTGCTACACCAGCACACTTTTTGGTCCGTGTTTTAGCTGAGCCAATATTTTTTCCCCACCGAAGAACATCCCTACAGTAGAGATTTATTAAATGCCGTTAGTATAGCAACTTGGTCAATAGCAAAAACTCTAGTATACTTTCCAGTTTCCATTAATAACCTTTTTAACATTGAACAGATAACTACAAACAAAAGCACAACACCTATAGAGGTTTCAAAAAGGTATCATATGTGAGAAGCACAACCTTGACCACAAGTACCTTCCAGTGGGTCACTGAAAGTATTAAAAAAAAAAATTTTAAATGAAGCAATGACCTCTGATCCCATAGAATGGAGAAATAGTATTCATGTAGCCAACTCCAAGTAGCTGGGACGAGGCTTTATTGAGTTGAGCATATGAAAGAGAGAGAGAGAGAATCTCATTGAAGTTCCATGAAACTCAGTAGTCAAAAAGAAAGAAAAATAAATGTGAGGGGCACTAAGATTGAAAATTCAAAAGCTCTAAAAGGCATTACTTGTCCTCTGGCATATTTAATTATATCATCATTTCTCCTATGAAAAATAAGGTAGCATAACTCCTTCCAAATACTTTACTATTTAGGTATGAACACATATTAGCTCTTTATGAACATTAGGGTCGTTTGTCTATTAACCATCCCCTCCATAAAGAAATTTAAAGAGAACAATAGACATAATACAAACCTTTCTTCTTGTGTCAAGCAATTTTCATTAAGAAGTTTCTGAAGCACTGCATCCTGAAACAGATCAACCACAGATATTTAAAATTTTTCCATAAATACAAAAGATTCAAAAGAAGAAACAGTTGAGCAAGATAGGCCTTGGGGAAGGAAAGTAAGGAGGGGAGTACAAAAGGATATAGAAGCACAAAAGTGATTCTCTCAAGCAGTAGTCAAACTCAATGACCTTCAAATACAACCCAGATTATTGCATTCATACTACGACATCCACAGAAGTAATACTATAAAGATGAAAAATGTGTAGGTGATGCTAGAAAATAAAAGGGTAACTCTAAATATTCATCACATGCTTGGCATCCAAAAAATATGTACACAAGTAGAGAAAGGGGAGGGAAAAAAAAAAAAAAAAAGCAAATAAAATGATTAAGGAAAACCATTGCAGACCAAAGAATTTCATTACCATGAAAATTGGAAAATCCCAAAACTCTATGCTAAGGAAAGTTAACTATTATACTCTTGAAATTTGCAGCAATATATGGACAACATCCTTAAAAAAGCGAAATTATTGCTAATTCAGCTAAACATCCACATATTATGACGAAATATGAACAGTTCATACCTGTGCCTCACAACGTACTACTGCCATTACACGGTCATTATATTCTTCAATATTCAGTGGTGGAAACAAGAAGTGTCTCCTAGCATATAGTTGCATATAGATCAAGAAATATAAAGAATTACGGGAAGGGTGAACTTAATGAAGAAGGTAAATACGTCAATAACTACGAAAAGGCAAATTAGGAGCATTATGATTTTAATTCCACGTAAGGGATTACTAGCTTCCTAACGCAATGACAGTGGATTTGCTTTCCAGAATGACATTAGTAGACCTTTTTTACTCATGCAAAGTTGATTTTTCACTCCACATCGATGACTCCATATCTCGTAGCAAACAGGTTTGATATTGCAATTTTGTAATTCCAGATATGAATTCTCAAACTGTTGAACAACGGTGTCCCAATTCCAACTTTTGCAACCAAAGCCAATGGCACTAAGGTTACACTGCAGGAATTTTCAGAATTCGCGACGTATAATTATGTAGAAACAATAAATAATAAAATGAAGTATATAATTGGAGGCACATTAATTACTTGTGAAGATCAATTCCAGCCTTCTTAGAGGCACTAACAATGCAACTATATAATTAGAAAAGCCTAATAATGTATTTAGCAAACTAATAAAATAAATTCTCATCAATTTGCAACATATAAAGGGAATGGAAGGCTATATCACCATGAAGTTCAGGATGGCATACAGGAGGAAGTTGCCTTCCAGCTAAAATTTCTCCATCTAGAGAGAACATACATGCCTCAGTAGATATCAATTCAAGAAAACAATACAATCAAATTTTTGCCCTTTCAAAATGGGGCATATATCAGAGATAAATTCTTCAAACTAGCAAAATAAATATTAATTTATTACTGAAATCTGTTGCACCCTCCGGTTTGTCATCATGTTCCTCATTATTGATTTCAACTGGTTCATACTATGATGATCCAAACAAAAATTAATGAGTAGGACCATAAAGAAAGAACAAAGCATATAGACAACGAGATATAATAATAACAATAATAATAATAATATAATAAGCGGGAAAAAAAAAAGAAAAAAAAAGCACACTCAGGAAAGGAATGCTTGGAAGCACAATAGAATGCTTTGAAGTTATCAATGCAACAATGCCCACTATTTTTGTTCTCCCATTTCCTGGTTAGATGCATGTTCAATTTAGTTGATCCTAGCAATAAATCTGGAAAATATGCTTGGCACAAGCTATGGTGCAAATGGTTCCCATTTATATTATTTTGGCACATTCAGATATTAGAGCTACGACACGAGCCATTTAGGGGCCAAGAAGATGATCAGAAGACCCATTAGAAGTTACCAAACTAACAATACTCAACAATAAATAATAAATAATTCGATTCAATAAAAAACAGATAATGAGATTTAATAAAAAACAGATAATGAGCTCTCTCTGCGTTGCCAGATTAGCAAGTCATAGAGAGACAATAGACAACCACTCCACAAATTATACCAATGAGACTATGAAAAACTGCCTTTCCCCCCACCGCCCCAACAATATATATATATATATATATATCAGCCCCCAAAACACTATGAAAAACAAATACATGAGCGCACAAATGTGTGAGAGAGAAGTTTTCCTTGAAAAGCTATCGAAGTAGTAGATCGGACAAATTGATTATAATGTGTAGAGAAAGCTCCAACTTCAACATAATAATTTACTTCACTATTTGTATAGGAAAAGTGGACTAATTTCTAGGTTACACTCAACCAGTCAAATCATACTGGAAATAGATCTGCATCTCCAAAGCATATTTTCATTTTGGAACAGCCACTCTCCTCAATAAAAAATAAAAGAATTGGATGGGAATAACTGAAAAGAGAAGAAGCAGCAAATATAATAACAGGGACCAAGACTATTTTAATGGCAAACCACAACATATGCAATTCAGAAAAAAATCAACTGTAGACAACAGTGCAAGAATGAAGCAGTTGCAAATTGCAATTAAGCTCCTAGCAAAAGTGAAACACCAGAAAATGAAGCAAAAAAAGAAAAGAAAAAAAAAAAAAAAAGAAAGGAAAAAGTGCTACCTCAAAGCTTAATATTATTGTCAGAAAAACAAGAAATTAATAATCAGAAAGCATAGACAGGTAGTGCAGGTACCAGTGGGGAGTTCAATTACAGCAGTTGATTTAATGTCTATCCCATGTTTCTTGCAACATTTAGTAAAAGCTCTTGTCAACTCCTCAAGATCTGATTGTATACGATCAGCACGAACCTATACATGCAAAGAATGCATTACAGTTGGACAAATTCATGTAAGATATCCATAATCCATCACAGCTAAGTGGTTAAATTTACCTGAAGAATACCGTCTGCACTGCCACCTTGCTCCATCTTAGTGATTGCCTGCTGCAATAAATAATAAATAATAAAGATAATGAGATTCAATAAAAAATAGAGAGAGCTCCAAATCTCATAGAGCAATGAAAAGAATGCGTGAAATTCGATTGGAGAGATAGAGTAAATGCCATTGCATAACTCAACAATAAATAATAAATAATTTTATGCTCTTGCCAATTCATATATATATAAACAGTATGCATAAATCAGTTTGGGTATAGATGCCAACAGAAATATCTATTTACAATGTTCTTTGGTCAAGCTTGCAGAGTCGTGGCTAGAGATATCTCTAAATTGATTCCAACACTGGGTACCTATGTAGGAACAGCAACATTAGCTTTGCTATTGTGAATGACCAATTGTACTGATGTAAATCAGTTGGCCCTTAATACTCACAGTTCTAGAAGATGCAACTGTAGTGACTCAGGCAGTGGCTGAAGGGGTACCCATCCTAGTCTGACAGCTATACGTCCAACGTTTGTGTCAACCTTATTGAAGATTTACAAGTAAAATGTTTAAGATTCATCCATCTTATTTTGATATGTCGTGTACTTTTAACTTATGACTTACTTGAACAAATAATCGGAATCAACCTAGGTGAATCTCTCAAGGAGCATGAGGAGACAGAGAAAACCCTAGATCTAGGAAAGAGAGAGAAAACGATAGAGACAGAAATGAGACGGAAAGAGAAATGGAGGATAACACTGTGGAACATGTGTTCATAAGAGGATAACGCGTGTCTTTTAATCTTACTTTACCTCTTCCACAGCGTTTTTCAGAAAAACGTTGTCTAAAAAACGTGGTTATAACCAGTTTTTGTTGTAGTGTTAGAATGAGAAGTTAATTGATATCATAGTTTAGTTTTACTCACGAGGATATAATAGTCTCCTTGGCGACCTTTGTAATGGACCAAAGGAATTCCATAACAACCATTAAGAGTGCTTCATGAAGAGATGAAAATCAAACCATAAGATTTTTAAACCAGTCATTCTCAAATAATAAGGCATGAAAAATGAAGTTTGATTGACAATGCAGATGAATCTTGCATACCTGTAAACTTGCCACTCAGAAGGAGGACCATAACTGCATCCTTTACTCTTTCGATGCTCAAGTTTCAAAGCAACCTATTGCCAACCCCCCACCCATAACAAAGAAAAGAACAAAGAAAAAGGGAGACCATCATTACTGACAGAATAAATTCCAAAGAAACTGTCCAGATATCCAACAGACCCATGAGAAGAAAAAACATACCTCAACAGCATCCGAGCCAGTGCACCCTGAGCCACCTGTCACCCTTCTTCCGACATAAACTTGCTCAAAATCTCCTTTTCCCAGCTTTCTCTCTAACTTGTAAATAGGGGAATTGCCAAGCTGTACCTGAAGTGAAACAATCAACACAAACAACCATCTAAAATTTGATAATCATGGGAGAAAAGGGTTATCAATTTCTAAAAATATATCCTCAATATTCCACTAGTAAACTTTTTGCTTTTTCTTCTTTACAATTATGTACCTTCTTGCACAAGACCTTCTCTTAGAACTACACCATATACCCATTCTAGAAAATAAAAAAAAAATCTTTCTAATTATAGTTATAGATCTAGTCCATATTGCTCACAAGTTTAATCATGAACATGAAAACATGTCATACAAGAAAAAATATAGTTTTCATCGATCATAGAATCTTACTTTTTCTATTTAGTAGTATTACATGGACGCTTGTATACCATTTACCCATAGAAGTATATGAAATAACATCTCTATCTAAAATCTACGTACTTAACAAAAATCAGATTCTTTGAAGACTTAGAATTTGAAGGTTTTTGGTAGGGTTGACATCACATTGTTGGACAATATTACATTGTTCAATGGAGAAGATGGATCAGGAAAATAAAAAAGTGCAGGGGGACAGGCTTATGTTATTAGAGGTGGTTAGTTGGATGCAAAAAACCAGAATGATTTATACGAAAGAATTTTCAAGTATTGAAATTCAATTTCCAACCAAACCACAGATTATAATGTTTTTTCATAAAAGAGAAACTCCTGTCTTTGTAAGACATTCATGCCAAAGAAATCACCAAAACACACATGGTTCAAGTAAGGTCATTCAACACCTTCCAAAAGCTAATTGAATATCTGACTGACAATTTAATTAGTAAACAACTCAAACATTTCTGATTCAATTCACAGTAAATTAGTTATATGTTTCTTGATTGGATCAAATAAATTAGTTAGTTTTCCTCCCTCCCTCTCTCCTTTCTCCAAGCATATTCAAAAAATATGATCATAGAAATCACCAAAGACATTCACAACATCCAACAAGCAAAAATTCCAACAGCAAGAGCAATGGTGATAATGATTCATGTCAATGTCAATGCTAACAGATCAATCAACTAGAAAATCCAATCAGCATGATCAACAAACTAATTTAATATCACATATAAATCAAGCAAATTCAACACTAGGACTTTTTATCTTCCAAATTCAAATTTACCAGTTCTTGCCTCAACAAATTCAAAATTGCCGATAATAAATGAAATCTTGATTTCAAGTTAAAAACAATAATGTACTACTCACTATAATGTATTGAAGAAGAAATTGAAAGATATACACTAATAGATATGGAAAATGCAAGAAAATAGGGCAAGAATAAAATGAGTTGAACCAGTACATACCTGTATGAGGATGAGACGAATTAGTCGAACCAGAGCTTCCTCGTATGATATGTATGTGTGGCTAGAGATAGATAGATAGATAGATAGATAGATAGATACAGAGAGAGGGAGAGAGGGAGGGATTGGGGGCGAGATTGAGAGAGAGATTCATACCGCTGGAGATCTTCAGACGACGATGACGAGCGCGAGAGCAGAGCTATACAAGTCTGTTGAACCCGTGCGAGAGAGAGAGAGAGAAAGAGAATGATCCGCCATAGATCTTTAGAGCTATTTGTCAATTCTCTCTCTAGAATCATCTAGAACACAAGCTATCAGAGATACATACACAAATATATCCATGTATATAAAGAGAGAAAGAGACCTGGAAGAGGTTGAAGAGGGCAGGGGCGAAGGCGAGGCAGCCGAATGAGAAAGAAACGTTAATGGCGACCTGAGAACTGAGACCTTTGACGATTGATTTGAGAGAGAGAGAGAGAGAGAGAGAGAAGAGGGGGGGGAGAACGATATCAATGTTTGTGAAATAGGGCTAGGGCAATTATAAGGAAAAAAAGGAAGAAAAAATAAATATAAGGAACAAATAGATTATTTGCGACTGATAATTAGGGGGTCGCAAATTATACAGTAGCAAAAGGTCATTTTTCTAGTAGTGAAGGGAAAGGAACAACTGGGACAATGATTACCTTTATTTTCTTGATTAGTGTCAAGATAGCTGTTATTCGCTATGCTAATGAGCTCAAAAACCTCGTAACCATTAGAGTTTGATTCGGGTTTGCATCCAGTATTCATATAATTATGTGATTGAAGTTCCGAGAGAAGCATATTCATGATCTCAATAGACTTCCTGTGCTTTTCTTTCATATCTAGAATCACCACTATTGGTTCAAGGATACACTTCACTGTCTTCCAAACACCTAACCATATAAGAGTAATAAATAATTTAATTCCGTGCTAGTCCTTTATTTTCTTTACTCATTGTAATCCTATATTCTCATTTTACAGATATATGACTCTTATGACATACGATATTCCAATTCATATATAAAACTTAAAATATAACAATAATAATAATGATTGTAATCCTTTGTACACTTTAATTTAGTCAATAAATAATGTATTTTCGTTAAAAAAATTCACAAATGAAAAGATCCAATTAATTCTTATTTAAAAAAAAAAATCTTCAAATTCGTTGAAAAAAGAACAAATTAAAAAATATATACTGTTTTTTGGGATATGTAGAGTGGTGAAAGTGGACCAAGATTTTGGGACAAATGGAATAATAAAAGAAAGAAATGATTGCATGGGTTCAAATCAAGCGATTGAAAGAAGTTTTAATCTTCAATGGGCGAAAAATTGTAATCTTAAGGAAAATATTGGGATCGTCTACAAGATTTGTTCTTAGCATACATACATGACTTTTTTAAATCCGGAATGAAATAAATAATTATGCTTATTCTTCTGTTTCAATGGTAACAAAATTCAAATATACTTACCTTCTGGATCAGTGGTTTTGGACTTATAATAATCCACACAATCTTTTGTCCACTTCCAAATCTTTTCTGGTAAACCTTGTAAAAAAAAAAAGAAAAAATTAAAATTAAAAATTAATTAATTAAATTTATTCCTCTGCTCCTATCCAATGATTGCAATATTATAAGCATCTAATACCCTTCCCCAATAATAATCTCCTCCTCAAATTTTGATAGTTTAATTTTGCTAGTATATATAGTATTTCCCAATAGCGAATTACTATGATAAAGGGAACAATTATTTAGTATTTCATTAATTAATTGATTGATTAGGATTTGAGTTTTGGGTTGGCAGGGATGCTTACAGCCATAAATGGTATCTTGCAGCCAAGTTCGGGGACAACTACTTTTGAATGCAGCGGTCTTCGTGGCTAAAAGATGGAGAGGTGAATATCCTCTCTGATCAACACGGTGTACAAACTCTGGAAACCGATGAACTATTTCAAGTGCCAAATCTGCCAAACATGAGTTAACATATCTATATAACTAAAAATTAAATAAAATTAAATTATTTCACAGCGTCTCTCACAAAAAAGATCAAAGTTTGAAATATGTACACGTATATGATTAATTACCAAAGAACTCTTCATTGATGGCGCAGTGAAGAACAGTGCTGCCATCGTTGTTGCTCCTTCTGCCATATTCGTAGATTTTGGTGAGGCCGGAATCCGGATCATTATTGCAGCAGATATGGCAGAGATTAAAGAAGGAAGCTTTAAAACCATAGAGAGCTGCCAAGAAGAGAGGAGTCTCGCCATCTTTGTTGCGAAGACTGATGCCATCAGGTTGATTAATAGCCATTTCCATGCATATTTGTTTCCGGACCTCCATTGTATCTGCCAGATGGTCCTCCGTTGCAACTGTCAGATGGAGAGGAGTGTTCTTTGTGTCATCAACTAAATCCTCCAGCTTAACAAACTTCAACCCCTCAGCCAGCTTCGTCATAAGATTCTCTTTCTTTTTGAGACTCGCAGCCTTATCTTTTTTGTTTTGGAAAGTCGCTGGGCTGTCTTTTATGTTTAGGAAAGTCGCAGCAGCGTTGCCTTTCTTTTCGTCCTTGAGAGTCATACGTAAAAGCTTGTGTAAAGCTGTACCCCCTGAACGAGTGATCTTCATACGTAGCAAATCTTCTTTTTCTTGATGATCACACGACTCGTATATCTGCAGAGCCCCATCCCAATCTTTTTTTTCGATCCTATAACTAAACTCCCCCGCATTCGCTGCAATTAATTTTGTCAGTTTCTCTATATCAATAATCTCAGTCTCTTTAGATTGCGCAGCCATTGCCATTATTATTAATTCTTTCTTACTTGCAACACTCGCCTCCTCTTTTCAACTATTAAGGATCAACGAACATACGTACCTACCATATCATTTAGGTATATATATATATAACAAAAGAAAGCATGCCGAGAATTTCCAGTGTCATTGGTATTGGATGTTTTTTCGGTCAAGCATAAACTAGTGGGAGCACAAATGCAAGGGCATCAATTCTATAACAGCAGTGCTACACAGCACTAGTAGAGCTGCTCTGAGGTGCCATCCCATTTTTAAAAAAAAAAATTAAAAAAATAAGCAAAAGACAAAACAAGAAGAAGAAAAAGACAAATTAATGCTCATTTAGAGCTCCTCTTTTAGAGGTCTAAATCATTTTTGATTCTATAAATGGGTACTGTACAACGAATCTAATATGCTAGTGGGAGTGCATCTATAAAATGATATATAAACTTACTTTTTAAATTCTTTTTCTAAATTATATATTAAAAAAATGAATAACAATGCACTAGTATTATATATATGAGCACTAGACACGTGATTGGTATTGAATGTTTTTTCCGTCAAGCACGAACTAAGAGCATTTTCAATGGTGTTTGTCAAAATAGTATTGTTATTGTTATAATTTGATAATGAATAGTATTATTTTGTCAAATTATAGCAACAATGTTTCAATGGTCACATATTATTTTAACAAATCTCAACCAACTTTCTTTTTAGGTTTGTAGGTGTTGTTTGGATATAGATTTTTTAATTATTTTTTTGTTTTGTTTTATTTTGTTTATTTTTTTGTCTTTTGTGATCTTTTTTCAACTGTTTGTTAAAAAAAAATTATATATTTACATTATACCCGACTAGACAAATGAAAAAAAATTGAAAAATTGGAAAAAAAAATTAAATGTAATTCACTCGTAAATTTAAATATAAAATACTCAAAATTACATTGAAAAATAAATGACATTGCAAAATTAAAAAATACATTATCCCGTAATTATTCATTAGGAGGCAGGAGAAAATAGTAATTTGGGTTGCTGGCATGTGCCGACCACTTGGTAAAAATCTCATTTTTGCGCATTATGTAATACGCTTTCGTCTGAGAGTCCAAATGAGAAATGTTTGTAGTCATTATCAACGTTTTTCTTTTTTCATCTCAAGTTCTCTCATCTCTTACAAAATGTTCTTCCTTTTTTATCTCTAGTTCTTTCATCTCTTACAATGCTTGAATTCTTTTTTCTTCTCTTTCAGCTTTTTTTATTTCCTTCTCAGCAAGGTGTTGATTAAATATCTCCAGCAAATTGTAATATTTGTTGATTTCAGCTTGAACAGATTCACTTTTTCGAAGCAATTCTTTTGCAGATTTCCTACCCATAGGCCTTTTACACATTGTAGAGACACTACCATCACCGATTGAATTATTACCAACAGTTGGATTGTTACCAACACTTGGACTGTTGTCGTCTTCAAGAGAAATGCAATTATCCATAGGGGATTCAGGGGCAGAATTAGGGAAAAACGGTGTATATATCATTGATTTCACTGTGTTCGTAGGAATTATATCTTGCCACCTGTTATTGCTTTGCAAGATTGGCTAACAATGTTCAAAAGTAAAATGTTTGTTTTCATCTTGATGGTATAAAAGTTTTGATTGAAGTATCTGTATCAATAAAATATTAAATTAGTTAATTTTTATATGAGACAAAATAAAAATAAAAAAATCTAACATAATAAATGAAGATGAAATCTTACTATAACAACTTGAGACATCCCACTTGGATGTAGATTTTCGACTTACGCTAAACACCTACGAAATTTTTTATAACATTTTATGATTACACCCCATCAAGATAAGATAGACACTTGTGTTTTTGAGTGATCATTCTGCAGCGAGTAATAATTTTCAAAAATTCTTCTCAAAAAATAAGCATGAGATTGCAAATTCCCAACAATTGGGTCTTCAGTAATGTGACACCAAGCTTTACAAATTGCCACATCTTCTTGAGTGGTAAATGATTTTCCACTCTTTATTTTTGATAAACCTTCCATACTGATTGTCTGAAAAATAAAAAAGAAAAATATAATTGAAGATATTTTGATGTGAACTCAAATTGGTGAAGCAAGGTGTGTGTATTTATACTATTACAAAAACATGATCTTTTATTTTTTTTAGCCATTTAATTTATAGCCGTTGGTGTCTTGTTTGGAAAAATAGTTGTTTTTTTTACTTCCAGATTGAAATAGAGCCGTTGAGCTCATGTTACACATTCTATGAAACTACTCTCACTGTTGGATCTTTATATAATCCAACAGCTGATATCAACTTCTAGAATCATCTTCCTCTCTATTTCGTTTTTCACCCTTGAAATCAACACTCTTTCTGTCTCTCTCTTTCTCACTATCACCGATCGTCCTCCTTGATCGTCTTCCTCTCTCTCTCTCTCTCTCTCTCTCTCTCTCTCTCTCTCTCTTTCTCACCAATCGTCTTCCTCTCTCTCTCTCTCTCTCTGTTTCTCTATTTCTCTTTTTTTCACCGATCCTCTCTCTCTCTCTCTCCATGTTCTCACCAATCGCCTTTCTTTCTCTCTTTCCCTCTCTTTGTTTCTCTCACCGACCATCTTCCTCTCTCTCTCTCTCTCTCTCTCTCACACATCACCGGTCGTCTCCCTCTCACTCTCTCTCTCTCTCTCTATCTCTCTCCTTAACCTAAATCTTTCTCTACCTCACATATCATACAGTCCTGAAAGCCCTAACCCTCTTCTTCACCAAAATCACAGATCACAGATCATAAAGCCCTAGCCCTAACAGATCTAACCCTCACAAAAGATGGAGAAGATGAAGATGGCCACAAAGAAAATGAAGACAAAGAAGATGATTGTTGAAATCTGTTGGAATATGAACAACAAATGGCAAATCCAGATATTTATTATTTTAAGTTTTCTTCATATTTTAAGATTCTAATATTTGAAGTTATGAAATTATTTGTTGAGATTTATTGAAATTATTTGTCAAATTTGTTTTGCTGGGAAGGAGGGAGGGAAACGGTTTATATTGGCTAAGTTGGCACAATTGGCAGCTGTCAAAGCTAGTGTCAAATTTGACATAAGTTTTGACATTTTTCAAATTTGACAGCAACTATATTCAACCATTTGAGTACTAATTTTCTACTCTAGCTGTTATATTATACATTTGATAGCTCCAATGATAAACCATTAAAGATGTTCTAATAGGAGCACAATGTCAACTCTGTAAATAGGTACAATGAATCTAATATGCTTGATTCACTTTAATAATATAGTACGTGTTACATAATTGAGTATAAAAAAAATAAAAAACAAAAATTCATAAATAAGTATAAAAAATTAATTGTTTGGTTTGTTTTTGGGAGAGTTGTTTTTGAAAAAAATTTGGGAGAGTTGTTTTAGAAATTTTTTTGGTTTGTTTGGTTGTATATTTTGAGACATAAATTTTTTGTAGGAGTTTGGGATGATTTGATATTTTAGAAGAATTGAGTAGATGTGTGTGAGAGAAAAAGTGATTGAGAATGAGAGAGGAAAGAGAAAAAGTGATTGATTGATATGTAGGAGAGAGAAAGTGATTTTAAAAATTTTTTCGAGAAAAAATCAAACCAAACAATATTTGAAAATTTTTTTTCTAAAATTCATCTCCGAAACTCAAACCAAACAAGCCCTATAAATTTTGGTTGGTTTTTATGGCATTAATGGTTTGGTCTTTTGACGCTTCCTTCTCCAATAACTAGATGTATCTGTTATATTTCTCACTGCAACAATTTTTAATGTATCTGTTATATTTCTCACTGCAACAATTTTTGTTAAAAGTAATCAATTTGTTTGGTTTTGATTTCAAGAAAATATTTTAAAAAAAATATTTTTATTTTTCAAATTTTTTTATTTTCAATAAAGTTTTTTAATATTGATATTCTAATATCTTATTTGTACTTAGTAATTTGAACTAGTACTACTCCCTCCGTCCCAAAATATTGGTCCCTTTTGGGGAATCCAACTTTTTTTGGTAGTACAATTATTGTACTTTAAAAAAAGTTAATTTTCCAAAATTATCCTTTGATAGTACCTTTTTTTGGGAATATCAATGTCATAATTGTACTTTTTATATTATTTATGAATTTAAAAGAAGGGCAAAATAGGAAATTTGTATTATTTTTGTACTTGATTTTTGAAGAGGGACTAATATTTTGGGACAATGAAAAATGGAATAAGGAACTAATATTATGGGACGGAGGGAGTAATAATTTTTTATTCCCAAGGTTGTACGGAATTTCCCTTCCAACAAAGTTTTGTAATTTTTTATATTTTCTCCAAATAATTTATTCTAAAAGTTAATGTATTCTTTTATATATTGGCTTCCTTTGAAAATTTAACTATTTTAGGCTTCGTTTAGGAAGTAAAAGTTAGAGTTTTTTTTTTGCTATTTAGTCACAAAAAATAAAATACGTTTTTTAGTCTAATAAGACAAAATATCATATTCAACCCATAATCATTACATTCTTTCTCTCACAAAAAAATTAAAAAAACTAAAAAAATATAAAGCCCTTCCCAAATTAGGCTTTTTAATCCCAGCTTAAAATAGTCAAAAAAATTAAAAAGCTAAAAAAGCAAACCCACTTTTTTAATCTGACTAAAAAAATTGTGTTTAGAATGATTTTTGAATTTTTTTTAATTGATTTAATATTTGTGAGAAAAAAGTGAGATGATTATAATTTAAATGTGATATTTTATCTTATTAGTCAATTTAGTTTATTTTGTCTTCATTAACTATTTTAATAAAAAATGTCATATCGCAAATATGCTATTGTTTGGGAACTCCCAAATAAGCCACTTTTCTTTTTCTTTTTCTTTTTTTTTTTCTTTTTTGCCTTTAGGATTTTTTGTCAGAATTATGTAACAAAAAAAATTTATTTTTTCGATTCGCCTTATGTAAACAAATCTCAAAAGTAAAAGTGAAAATGAAAAAGTCAAAATAAGCCCAAAAACAATTCACTATAATTTACTTATTTTAGTCTAATTTGAAATTTTTCAAAAAAATTCAATTCCGTCTCCTCGAGTAGAATGTAGAATCTAAACACCTAAAGCATACTGAAATAATTTTAAAAGTTTTTACTAAAGAAAAAAAAAATTACTAAGCCAGCAAAAAAAACAAATCCTATGTCATTTCCTAAATTCTCAAATTATTGTGAACAATTTGGAATGACAGCTCATATGTTTTCAACTTCTTCTAAATATTGGGCTTTCTCAAAAAAATTATCTCATTTTTTTTTCGTGATCTACATTGATCATGTATGAGAGTAGTATTTAATTAAAATAGCCTATTCACTCTTCTAAAAAATATAAAAAGATTGAGAGATTGATTTTCAATTTGAAATTGTATATTTCATTTTAAAATGATGATTTTGCCAACACAAGGGACAAATTAAATATCTTGACCATAGGTTTAATTTGTCCAATTTTTTACCATCAAAATTTGGAGAAATTAGAATTCAATGGACTTTTCAAAAAGTAATTGCAAATTCATGAAAAAATTAATGATTTTAATTATTAATTTTTGTAAAGTTTGTCACTATTTGTAACTATTTTTCAAATTGTCACTGATTTGATATTTCCTCTAAAAAATTCGCCATGTAGCAACAACCTCGTTCAAGCCTAGCATCTTTTGTTCATTTGGCTTTTCTTTGGCTTTTGCACGACCTATTTCAATCCTTCTAGCATTTTTCCTTTGCTGGTCGAAAGGCAAAGAATTAGTACTCAAAGATCGCACCATCATCACAAAAGATAATATAAAACGAATATAAACACCCAATGTTGATGTTTTGTCATTCTTGTTTGGTGAATATGTTCTTTTGTTAAGGGCTTGGCTTCTGTCCAGTTCTTAATCGGACTGGACCGTGCTGTTGGGCCCGTGGAGGCCCACCACGGGTTCCGTTTTGATAATCTGAACCGTTCAATGTGTAGAACTCGTCGAGTACTATAAGCCTATAAAAAATCACGTTAATCGGATATCGGTAGCTATGTGATCAAATCAGTTTTGTATTAAAAAAAATGGACGGTGAATAAATTAACGGTTGACAAAAATCTGATTTGATCACATAGCTACCGATATCCAATTAACGTGATTTTTTACAGGCTTATAGTACTTGACGAGTTCTACATATTAACGGTTCAGATTATCAAAACGGGACACGTGGTGGGCCCCCACGGGCCCAACAGTACGGTCCAATTCTGTTAAGGACTAGACAGAAGCCAACGTCTTTTGTTAATGGTCTTTGCCAAGATTGCCAAATCACTCTTTTCAGTGGCGAAATCAGGATTTTGATTTATGGGGCACTATTAATCTTTTTTTTTTAATTTTATTAGCTAAACGAAATTTTATTGATGAAAGTAGACCATTACAGCAGAACATCAATCCAGGGGGGGCAAGTGCTATAAGCTTCAAAGAATACCATATCCATCCCAACAAAGTTGGTACCAGCATGGATACCCTAACATATGCTAGCACTGCAAGTTTGGTGAGGAACCAAACAAGAAAGAACTAGAGAAACAACGATATCAATTACAAAACCTAATTAAATCTAATTTTCATTTAGCGATAGAATGACTAAAGATCAACGTAATGTCAAAATTTTATGCCTTAAATATGTTTTAATTAACCAATGCTTTTTTTATTTACTATTTTAGTTACTAAATATGATGAAATCACAATTTAAAATGTAATAACATTCATACAAAAAGAAAAAAGAGAAGAAAAAAAGAAGATAGATGTGGAGAAAAATAAGAGAGAAATAAGAGGGATATAAATAGTGCCGTTTTGGCAAGTGAACAAAAAGCCAGTGTTTTTTAGTACCTTCCCAAAACGCCAACCTTCCCAAAATGCTGATATTCTCATTTGGGAAGAGAAAAAAAAGCCACTTAAAAATTTTTCAAATTATCCTTTGGGACATTATAATTAATTAATTTTAAAAAGTGTTTTTAATTAAAAAGTAAGGATATTTTGGTCATTTTAGACTGATGTGACACTTTTAAAAAATATTAAATCAAAAATCAAAAAAAATCAGCTTTTTACTAACTTCCCAAATCACTTCTAAAAAAGCTAAAAAGCTTGATAAAAAGTCAAAAATCAGCTTTTTACAGAATATTTTGATAAAATTAAGCATTTATAATGATAAATTATAAGGAATTTAGGCCTCGTTTGGTATATACTAAAAAAAGTCAAAAAGTCACTATTTTATTTAAGTCATATCATCTTATTTAAGTCACATCACCTTTCTACCACATCACTTTATACACAACCTATATTTCATAAAAAGTTAAAAAGTACACTTATTTAGAACATTCCAAACCACCCTTTAAGAAAAAAAAAAAAAAAAAAGAGAAAATAAAAACAAGATATAAACATTTTGAAATATATTTGTTTTAACAATAATGTTTTGGGGCCCGAATGAGCCCCGCCCCGAATGCCCCGAGAGAGAGAGAAGATCGGAGAAGACGAGAGAGGGAGAGAAGATCGGGGAAGACGACCGCAGCTCGTCGCCTCGCCGCCCGCCGTCACAGTCGCCCGATCGTCGCCCGCCGTCGCTCGTTGCAGCAGCCCTGCCGTCGCAGCTCCGCCTCTGTCTCGCCGCCCCGCCTCCGCCCCCTGCCTCAGCCCAGAGTTTGTTGGCCCCCTCCCCTCCCCTCCCCTCCCCTCCTTCTCTTCCTCCCCTCCCCCTCCCCTCCCCACCTCCTTCTCTTCTTCGTCTTCGTCTTCTTCTCTTCTTCGTCTTCGTCTTCTTCCTTCTACTGAAAAAAAAAAAAAATACAAAAACAACGACGTTTTTGTATATTAGAGACATTCGAGACTCCCACATTCGAGCTCCCAATCACAGCTCTTGTTTTAATTAAAGGTAAAAGTGTGATTTTAAAAAAATGAGAGACACGTGCTCCAAGACCCTATGTAGTTCTGTCCCAGACTCTTTTGTCAATGTATTTATTATTGTTGGATGTGAATTTGTAAATTCAAATAAGATGACACGGATATTCTTTATTGTTTTTCTCCAACATTCCTACCTACTCGTTTATGGAAAGTACCCACACAAACACAAATAACAATTTCCAAGCTCCTAGAGCATCCGCGTCAACTTCTTTAAATTTTTAGGATAATTTAATCTAAAATTTACTTTTTTTAATTTTAATTAGTCACTTTTTTAATATTTACTGTATCAAATTTTCTATTCTAACTCAATTTTATTAAAATATTAATTTTTTATTATATTTATTATTCTTTCTTTTTTTATTAAATTGATGAGGTGTCACCCAAATAATTCTTTAAAAATGCAAAAAAAAAAAAAATTTAAAAATGCCGTTGACCAGCCGGTTGACCGGCCGATCGACCTGGCTAATTTTCAACATTTTTCTTTCTTTTGCTACAGGCGCTCACGGACATCCGATGGGATGTCTGGAGGGACATCCGGGTGGACAACCGGTTTAAAGATTTTGGCCCAATTTTGCTCCAGAAAATATAATAAAAAATCATGTAACGAATGAACAGTACCTCTTTATTATTGTTGAGGTACTATAGGAAATTTAACAAAACATTAATTTACAAAAAAAAATTGTTGAGACTGATGGAAGAAGGATTTGATACTGATGCTCTTAGTCTCTACATTTTATTTTCCAAATTGGGTTGGGAGAAAGAGAAGATCCAAAATTTAACTCACTCAAACCATCCCCTACTCTACTTTTTTTTCCTTTTTCTTTTATTTATTTATTTTTTTAATAGGTAGGACATTTACAAATGAAAAATATTTGACACCTCAAATTTTTTTTCATAATCCAACTTATAATGATGTGGTCATAAGTGTCAATTTTTTATACAAATGTGAGAATAGAATTTATCAAATTATACATTTCAACCAATCACATATTCAAACTTTCACTATTTCAAGATGTTATTTCACTATAATTCTAATTAAGAGAATCTTCAACCCTTAATATTTTTTTTATCGAATTATAATTTGATAAAAATTTAAAAAGATGAAACATTGGAAATTATTGTTTTTTTTTTCATCAAAATTGATGAAAAGAAAAAAAAAATAGGATAAAAATGAAAGTTCTTTTAAAAATTGATAAAAATTGAATGAATATAAAAATTAACTTATAAATTTTATGTATATCACAAGATAAAATATTAAATTACTTCAATATATTTATAATAATTTTTTTATAATTTATAAAGTCCCGTGCATAACATGAATTATTGATAGTAAGTATATAAAAATATATATATAAAATTTTGTTAGTTTGTATGGTATTAATGATTTGGTCTTTTGGCGCTTCCTTCTCCAATAACTTGGTGTATTTGTTATATTTCTCACTGCAACAACCACAATTTTTGTTAAAAGTAAGGGTAAATTATAAATCAACTGTGATACAGACCCCCAGTGGGGGTCGCACCCCCAGTGAGGTGGCGAGCCCCCACTGGTTGAAACTCAAAAAAAAAATAAAATAAATAAAATTGTTTTTTTTTTGCCCAATCAGGACACGCCACCTCACTGGGGGTCGACCCCCAGTGGGGGTCCGAAGCATTTTTGATTATAAATATACTCTTGAAATTTGTTTAAAATAAAGATTGTCTTTTGTGGTTTGAAAAATTATAAATATGTTTTCATTAGAATTTTTTATTTAAAAGAATTAACAAAAAAAATGAAATTCATGATTACTCTATTATACAATAATAAAATTACTCAAATTATTAATTGAAACATATTTTTAACATCATTAAAAACTGTTAGTTGACTTGATGATTTATTAATAAAATTGGCGATTTATTATGAAATTAAAAATCTCAGAGGGTGAAACGTAATTTTCAAAACCACAAAAGAGGATTCGTATTTTAATCGAACCTCAAGGGGTGTATTTGTAATTTATCCAAAAAATAATCAATTTGTTTGGTTCTGATTTTTAGATAATATTTTTTAGAAAATTTTATATTTTTCTTTTTCTTTTTCTTTTTTTATTTTCAATAAACTTTTTTAATATTGATGTTCTAATATTTTATTTGTGCTTATAGTAATTTGAACTGGTACTAATTTTTGATTCCCAAGGCTCTACGGAATTTCCCTTCCAACAAAGTTTTGTCGTCTTTTATATTTTTTCCAAATAATTTATTCTAAGAGTTCTCGTATTCTTTTATATTGGCTTCCTTGGAAAATTTGACTATTTTAATTAGTTTTTTTTTTGCTGTTTTGTTATTTTAAGCTGATTAAAAAAAGTTGTATTTGGAATGATTGTTGACATTTTTTTAATTGATTTAATATTTGTGAGAAAAAAATAAACTAATTATGATTTAAATGTGATATTTTATCTTATTAACTAATTTAATTTATTTTGTCTTTATTAACTATTTTATTAAAAAATGTCATATCCCAAATATGTGGTTGTTTGGGATCTCCCAAATAAGCAACCACTTTTTTTTTTCTTTTTTTTTGCCTCTAGTAATTTTTTTCAAAATTATGTAAAAAAAAATTTTATTTTTTCAATTCGTCTTATGTAGACGAATTAAAAAGTAAAATTGAAAATAAAAAAGTCAAAACAAGCCCCAAAAAAATCACTATAATTTACTTATTTTAGTCTTATTTGAAATTTTTTAAAAAATTTCAATTCATCTCATCGAGTAAAATGTAGAATCTAAATACCTAAAGCTTATTGAAACATTTTGAAAAAAATTTACTAAAGAAAAAAAATTTACTAAGCCAGCAAAAAAGCCAAAAAAAAACAAATCCTATGTCATTTCCTAAATTCTCAAATTATTCTGACAATTTCAAATGACAGCTCATATGTTTTCAACTTCTTCTAAATATTGGGCTTTCTCAAAAAAATTATCTCATTTTTTTTCCGTGATCTACATTGATCATGTATGAGAGTAGTTTGTAATTAAAATAGTCTATTCAATCTTTTAAAAAATATAAAAAGATTGAGAGATTGATTTTCAATTTGACATTGTCTATTTCATTTTAAAATGATGATTTTGCCAACACAAGAGACAAATTAAATATCTTGACCATAGGTTTAATTTGTCCAATTTTTTAAAATTGGAGAAATTAGAATTCAATGGACTTTTCAAAAAGTAATTGCAAATTCATGAAAAAAATTAATGATTTTAATTATTAATTTTTGTAAAGTTTGTCACTATTTGTAATTATTTTTCAAATTATCACTGATTTGATATTTCTCTTAAAAAATTGCCATGTAGCGACAACCTCGTTCAAGCCTAGCATCTTTTTTTCACTTGGCTTTTCTTTGGCTTTTGCACGACCTATTTCAATCCTTCCAGCATTTTTCTTTTGCTGGTCGAAAGGCAAAGAATTAATACTCAAAGAACGTACCATCGTCGCAGAAGATAATATAAAACGAATATAAACACTCAATATTGATGTTTTGTCATTCTTGTTTGGTGAATATGTTCTTTTGTTAATGGTCTTTGCCAAGATTGCCAAATCGCTCTTTTCAGTGGCAAAGTCAGGATTTTGATTTATGGGCACCATTAATCGTTAATCGTTAATCGTTAATGATATCAATTACAAAACTTAATTAAATCTAATTTTCATTTAGCGATGGAATTACTAAAGATCAACGTAATGTCAAAATTTTGTGCCTTAAATATGACCGATGTTTTTTTTATTTGCTATTTTAGTTACTAAATATGATGAAATCGCAATTTAAAATGTAATAACATTCATATAAAAAGAAAAAGAAAAAGAAAAAAAAAAGATAGATGTAGAGAAAAATAAGAGGGATATAAATAATTATAAGAGAATATTTTAATAAAATTAAACATTTATAATGATAAATTATAAAGAATTTAGTAAAAAGAAAAACGAGATATAAACATTTTGAAATATATTTAAAAATTAAAAAGAAATTAAATAAAAAAAATTAATTAAAGATAAAAGTGTAATTTTCAAAAAAAAAATGAGAGGCATGTGCCCCTGTACCTTATGTAATTTCGTCCCAGACTCTTTTATCAATGTATTTATTATTGTTGGGTGTAAATTTGTAAATTCAAATAAGATGACAAGGCACTACATTTTTTATAATTTTTTAAACTGGTGGGAGCACAAATGCAAGAGCATCAATTCTATAAATGGGTACTGTACAACGAATCTAATATGCTAGTGGGAGTGCATCTATATATACTATTCTGAAAAACAATAATGATTGATATTTTTTATTTTTTTTTATTTTTTTTTTTTTAGATCTCAACCGTCTTCGTTAGATCTCAATCATTGATGGTATGAACTCTATATATATATCAATGATTGCGATTTAAAAGGGGTTGTGGGGTCTTTAAAAAATGGGAGTCTCAAGCATTTTTCTATGAAAAATGATATATAAGTTTACTTTTTAAATTCACTTTCTAAATTCAGTGATATACTAAAAAAATGAATAACAATGCTCTATTATTATAGGCAGTGGCTTGCCTCCAGTCCAGATCTGGACTGGAGGGTCTAGTCCGGCGCATTGGGCCCATTTTTGGGCTCCTTTTTGCTAATCCAAACCGTTCATATTTTAGGGTTCGTTGAGTACATTATCCCTATAAAAAATCACGTCGATCGGATAACAGATACTATGTATTCGGATCACTTTTTTATGAACCGTTAATTTTATAACCGTCCATTTATTTCCAAACAAAAGTAATCCGAATACATAGTATCTGTTATCTGATCGACGTGATTTTTTACAGGGATAATATACTCAACGAGTCCTAAAATATGAACGGTTTGGATTATCGAAAAGGGGCCCAAAAATAGGCCCAATGGGCCGGACTGGACTGGACTGTCCCAGATTTGGACTGGAGACAGTCCAGACCCATTATTATATATGTGAGCACTAGACACGTCATTGGTATTGAATGTTTTTTCTGTCAAGCACGAAGAGCATTTTCAATGGTGCTTGTTAAAATAGTATTGTTATTGTTATAATTTGACAATGAATAGTATTATTTTGTCAAATTATTGCAATAGTGCTCCAATGATCACATACTATTTTAGCAAATCTCAACCAACATTCTTTTTAAGTTTGTAGGTGTTGTTTGGATATAGATTTTTTAATGATTTTTTTTCTTTTGTTTTGTTTATTTTTTTTTTGTCTTTTTTGATCTTTTTCCAGCTGTTTGTAAAAAAAAATTACTCCATATATTTACATTATACCCGACTAGACAAATATAAAAAATAAAAAAAAAATTGAAAAATTTTCAAAAAAAATTTAAATGTAATTCACCCCTAAATTTAAATATAAAATACTCAAAATTATATTGAAAAATAAATGACATTGCAAAATTAAAAAATACATTCTCCTGTAATTATTCATTAGGAGGCAGGAGAAAATAGTAATTTGGGTTGCTGGCATGTGCCGACCACTTGGTTAAAAATCTAACTTTTGTGCATTATGTAATACGCTTTCGTCTGAGAGTCCAAATGAGAAATGTTTATAGTCATTATCAACGTTTTTCTTTTTTTTTTATCTCAAGTTCTCTCATCTCTTGCAAAATGTTCTTCCTTTTTTATCTCTAGTTTTTTCATCTCTTACAATGCTGGAATTCTTTTTTCTTCTCTTTAAGCTTTTTTTATTTCCTTCTCAGCAAGGTGTTGATTAAATATCTCCAACAAATTGTAATATTTGTTGACTTCAGCTTGAACAGCTTCACTTTTTCGAAACAATTCTTTTGCAGATTTCCTACCCATAGGCCTTTTACACATTGTAGAGACACTACCATCACCGATTAGATTATTACCAACAATTGGATGGTTACTAACACTTGGACTGTTGTCGTTTTCAAGAGAAATGCAATTATCCATAGGGGATTCGGGGGGCAGAATTAGGGAAAAACGGTGTATATATCCTTGATTTCACTGTGTTCGTAGGAGTTATATCTTGCCACCTGCTATTGTTTTGCAAGATTGGCCAACAATGTTCAAAAGCAAAATGTTTGTTTTCATCTTGATGGTATAAAAGTTTTGATTGAAGCATCTATATCAATAAACAATATTAAATTAGTTAATTTTTATATGAGACAAAATAAAAATAAAACTTACGTAATAAATGAAAATGAAATCTTACATATAACCAACTTGAGACATCTTACTTGGGTGTAGATTTTCGACCTCTACGCTAAACCACCCCACGAAATTTTTTATTAACATTTCATCGATTACATCCCATCAAGATAAGATAGACATTATGTGTTCTTGAGTGATCATTCTGCAGCGAGCAATCATTTTCAAACCATTCTTCTCCAAAAAGGAGCATAAGATTGCGAATTCCCAACAATTGGGTCTTTAATAATGTGACATCAAGCTCTACAAATTGCCACATCTTCTTGAGTGGTGAATGATTTTCCTTTCTTTATTTTTGATAAACCTTCCATATTGATTGCGTGAAAAATAAAAAATAAAAATATAATTGAAGATATTACTGTTTGTCAACTCAAATTGGTGAAACAAGGTGTGTGTATTTATACTATTACAAAAACATGATCTCTTTTTTTTAGCCATTTAATTTATAGCCGTTGGTGTCTTGTTTGGAAAAATAGTCGTTTTTTACTTCCAGATTAAAATAGAGCCGTTGGGCTCATGTTACACATTCCAAGAAACTACCATCACTGGTTGATCTTTATATAATCCGACAGCTGATATCAATTTCTAGAATCATCTTCCTCTCTATTTCGTTTTTCACCCTTGAAATCAACACTCTTTCTATCTCTCTCTTTCTCACTATCACCGATCGTCTTTTGTGACAACTTTCACCACTATTTACTGATAATACCATTGATTACTGCTAAACTGTGACTGAATATGGTAAGTAACTGATTTGACTGAAAGTCTGAACTGATTGATTGAGTTTATTAGTTTAAATGCATTTCTATCTGTTTGACTGTTAATTGATCTGTTCATGTTTTAAGTTTGAACTATAAATTGCAGGTCTTATCGGCGGCCGAATCTGAAATTGATTAGTGTTTCATGTTAATTAGAATTTATGTGATTTTATGGTATGTTTAATTGAAATTTGATTTAGTATGTTTAAATTAGATTAAATAATGTTAAATTGCTTTAGTTTGTTTAATTACCAAACTTGCCATTGAGTGGGCTTTTTCCTACACCCTTGTTATTGACTTAGCTATTGCATTACAAACACCATCTCACCATTTTCCTCTAGAGACCAAACCGACTAGAGAGAGAGAGAGATAGGAAGACTTGAGTTCATCAAAAATTGACTTAGAGAATTAGGAGTATTGAAGAGCATTTGCATAATTGAGCTTCTAGACTTGAAATTAAGGACCTAAGGTGGGAGAGAATCATCTTCTTGAACTTGTATTTAAGTTGTATCTTGCATGTTTCATGGAAGTTTGGTGATTAGAGTCTAGAATTGGTTCAAAATGTTGAATTGAAGCTTAAATCATGCATGCATGTACATGTTTTAGCATTTTAAGGTTGCTTTCATGGAAATTGCTACATGCATGTCCATATCTTGATTATGGTCCATGAATTCACCATGTTTTTGGAAGTTTTGACTCGTTTGATTATGAATTGAATGTTTTGATTTCAATTGAACATATGCATGTTACATACACTTTATGTTCTTGAAGTTTTCTTTGAAATTGTGTTTAATTAACTCATCCTCGGGCTTTGATTTCTCAAATTGATCTTCAAAACATGTTGTAGTATGAGTTTACAAGAGTTTTCCAGAAAATGGGCCCAAAAGGTTGAGATTTGAACTATTGAATACTTGGTTTGAGCTTTGAAGGCAAAACTAGAAAATTCCAGATTTTGACTTCCACACTCGAGCGAGCCCCTGTGCATTCAGAGGTCCGCTCGAGCGATGGAATGTTGGCTCGAGTGTGAAATGCAAGCTCTCAGGTTTTTGGTGCACGCAGACGCACGCTCGAATGAGAGAACCTACGCTCGAGCGAGGACTGTGTCTTACGCTCGAGCGAGCGTCGAGTGGGGATTTTCAACATCCAGCACTTTTTGCATTTTTACAGACCGCTCGAACGAGGAAGTCCACGCCTCGAGCGACCCCACTATTTTGACAAGCTCGCTCGAGCGAGAGAACCTACGCTCGAGCGAGGCCCCTATTTTCTGAAAATTTTGAAAAGTGTTTTAAAGTGCATTTTTGTATCCTCATTCCATCCTAGGCATTCCTAGGCCTAGTTTAAGGTATCTTAATGAGGATATTGATGTAAAACCACACCGAGTCAAGATAGGGACTAAGTTGTTGATTCCCAAGTGTGTAACTTCGTGTATGTTCATTCTGTAACTGTAGGGTTGGCATCCGAGGACGCTCTAGCCTATCTGTAGCCCAGTGCTCTGTGAGTAACAATGTTGTAAAGATATATTCAATCATAAATATTTTCTGAATGATCAACTGTACTGCTTTCTGAAATGATATTTCTTACTAAATGAATGCTTGTTCTATTTGCGAACTGTATTCGTGGCATCCAATGCAATTTACTGTTACTGTACTGTACTGCTACTGTCACAGAGATCTCTGTCAGTTCCCATGTTTGGAACCACTGCTGTTTACCGATATGATGGCCATCAACTGACTGTTCGGTCTGTTATGACCTACTGTACTGTTTTGCTATTGGATGTACCACCTTATGACTGCTATGATCGAATAACTGATATACTGTTCAAATGATTGTTTTAAATATTGAAAGGACATTCATTCTTAACCTCTTTACGTATATGTTATTCACTAGGCTTTAGTTCACTGTTTATATATATATGTAGGTGTTCAGGCACCGGACCGTTACTAAGAGCGTCAGGCTAAGCTCTTGTTTTGTCAAGCCAACCTTTGTGCCTCACTTCGAGGTTCCAGATCTGTTCAAGCTTAAGCTGCTTTTGGGGTGTCGCAGTTCACCCTTCTGTCTCTGTTTTGTATTACTGTATAGACTTGTACTGTACTGTTATGGTAGGGATTTGGTCCCTAACCTGAATGTCTGTATATGATGCTTGTATATACCGTTTTGGTTTTCAATGTGAATATGTTATGAAAAGTCTTTTTGCATACAGACTGTCACAGCTCATTGGACATCTTTCTTTTACTGTTTTGGTTTCTACCAGCCCTGTAACTCTGTATTTCTATTATTACTGTTAAAACAGGCCTTCGGTAATCACGGATTACTGGCCCGGTTACGGTGCTAAACCCATAAGGGCGGGTTTGGGTCGTGACATCTTCCCTGATCGTCTTCCTCTCTCTCTCTCTTTCTCTCCCTCTCTCTGTTTCTCACCGATCATCTTTTCCTCTCTCTATCTCTCTCTCTCTCTCTCTCTCTCTCTCTCTCTCTCCCTGTTTCTCTGTTTCTCTTTTTTTCGCCGATCGTCTTCTTCACTCAATCTCTCTCTCTCTCTCTCACCATCTCTATGTTCTCACCAATCATCTTCCTTTCTCTCTTTCCCTCGCTTTGTTTCTCTCACCGATCATTTTCTTCTCACTCTCTCTCTCTCTTTCTCTCTTTCTATAATCTCTCTCCTTAACCTAAATCTTTCTCTACCTCACTTATCACACAGTCCTAAAAGCCCTAACCCTTTTCTCTACCAAAATCGCAGATCACAGATCATGAAGCCGTAGCCCTAACAGATCTAGCCCTCACAAAAGATGGAGAAGATGAAGATGGTCACAAAGAAAATGAAGGCAAAGAAGATGATTGTTGAAATCTGTTGGAATATGAACAACAAATGGCAAATCCAGGTATTTATTATTTTAAGTTTTCTTCATATTCTAAGATTCTGATATTTGAAGTTATGAAATTACTTGTTGAAATTTATTGAAATTGTTTGTCAAATTTGTTTTGCTGGGAAGGAGGGAGGGAAACGGTTTATATTGGCTAAGTTGGCACAATTGGCAGCTGTCAAAGCTAGTGTCAAATTTGACACAAGTTTTGACATTTGTCAAATTTGACAGCTATCATATTCAACCATTGGATTACTAATTTTCTACTCTAGCTATTATATTATACCTTTGATAGCTTCAATGATAAACCATTAAAGATGCTCTAATAGGAGCACAGGTACAATGTATCTAATATGCTTTATTCACTTTAATAATATTGTAAGTGTTACATAAATGAGTATAAAAAAAAATAAAAAATCATAAATAAGTAACAAAAAAAATTATAAAAATGTGGTTGGTTTGTATGCCATTAATGGTTTGGTCTTTTGACCTTCCTTCTCCAATAGCTAGATGTATTTGTTATATGAATAAAGATTGAGAATTCTAAAAAAAATTTTAGTGGTGTGGCAATGAGTGGCGCCCATATGTGATGTGATGTGTGTGCTTATGTTTTTATTTTTTTCTATTGCCACATCATTAGTACTCTCTTTAGAACTCCAAAATTAGAGCTCTCTATCATTATTGTTGTTATATTACTCACTGCAACAATTTTTGTTAAAAGTAATCAATTTGTTCGGTTTTGATTTCTAGAAAATATTTTTTAAAAAAATATTTTTATTTTTTATATTTTTTATTTTCAATAAATTTTTTTAATTTTGATATTCTAATATTAGTAATTTGAATAATTTTTGATTCCCAAGGTTGTACGGAATTTCCCTTCCAACAAAGTTTTGTACTTTTTTATATTTTTTCCAAATAATTTATTCTAAAAGTTCTTGTATTCTTTTATATTGGCTTCGTTTGAAAATTTAACTATTTTAGGCTTTGTTTAGGAAGTAACAGCTGGGATTTTTTTTAGCTATTTTAACCACAAAAAATAAAATATATTTTTTAATTTAATAAGATAAAATATCACATCTAACTCATAATCATTTCATTCTTTCTCTCGCAAAAAAAATTAAAAAAATAAAAAAAACCTAAGCCCTTCCCAAACTAGGCTTTTTAAACCCATGCTAAAATAGTCAAAAAAGTTAAAAAGTCAAAAAATCAACTCACTTTTTTAATCTTACTAAAAAAGTTGTGTTTAGAATGATTTTTGACTTTTTTTTTATTGATTTGATATTTGTGAGGAAAAAGTGAGATAATTATAATTTGAATGTAATATTTTATCTTATTAATCAATTCAGTTTATTTTATCTTTGTTAACTATTTTAATAAAAAATGTCATATCACAAATATGTTGTTGTTTGGGATCTCCCAAATAAGGGGTTGTTTGGGGTGTCCTAAATAAATGTACTTTTTGGACTAAAAAATTGAGGAAAAAAATATGGATGTTTGGGTTAATTTTTTGATTTTTTATGAAAAAATGTGTAATAAAAAATTGTAAAAATTGATTTGTAGGGAAAAATTAATATTGAGAGTTGTGCAGCCGTAATTGTTGACTTTTGGTGAATAGTATTAACTTTTTAACTTTTTAAATAACTTTTTGACTTTTTGACTTTTTTGATATATGCCAAACTTGGCCTAAGTCAGTTTTCTTTTTTGCCTTTAGGGTTTTTTTTCAAAATTATGTAAAAAAAAAAAATTTGTCTTTCCGATTAGTCTTATGTAGACAAATCTAAAAAGTAAAAATGAAAATAAAAAAGTCAAAATAAGCCCAAAAACAATTCACTATAATTTACTTATTTTAGTCTAATTTGAAAATTTTTAAAAAATTTCAATTATGTCTCGTCGAGTAGAATGTAGAATCTAAACACCTATGTAGAATCTGAAATATTTTTAAAAGTTTTTACTAAAGAAAAAAAATTTACCAAGCCAGCAAAAAAACAAATCCTATGTCATTTCCTAAATTCTCAAATTATTGTGAACAATTTGGAATGACAGCTCATATGTTTTCAACTTCTTCTAAATATTGGGCTTTCTCAAAAAAATTATCTCATTTTTTTTTCGTGATCTACATTGATCATGTATGAGAGTAGTATATAATTAAAATAGTCTATTCACTTTTCTAAAAAATATAAAAAGATTGAGAGATTGATTTTCAATTTGAAATTGTCTATTTCATTTTAAAATGATGATTTTGCCAACACCAGAGACAAATTAAATATCTTGATCATAGGCTTAATTTGTCCAATTTTTTACATAAAAATTTGGAGAAATTAGAATTCAATGGACTTTTCAAAAAGTAATTGCAAATTCATGAAAAAATTAATGATTTTAATTATTAATTTTTGTAAAGTTTGTCACTATTTGTAATTATTTTTCAAATTATCACTGATTTGATATTTTCCCTAAAAAATTCGCCATGTAACAACAATCTTATTCAAACCTAGGATCTTTTGTTCATTTGGCTTTTCTTTGGTTTTTGCACGACCTATTTCGATCCTTTTAGCATTTTTCTTTTGCTGGTCGAAAGGCAAAGAATTAGTACTCAAAGATCGCACAATCATCGCAAAAGATAATATAAAACGAATATAAACACCCAATGTTGATGTTTTGTCATTCTTGTTTGGTGAATATGTTCTTTTGTTAATGGTCTTTGCCAAGATTGCCAAATAACTCTTTTCAGTGGCGAAATCAAGATTTTGATTTATGGGGCACTATTAATCTTTTTTTTTTTTTTTTTTTTAACGAAATTTTATTGATGAAAATAGACCATTACAGCAGAACATCAATAAGGGGGCAAGTGCTATAAGCTTCAAAGAATACCATATCCATCCCAACAAAGTTGGCACCGGCATGGATACCCTAACATATGCTAGCACTGCAAGTTTGGTGAGGAACCAAATAAGAAAGAACTAGAAAAACAACGATATCAATTACAAAACTTAATTAAATCTAATTTTCATTTAGCCATAGAATGACTACAGATCAATGTAATGTCAAAATTTTGTGCCTTAATTATGTTTTAATTAACCGATGCTTTTTTTATTTGCTATTTTAGTTACTAAATATGATGAAATCACAATTTAAAATGTAATAACATTCACACAAAAAGAAAAAGGAAAAGAAAAAAAAAGGATAGATGTGGAGAAAAATAAGAGGGATATAAATAATTATAAGAAAATATTTTGATAAAATTAAACATTTATAATGATAAATTATAAGAAATTTAGTAAAAAGAAAGAGAAAATAAAAACGAGATATAATTTTTTTGAAATATATATAAAATTAAAAAAGAATTAAATAAAAAAATCTTTTTTTAATTAAAGGTAAAAGTATTGTACG
This sequence comes from Camellia granthamiana, assembly GCA_036172215.1. NCBI lineage: Eukaryota > Viridiplantae > Streptophyta > Magnoliopsida > Ericales > Theaceae > Camellia > Camellia granthamiana. Next base: position 10,349,341 of record CM069915.1, read on the forward strand.
GGAAAGAAATAAACCTTCTCGTATAATCCTGTTGATCAAGTTGCGCTCCTCCGTACGTCGTCGCTTTACTCCCTGAAAACACAAACGTGAGCTAGCCGGCGGTGCCGGATACCTCTCCGATGCCTAAGTCAGCAAAACAGACAAATAGACAAAAAGCTCTGTGTATTCGGGAATCAAAATTGTGTTACCTGTGATGTGATGTTTGTGAGCTTTTATAGGTTCCGTGTGGCACAATCCTAGTAGGACTTTTACTCCTCCATATAGAGTCCTCCTAGGATTCAAACTCCTGAAAGATAATGCTTATCCTTCAATACGCCCTCACTGCTTGAACCAAGTGAGATGGTTTTACCATGTTTGGACTTCCATACGACCGAAGTAAGCACGGCTATGCTGAGCCGTAGACTAGACCGAACTATACTTAGTCTGGTTCTTCCTTTGATCGTACTTACCTCGGTCCTTCCTGTATAAACCGTGCTAACCATAGTGCGGTTTAGTCCGTACTAACAATTAGCTATGTATGACCGAGCTGGCCGTACTATGCGTGACCGGACTAATTCTGAGCACCGCATCCGTAGTTCTCCTCCAGACCGGACTAAAAACAGTTCCTTCGGGGACCGGACTAATCACCACGGCTGTGTGACCGGTCTAACTCCAAGGCTTCTTCTTCGGACCGGAGTAATTTTATGGTTATTTTACTTGGCCCGTCGCATTGCGGCCCAAAATGGCCCTTTATCCAGCTCGGCCCAATTTTCAAATAAATTACCCTCTCAAGTATAATTTTCAAAAAAAATGAGAGACGTGTGCTCCTAGACCCTATGTGACTCTGTCACAGACTCTTTTATCAATATATTTATTATTGTTGGATGTGAATTTGTAAATTCAAATAAGATGACACGGCACTACATTTTTTTATAATTTTTTACCCTGCTAATTCATAATTAGAGCAAACCCCCACACCATTTGACAATGTAGGGTTCACTGGGGGTTGTTTGGGATATTTTAAATAAGTGTATTTTTTGTCTTTTTAGATTAAAAAGTAAAGGAAAAAAATATGGATGTTTGGGTTAACTTTTTGACTTTTCATGAAAAAATATGTAATAAAAAATTATAAAAATTAGTTTGTAGAGGAAAATTAGGATTGGGAGTTGTGCAGTTGTAATTGTTGACTTTTAATTAATAGTGTTAACTTTTTAACATTTTGAGTAACTTTTTAACTTTTTGACTTTTTTTATATACCCCAAACTTAACCTAAGCTGTGCAAGAGATAGTGAAAAAAATGAATTATGTCTGGATAATAAAGATCTAGTAAGGCATATTCTTTATTGTTTTTCTCCTACATGCCTACGTACTCGATTATGGAAAGGACAAATGCTTTAGACCATTAATTTGTGGTGGTTCTAATTGTCACAGTGTGTTTGTGCTTTGTATTTTTATTTTTTTTAAATTACCACCTCATTAGTAGTGGGATTAGTGATGACAAATTAGTGGCCTATAGCATTGCTCTTATAGAAAGTATCCACACAAACACAAATAACAATTTCCAAGCTCCTTGAGCATTCGCATTAGCTTCTTTAAATTTTTAAGATAATTTAATCTAAAATTCATTTTTTTCTATTTTAATTAGTCACATTTTTAGTATTCACTGTATCAAACTCTGTATTCTAACTCAATCTTATTAAAATATTAATTTCTTATTGGATTTGTTATTCTTTCTTTTTTTATTAAATTGATAAGGTGCCACCCAAACATTTCTTAAAAAATGCAAAAAAAAAAAATTTGCTATTGACCAGTCAACCGGCCGATCGACCTGGCTAATTTTCAACATTTTTCCTTCTTTTGTTGCAAGCACTCCCGAACATCCGGTGGGATATCCGGGGAGACATCCGAGTGGACGACCGGTTTAAAGATTTTGGCCCAGTTTTGCTCCAGAAAATATAATAAAAAATCATGTAACGAATGAACAGTGCCTCTTTATTTTTGTTGAGGTACTATAGCAAATTTAACAAAATGTTAATTTACAAAAAAATTGTTGAGGTTGATGGAGGAAGGATTTGATACTGATACTCACTACAATAGCTTTAAAGCTATTGTAGAGAACCTGATACTGATGCTCTTAGTCTCTACATTTTATTTTCCAAATTGGGTTGGGAGAAAGAGAAGATCCAAGATTTAACTCACTCAAACCATCCCCTACTCTACTTTTTTTTCCTTTTTCTTTTATTTATTTATTTTTTAATAGGTAGGATATTTACAAATGAAAAATATTTGACACCTTAATTTTTTTTTTCATAATCCGACTTATAATGATGTGATCATAAGTGTCAATTTTTTATACAAATGTGAGAATAGAATTTATCAAATTATACATTTCAACCAATCACATATTCAAACTTTCACTATTTCAAGATGTTATTTCACTATAATTCCAATTAAGAGAATCTTCAACCCTTAATATTTTTTTTTATCAAATTATAATTTGATAAAAATTTAAAAAGATGAAACATTGCAAATTATTGTTTTTTTTCGTCAAAATTGATGAAAAGGAAAAAAAAAAAAAAAGGGATAAGAATGAAAGTTCTTTTAAAAATTGATAAAAATTGAATGAAAAGTTAAAGTAATTCATATATAATTTTTATTTTTTATTCAAATTTAAAATCAAATTAGATAAATAAAATTAAAAAAAAAATGATGAAATGTTGTAAATATTCTAAAACCTTCTTTATTCTTAAGACTAGAAATCCGAGTGCGTATTATATTTATATTATATTTTTAGTTATGAAATAAAAATTATTGAATTAATAATAGAAAAAATCATATTAATTATTATTAAATATCACTTCACTTCATATTTAATAATAAAATTGTATATTTGTCTTAATCATAACTTTTAAATTTGTATATTTTCATAACAAGAAGAGATATATCATAACTCATGTAACCTCAGTTTAACTTTTATTTATTTATTTATTACAAATTATCAAAATTGCACTCTAAATATATATTTTTAATTTTTTTAAACTAATAATTTAGAAAGTTATAAATATAAAATTAACTTATAAATTTCATATATATCACAAGATAAAATATTAAATTATTTCAATATATTTAAAATGATTTGTTTTTTAATTTATAAAGTCTCGTGCATAACACGAATTATACATAATATGTAATAACCCGAAAATTTAAATTGTCCTTTAAATTTTATATAAAAAAAATATATAATTTTATATTATTATTCAAAATTATTTTCTAATATTATGATATTTTTATTATATTTTTTCTCTATAATTTTCCCAAATCGAAATACACTAAAAATATAACATTTTTTTGTATGACACACTTGCGTGCCCCCCAAGTGTCTTCCTACTCACGCCTACTCACCTATACAAAGAGATGAACATGTGCATCAACATCATCCATCCTAAAACTCTCTTATTCTCTCTCTATCTCTCTCTCTATCTCTTCTCTAGTTTTGTTTTTTATATATAAAAACTTTGAGTTTAGTTTGGATTATCTAGTGGGTCGCAGTAAATAAAAGATAAAAGTTAGAATTAATTTTAAGGTGAGTTATAATTATATCTTGAGTTACCATAATATATTTTACGTACATTTTAATTTATCATATTTTATTTTATACAAGTTATGTTTTATAAATTATTATAAACTATATTATTATTTCAGTCACATGGATTATTTTCTGAACCCTATTTGTTAAAAGGAAACCCTATGAATATGTTTGTTTATATTTTAAAGAATATTTGATTATAACCTTATATACAATTATGTTTTGTAAGTACCACCACGGGAGTCTCATGCCTTTGGGGACTTAAATAACTATTGGTGCTCTGATTAGTCACTTTGTGACCCTTTGTCTGTCATGAATCCACTAACACTCTGATTTCTGGTGTGGAATAAAGTGTTGTACGAAACTAAGTGTTATATTATGGTGGAGGCCACCTCTAGAGTTCGTACGAGCTACCTCTTGAGTCCATACATTTGTCCGATTCTGTACCGTGGTTATGACTTCTGGTGTGGAGCAAAGTGCTATACGGAACTAAGTGCTACACTATGGTGGGAGCCACCTCTAGAGTTCGCATGAGCCATCTCTTGAGTCCATACATCTGTTTTGTTCTGTTCCGTTCTGTATCGTGGTTATGATTATGTAGATGATTTTCGTATCTGATCTCTGTATTATACATTCTGTATTTTAATATCAAGCTCTGTTTAGCCAATAATTATCCATGGTGAATTTTATGCCCTTATACTCTTAGTATAATATGTCTCACTCTGCCATGTGCTTATAGTTGTTTACCACTTTCGGGTGATATGTCAGGGCCAGCGCGCGGGATAGGCACGGAGCACTTTGTAGAGATAGTTCAGCTATGACAAGTTAATTAAATAGAAGCTCAATGATTATTTTGGTACCCTCACTTGAATATTATTTTTCCTCGCATTTATTTATTTGTTTAAGAATTGACTGGAGGTAATCTCAGTTACTGGCCATCACGATACTTAACCCTTAGGTACGGGGAGTGGGTCGTGACATAGTAAGTATATATAAAAAAAATATATAAAATTTTGTTGGTTTGTATAGTATTAATGATTTGGTCTTTTATTTCGTTGGTTTTGTATTGTCCCTTCTCCAATAACTTGATGGATTTGTTATATTTCTCACTGCAACAACCACAATTTTTGTTAAGAGTAAGGGTAATTTATAAATATATTCTTGAAATTTGTTTAAAATATAGATTATCTTTCGTTGTTTGAAAAATTATAAATATGTTTCTATTAGAATTTTTATTTAATATAATTAACAAAAAAAAAAATGAAATTCATAATTACTCTCCTATACAATAATAAAATTACCCAAATTATTAATTGAAACATATTTTTAACATCATTAAAAATTGTTAGTTAACTTGATAATTTATTAATAAAATTGATGATTTATTATGAAATTAACAATCTCAGAGGGTGGAATGTAATTTTCAAAATCACAAAAGACGATTCGTATTTTAATCAAATCTCAAGGGATGTATTTATAATTTATCCTAAAAGTATTCAATTTGTTTGGTTATGATTTTTAGATAATATTTTCAGCACTACTGGGGACACCCAGTGAGGGTGACCCCAGCACCCCCCACCTCCACGTGGGGGGCTGCGAGAGCAAGAGAAAAAAATAAATAAATAAATTTTGGACCAATCAAAAAATAGTGGGAGTGGCGGGGGTCACTATCAGTGGGGTCTTAGTCTTTTTCCTAATATTTTTTAGAAAATTTTATATTTCATATTTTTCTTTTTCTTTTTTCAATAAACTTTTTTAATATTGATGTTCTAATATTTTATTTGTACTTATAGTAATTTGAACTGATACTAATTTTTTATTCCCAAGGTTGTACGGAATTTTCCTTCCAACAAAGTTTTGTGGGTGTTTGGGAAGTATGTTTTTTTTGTAGATTTTTTTAGTTATAGGATATTATTAGAGAAATTTTTTTTTGTGTTTGGGAAGATAGTTAAGTTTTTTTGTGGTTGGATGTGATGTTTGTGAGAGAAAAAGTGAAATGATTATGGAGTTTGATGTGATATTTTGTTTAGATTTTTTTTTTTTAATTTTGTAACCAATTTGTCTTTTAGTGAAAAAAAAAAACAAAAAAATCTCCTTCCCAAACAGCACCATGTATTCTTTTATATTTTCTCCAAATAATTTATTCTAAGAGTTCTTGTATTCTTTTACATTGACTTCGTTTGAAAATTTGACTAATTTAATTAGTTTTTTTTTTTTGCTATTTTGCTATTTTAATCTGATTAAAAAAGTTGTGTTTAGAATGATTGTTGACTTTTTTTTAATTGATTTAATATTTGTGAGAAAAAAATGAAATAATTATAGTTGAATGTGATATTTTATCTTGTTAACTAATTTAATTTATTTTGTCTTTATTAACTATTTTAATAAAAAATGGCATATCCCAAACAATGATGCTAGAGACCTCTAATTTAGAGGCTCTAAACACACCTCTAATGAGGTGAAAAAAAAAAAAAAAAAAAACAGACACATCACTGACAATGGCAGTGGGTGGGACCCACTGCCACATCACTAGTGGTACCTCAAATTAGAAGTCCAAAGCATTTTTCTATCCCAAATAGTTTGGGATCTCCCAAATAAGCAACCTCTTCTTTTTCTTTTCTTTTTTGGCCTTTAGTAATTTTTTTCAAAATTATGTAAATTTTTTTTTTTTTTCCGATTTTGTTGTAGACCAATCTAAAAAGTAAAATTGAAAATGAAAAAGTCAAAATAAGCCCAAAAAAATCACTATAATTTACTTATTTTAGTCTAATTTGAATTTTTAAAAAAATTTCAATTCATCTCGTCAAGTAAAACGTAGAATCTAAACACCAAAAGCTTATTGAAACATTTTGAAAAATTTTTGCTAAAGAAAAAAAAATGCCAGCAAAAAAGCCACAAAAATAACAAATCCCATGTCATTTCCTAAATTCTCAAATTATTCTGACAATTTGGAATGACAGCTCATATGTTTTCAACTTCTTTTAAATATTGGGCTTTCTCAAAAAAATTATCTCATTTTTTTTTTTTTCGTGATCTACATTGATCATGTATGAGAGTAGTATGTAATTAAAATAGTCTATTGACTCTTTTAAAAAATATAAAAAGATTGAGAGATTGATTTTCAATTTGAAATTGTATATTTCATTTTAAAATGAAGATTTTGCCAACACAAGAGACAAATTAAATATCTTGACCATAGGTTTAATTTGTCCAATTTTTTTACCATCAAAATTTGGAGAAATTAGAATTCAATGGACTTTTCAAAAAGTAATTGCAAATTCATGAAAAAATTAATGATTTTAATTATTAATTTTTGTAAAGTTTGTCACTATTTGTAACTATTTTTCAAATTATCACTGATTTGATAATTCCCCAAAAAATCGCCATGTAGCAACAACCTCGTTCAAGCCTAGCATCTTTTTTTTTCATTTGGCTTTTCTTTTACTTTTGCACGACCTATTTCAATCCTTCTAGCATTTTTCTTTTGCTGGGCGAAAGGCAAAGAATTAATACTCAAAGATTGTACCATCATCGCAGAAGATAATATAAAACGAATATAAACACCCAATGTTGATGTTTTGTCATTCTTGTTTGGTGAGTATGTTCTTTTATTAATGGTCTTTGCCAAGATTGCCAAATCACTCTTTTCAGTGGCAAAGTCAGGATTTTGATTTATGGGGCACCATTAATCGTTAATGATATCAATTACAAAACCTAATTAAATCTAATTTTCATTTAGCGATAGAATGACTAAAGATCAACGTAATGTCAAAATTTTGTGCCTTAAATATGTTTTAATTAACCAATGCTTTGTTTATTTGCTATTTTAGTTACTAAATATGATGAAATCACAATTTAAAATGTAATAACATTCATACAAAAAGAAAAAGAAAAGAAAAAAAAAAGATAGATGTGGAGAAAAATAAGAGGGATATAAATAATTATAAGAGAATATTTTGATAAAATTAAACATTTATAATGATAAATTATAATGAATTTAGTAAAAAGAAAAACGAGATATAAACATTTTGAAATATGTTTAAAAATTAAAAAGGAATTAAATAAAAAAATTTAATTAAAAGTAAAAGTGTAATTTTCAAAATATGAGAGGCATGTGCTCCTAGACCCTATGTAGTTTCGTCCCACACTCGTTTGTCAATGTATTTAAATAAGATGACAAGGCACTACTTTTTTAATAATTTTTTAACCAGCAATATTAGGTATCATGAAAAATTTTTCATGAAAATGGTCATGAAAGATTTGTGACTTTTAAATTATACTTACAATAAAGCACCACACACTAATCAAGATAATTTAAGAGTCACAAATTTTTCATGATCATTTTCATAAAAAAATTTTCATGATCCCTCACGTTTCTCTTTTTTACCCTGCTTACTCATAATTAGAGTGAACCCCCACACCATTTGATAATGTAGGGTTCACTAGTAAGCTGTGCAAGAGATAGTGAACCAAATGAATTATGTCTGGATAATAAAGATCTAGTAACGGATATTCTTTATTGTTTCTCCTGCATACCTACCTGCTTGATTATGGAAAGTACCCACACAAACACAAATAACAATTTCCAAGCTCTTAGTCTCTACATTTTATTTTCCAAATTGGGTTGGGAGAAAGAGAAGATCCAAAATTTAACTCACTCAAACCATCCCTACTCTACAACTACTAGGTGTTTTTCCAGTGGACCAATTTTGTTTCAATTTATTTATTATGACATTTGTTCTTCCGCTCTGCTGTGATGGAGAGTAACCTAGAAACGCCCTGCGTCCAGACGTCGTATTCTTTCTGGTTCTTGCATTCAAATTCTACAACTCCGCGCGTTGCTGTCTTCAACCCAAAGTATCGACGCTGCTCTCCATCCTCGAACAAGTGCCTCCCTGGCCACGACGCTACATCTCTGCGCACCTCCAACACCACACCTGCAACTCATCCAATGTCCAAACACACTCAAAATTGAGATCATAACAAGTTGAGGATTAACAATGAGTACTTGATTACAAAATTACTTTTCTTCTTTTTGGTGATTGTTCCTGCAACATGCCTGCTCTTCATCTTCAGCATCACCTGCACATTACACCACCCAAAAATTAGGAGATCGTGATCTTCTCATTAGTATAACACCACTACACCGCGTAGCACTCACCTGGCCTGTTCGATGAATATAGACAGATACAATCTTCCAGTGAAGATCACCTTTGCTGGTGCGTTTGAGAAGCTCCGTGCCCCTAGCAAGTAGTTCTTGATTAAAAGCACCCAGGAAATTCTCTTCAAGGGCAAGCCCTTCATTATGGTTACTACCATTAGTATGACTAGTTTGATCATTACTACTAACGCTACCACTCATCCTCATTCCCACCCCTTTCTCTGCCGGTATCACCGCTGCAATATTCCACACTTCTTTCAGTGCTCTTGCCTTCAGTGTAGCTGCCCCTCGTAGTGCTGCACCCAATCCAAAACATCTCCATTCATGAAGTGGGCAATATCAAGTTTTAACTTCAAAATGCAATGTACCCAAAATAATAGAAAAAATAAATACTGTTCAAAATTAGAATGTGCAGCATAAATTGATAGTTGATGTGGTGTGAGTCAAAACACAATAAAATTTGATCAACATATTTTAAAACTTGGATAGTTTAATTTTTTTGAATATGTTTAATTTGGCACTAATTTATTATGTCATTAATCCAACAAGAAGAAAATTTGAAATCTTCAACAATCTTAACTAATTTATTAATGGGGTGGGCAGAAATTTCATACCAGTGGCTGCAGCAGCGGTGAGAGTTGTGATATCACCATGAGAGCGAACATTGACAGCAGAGCTAATAGCCGAAACGAGGTGATCGCGCTCAGCTCCCATAGCCTCTGCAGCCTCCACGCACTGCGCAGCAACCAACGTTGCAGCTGATGCAACAGCCATGTCAGTCTTTGCCATCTGATCATCCTTCTCGGATGCTGATGCTGCCGCCGTGGCAGCTGCAATGGCAGCAACTGCAGCTGCCACGCCCGCAACAGAAACAACAGCATGGAGCTGGGCATTGTGGGTCCTGGCCTCTTCTTTCTTCTTCTCTCTTCTCTCCTTCAACCACCTTCCTACTGTTTTTCCACTTGGTGTGCTTACTCCGCCACCGCCACCAACATTGTTTTTACCAGTGAATAAAGGTTGCAGACTGTTGTTTGAACGTAAGTACTGCATTTAATTGATATAAAGACTTGTATTAATTCACTGGGGGAAGATTGAGTTTGGTGATTTGAAAAGAAAATTGTTCTATGTCCGTTGTAATTCCCCTCCAGGGATTAGGAACCATTTATGCTAGGTTTGGCTGAGAGATTTAAAAAGGGAAAGAGAAATAGTATGTGAAATTGGGTAAAATATAAGTATTTTTTATTTATATTTCACTTTATTTTATTTTTTTTAAAATTATTTTCTAAATCTTCCAACCAAATACAACGTTATTGGAATCCAAATCGAATCTGGATATAGTTTCTTCTTTGATATAGTTTCCACTTCGATAATTTTATACAAATTTTTTTTTTAATAGATTTCTTTATGGAGATTATTTTTTAAAAAATCATATTAATCTATTAATTGTAGTCAGATTAGTTTAGTATATTTGTTGGTTTTTTTAAATGAGCAGTCAACTTTAAAAAATCTATTAATTGTAGTCAGATTACTCTTTTTTTTTTTTTCAAAAATGTTTAAGACTCCTTTTCCTGCCCCCTTTGACCCCCTCTCTTTTTTGATTGGTTACTTTTTCTTTTGTTTTTTTTTTTTTCTTTCTCCTCTAATCACCACCCGTCACGTATGTGTGGAGGTGATGGGGGGTGGTGATTGGAGGGCGTCTCCATCAATGCTTTTTTTAAAAAAAAAACAATATATGACGGAAAAACTTTGAAAAATAAATTTATGCATAATAGAAATCAATTAATTAGAGTGGAATCCGCCGTGAATCTACGAACTTAGCTAGGCATTCGAGTTACAAAGTTCAACTGTAAACAATCTGCGAGACTGCGTCCTACTAAAAGATAGAGAAGGACCAGTTACTTCATAGCCTATTATGGGGGCAACCGTGCTACTTTGGGGTCAATAATGAAAAAATTGTCAAAAAATATCATACTAAAATTAAATTAATAATAATGCTACGAGCACATAATTAGGTGTTTGGGAGTTAACTTTTTTTTGTTTATTTTTTTTAATCTTTAGTGATTTTTTTTGTTTTTACTCAATTAGAAGAACTAAAAAAATTGAAAATTGAAAAAAAAGTACAGAAAGGACAAAAAAATCTAAAAATTATTGATTTTTTGGCCTTCTTTTTTTTGTACTTTTTAGATTTATATACACAAGATGGACATGAAAAAGTAAATAATAATAATAATAATAATAAATAAAAATTAACATAATTTAAAAGAAAATAAAAAATGTAGCTTTTTTAGCTGAATGCCAAACATCCAATAAAAAAAATGCATAGAAAGTGCATTTTGTGATTTAAATTTATTTTACAAATTATTCATATAACACTCAAGATGAATCTTAATCACACATTATATTTTTTGGATTTTAATTTCGTATAAATATTATTTTTTTTCTAAATTTAGGACATTATTTTTTCAGATAAATTTTTGAACTATTTTTTTTTTCTAGTTTCTTTAACTAGATCGCTTCCGCGGGGGGGGGGGGGGGGGGGTTGGTGTGTTCCTGGATTTTTTTTTTTTTTTTGCATAGGTATATAAATAAAATTTTAAATAAAAATAATATTTAGAATAAAATATTAAGGATATTTTTAAATTTATGAAAATAATAATGATTGTTTTATTGAAAATGAAGTAATTATAACAAATTATAATTTTATGTATTAAAATTTTGTGAAAAAATCTCAATATAAATATAATATCCATCATTATTGATATGTAAATATAATTAATCTCACTATATATATGTAAAAATTTCTAGAATGTTAGTTATATTTGCATGTAGAGTTCACCCTTCATATGTTGCTTTATTATTAGTTGGTGATATCATGTCAATAATGACGTGATATCACTATTATATAAAATTTTTACTCAAATTTTGTAAAAATTTGATTTATCTTACCATTATATAATTTATTTTACGACTTAAATATATGACTTTTTTACATTATCCATAATACACTAGTTACACGCAATACTTTCTTTTCGATTTTACTTGAAGTTAATTGTGAAAGTTTATTTGAAATACTTTTGTAACAATTTATTTAATTTTTTGTACTTAATATTAATTCAAAAATTATTACTATCTTCTTATTGTTGGTTATGAAAAAAAAAAACTGTAATTAATAAGTGTCCCTCCTAATTTAATTTCCTGACTCCGCCACGGGGAGAAACGGTGACAAATCAAGGGCAATTGCTGAAAAAGTAATGATACATTTTCTAATTTTGAAATTTTAATTGAGTTTTAATGATGTGTTATGGGGTAAAAAAAAAAGCAAAATTCAAAAAACAAAATCAAAACATTACATTATAATAAAATCTACCTTAATTAAAATTCATAAAAAAGAGCTCCCGATCTTTTTTTGGTTGCTGAAAATAACCAAGCAAGCAAATCTACAGAGAAAGATGACTAGAGACAGCTAGCCCAAGGTAAATCCAAATTGGCCTGGCAGCCCTACTTACCTACTCAATCCAACTTGGAATTTCTTCACACTTGAAGTGTGTGAACGAAACACGTTTTTTTTTTTTTTTTATTAATTGATAGAGTGGCTTCGTAATTTTGAATGATTTAAATAATATTTTTTAATTTTTTATGAAAAGATATTTAAAAATTATAAATGTGATATAACTCAAATAAATACATTTATTTAAATAAGTACACTTATATCTATCATATCAAACAAAAATGCACACATTAAAAATGCAAAAATAAATTTATATATTGCTCGTTTCATAAAAAATCATTTCATTTCTGGAACGAAATTGAGATAGAGAAAAAAAGAAGAAAGAGAATAGGAGGTGCTCTGGTCTGGTTTTACCAGTCAAAAGAAGTGGTTGATTAAAGGCCTCGAAAGGAATCTCTAGTTAATAAGAAAAGTTTTTATTGAAGAAAACAAAACAAAAACAGTTTTCTCTGTGTTTTCTGTATCATCAGAGGAACATTTTGCGGTTCACACAGCATGATACAAAAAGTCCGTGAGGTGGCTGCCATTGTCTCTATACGGTAAGTGAGAAATTATAATTCATGCTGAATATGTCATTTATTGTTTTGAATAATAGTAGAGGTTGACATATTTATATTTATAAATTCATTTATAATGATACAGTATCGAAATTGGGCTCCATCATTAATGTGTAATAAATTAAAAATTAACACATATTCTATCACATTATTGTGAATAGCATTGTGAGTACTTTCTTAGAATCTCCAATATTTTTCGTTGTTTTTCAATTGTGAATCACCATATTTTATTGTAAAATTTTTGTTACACCATCGATTTGGACTATTACATAGATAAAAAATTAATCTATTTATAATACTTTCCTAATTAAAACAAAAAAAAAAAAAAGTTAAACGGTTAGTCTAAATTTGTCAACAAGTAAATGTTATAGATGAAGAACTCAAATATAAATAATAATAAAAAATTAAAAAAGAGTAAAGAAGAAGAAGAAGAAGAAGAAGAAAGGAACAGAGGGAGAGGGGTAGGCTACCTTGACGACATCGTCGAAATCGTCAGAGGGGGAAACAGGAGCGCTATCTGTCTCTTCTGCGTGGGAACCGTTCAATGGTCCGCTACTGTGTGAAAGCCTCCCCGATGTTAATGGTGATATTTCCTGTCCCATAAAAATCTTAAAATCAAAATTAAAATATCTTTTGTTTTTATCTTAAATTAACATCAAATTATATAAAAACAAAAAAGATCAAAGTATTTTATAAAACTTACATTCTGTTTCTTTGAATAAAAAATCATTTTATATTTTCTGACGTTAATATTTTTGCCAAAAAATGTCCGAAAAAGTCTATTTAAATGACAAATGTTTTACTTTTAAAAAGCAAAAAAATTGTATCTAATTAAAAATTTATCAATACCATCACTACTACTATCACCACTAATGCTGTCATCACCTCCATTTTCACCGCAACCGCCACTACCACCTCCACCCCGCTGCTACCACTACCACTATTACTAATATATTTATTAGTACATTAATTTTAAGAACGCAATCAAACATAAAATAAATAAATAAATAAAAATAACGTTTTTAAAAAAAAAAAATTGTACAAGAAAGTTTTCTGTCAAAACAAACAGAGAGATTTTTATAATGGAGGAAGAGAAAAAGATTAAAAGATAGAGAAACAAGTGTATATGACTCACGGATTGAGACATAATGCGTTCAAGGACAAGCTGAGAAGTTGCAGAAGAAGCAAAGGAGAAAGACAGTAGTGGGTTCCCATTTCCAGGAATAGCTGCTGCTGCTGAGTCCTCAGTCTCAATGTCACAGCCTCCGGTGACATCTTCGACCACAGAAGCGAAAGACGAATCACTATTACTACTACAACCACCATTAGTAGTAGTAGTAGTAGGAAGCTTGGGAGTAGGAGGAGCGAGCACCTTGGAGACTTGGAGGGCGGAGGCGCTCCATGACCTTGCCAGGAACTCCAATGGCTCCGTCGGGAGCTCCGGTAGCTGAACCTCGCCGTCGCCATTGTTGCCACGCTGCTCGGACCGCCTTCTCTCCATTTTACCAACTCCAATTAAGAGAGGAGTAGGCATGGTAGTGAGCTCGGACAGTTGTTTTATGGAATGCTTGGTTGGTTGCTTTTTATAGAGAGCCATGGGAGACAGAGAGAATACGGACACGCGAGTAGCACCGGATATAATATGAGGTGGATGTCATACGTTTTTTTTCCCATTATATGTTGTGTTTGGTTGCTTTAAATATAAGGAGTCTGGGTAGTACATGATACAAAGAGAGATATGCAACACTAACTTCTAGGGTGTGCTTGTTTCAAAGGATTAGGGTATGGGATTAGACTATTAGTCTTATCAGATTACTAATCCATAGTTTGTTTTAAAAGTTTTGTTTCAGATTAATAGTCTCCCCCGAACTATTAGTCCCATATTTGTGGGACTATCCTATCCCATGGGGGGTGGGATAGAAACCATGGGATAACTCATCTCATAGGATTAAATAATGAAATTATATTTTTGTCCTCTATATTTAATTATGTATTATATTTAGTAAAATTTTAAAAAATTTAAATGTCTTAATTTAAAAATGAAATAATTTTATTTAATTTTTATTTTTTGTTTTATTTATTTAATTTTTTAAAATATTTTTTATAAATATTTTATTGATGTTTTATTTTAAAATTTTGTTTATGTTTTATTTAATTTCATTATTTAAATTTTAATAGATGTTTTATTTTATTTCATTATTTAATTATTATTATTATTTAAAATTTTAATTAAAAAATAACATATATTTTTATTTTTATTTAATTTATTTAATTTTTTAAAAGTAAATTTATTTAATTGTGCAGAAAATAAAATAAAATAAAATTTTATTTAATCTAGCTAAAAATAATTAAAATTTTAAAGCTATATTTAATATTCATATTACTTAGTAAATAATTGAAAATGATAAAATAGTCATTTGAGCATTTATCATTTTCCATAATACCCCAAACAAACATTGGATTTACTAAAAATAATCCAATCCAGACATCTTATCCCATAACTAAACAAACATAGGATACAAATCCAATCCAACCAAACAGTCCGGAGACAATGTATCCTAGAACTAATAGTCCGATGGATTACAATTCCCCCTTATCTAGTCCGTCCAAAGAAACACACCCCTATAGTATTGTATATCCTCACTGTTGGATATAGAGAATCTTTCATCCAAAAGTTAAAAATAATTACTCTCTTCTTATTTCATCATATATCCTATCTTAACCAAATATAATATAATTGATCCCATAGTATATATAATTTATCTTATATCTTACAACATATTATATCCCATCTTTATCCTTACATATTATATATTTTTCTCAAACTCTTATATTCAATCCGAACAATTAAACGGAGCCTAACATACTAATATTCCTATTAATAATCTTATTAAAAACTCATAAATCACCATATGTGAGACTAGAAATGTACCACACTTTTGCTACAAATATTTTCCAACAGGTTTTTTTTTTTTGGTAATGATATATAAACATATTTTTCTCACATCATTCTTGGTATGTTTTTAATAATATAATTATTTTATGTATAAATAGAGTTTTTCTTTCCTTTTTTTTTCTTTTTTTGGGCAAGTTATATTTATAATTCCAGTAACTTGTCTATTCTGTCAATTTGATCGTTATAATTTAATTATATTAATTTTATCTTTGAATATTTTATAATTTAGTCAAATTAATAACGCTTCTTAAAAAAGTAAACTAAAACCAATAAATAAAATAGTTTATTCATTCTTCTTAAATAAGCAGTTGATATTTAATTTAAAATGATTCATTCCTATTCGAATGGACCATTTTGTCATTAGTTTATGTTTAATTTTTTAATAAATGTTAACAATGAATAAATTGATACAATTAGATCCACATAAACTAAATTAATACAATAAACAAATTATAAAAACTGCATGTATAATATGTTCATGTTTCTTTAGATTTCACTGAATATATAAGATCATAAAATAGAATCAAATATTAAATAAAAATAACACTAGTTTAACTAATAAAAAAAATTACACATCATATCACACATTATTTTCCACTAACATATAGTTTTCAACACCAATACAAGATTTTTAATTAGACACGAAATACACCGCAGGTACAACATTCATACCCAATAAATTTATTTATTTTTTTACTCAAGAGAAAACCACTCATTATGTTTGTTTTCAATTTTCGAATTCACTTTTTATAAAATTCTATTTTTTTATTTTTCATACTTTTTTTGTTTTCATTAAATTTTTTTAATATTTTAACTAATTTTTTTAATTTTCACACACACCTAACATAAATACACTTAGAAAGTATAATATTTATGAAATTTTTTTTAAAAAAATCTAAATACAAAAATAATAATAAAAATTCATGCATTTTTTGTATTTTTATGTATTTATTAATTTTTTAAAATATTTTTTAACAAATAATTTACTATTTAAATATATCTAACTAAGGTACATCTAAAAAAGTAAAAATAAACAAATAAATTGCTTAAAATTTAAAAAATATTCACTAAAAATAAAATAATACGAAAAATAAAAAATTCAATTTTTGAAAAATTAAATTTAAAAAACTGAAACATGATTTTTTTTTTTTTTTAATACATTGGAAAATAAAGAGAGAACCATTTTCATACATTAGAATTCTCCTACATTACGCTAGTGGTACGACGTAGAGCCTATGGTCAAGATGGGTCAAGTTAAGAAGAGCTCTCTGCTAGTAAAGTGCCTTTTGCTATGCTTTGCTTTGGTTGTGTCTGGTCACAGTTTTTGTCAGCCTCCTTTTTCCCGCCACGTGCTGAGCCTTTGATCCTTCACAGAGTTGGACCTATTGGCACAATGCTTTCCTCACTCGTCCCCAACACAAAAGAGGGAAAATTTCAGTCCATACTTTTAAAATATATATATATATATATATGATAAATTTTACACATATTAATAATTATAACTATAATTATTTTAATAAACCTGTAATAATTTTATAGTAATACCACTGATAAATAATTTTCCCATACAAAAATACAAACATGATAAAAAAATATAAAATTCCCCAGCCCCAGCCCCAGCCCCACCCCCAAAAATATATAAATATATAAATAATCAATACATAGATAAAATTGCATGGTAAGTGTATTGATTTTGTTATTTAAAAAAAATGCATCAAAATGATTTATGTTTTTAAAAATATCACTAAAAAAACTCACCTTTTACTATTTGTATTTAATTTTATACTTAAAATTACAATATAATTAATTTTTTTAAATACAATTGTGATTGAATAAAAAAATTATTAATATCCGATCAACTTAAATTTTTTACAAATATAATTTTATGTTCAGATTATCAAAATAAGATCTGAAACAGTTTTATGCTTAAATGTAACATGAGGACAAAGGAATGTAACAACCAACCAAGGCAAGGTGATAGATCAGATAGACAGTTGGCTTTTCCCCCTTCAATAAGTGTTCAAATTGTTTCAGGTATTGGCAACATCAATCCCCGACCAAACTTGCAGACATGGTTTCTCGGACAAACTCAGCGCGGAGCTCTCTGTGTCTTTCACCGGGGTTGGTTAACTTGTGTTGTGGGGACAGAATAGAATAATAGTGGTGTGCGCTAAAATGCGCATTGGAGGCGTGCCAATATGCGTCATCATCTCCCTCTTTTTGTTTGCAGTTTGTTATATAAGCCATTTTTTACCTTCTTATCCTTTTTGATCACATTACCTCTTTATTTTTTATATATCTTTTTATAAAAAATTAAAAAATATACTTATCTAAATTATCCTAGTAGAAGATAGAGAAAACAGCCTTCTCTCTCCATTTGTATGAAAGTAGTTTTGTTCCATCACTCACTGACTAAAGACAACCCCTTTATTCCCTTTTCCCTGTTCTCCCATTGATTCATCACTATCTTTCCCAATTTCAATTCTATTTTACCAAACCAAAGTCTGCTCCAACTTCAAATAATTCAATATCACCAGCATGCCTTTTCTTTTCCTAGCTGGTGTTGGGCTTTTTTTTCAGGAATTTACAATTGGTTCATCAGTCCAAAGACGAAAAATGTCCAAATAATTAAAATATCAACACACATAATTTATACAAAAATTATGAAATAATAAGGGTCCAAAAAAGTACAACACCACCACAGACTTCACTTTCATAATTTAATCTATTCATTTTTTAAGTCTTTGTGCGTATATGATTCATAAAAAAATTAAAAATTGATCATCTTACATGTAGATGATTCACAAAATTACATGCCTACAATTATCAGATTAGTTTCATTTTTTTAACAATAATCTGCTGTTGGAAAATTTTAAAATAAACAATTAGATGAACAAAGTTAGCCATAATAAATTCACCAACCAAACTGCATGGCTATTCCACTTAGAATTATGTTGGGAATGCCAAATAAATTATCAAATTTTTTACCAAACTCTCACATGGATGTAGAATCCACACACATATGATTTGTGTAGGTCTCACACTCATATAAGAGATTTGATAAAAAAATTTGATAACTTATTTGAGATCCATAACATTTTCCTTCCACTCAAGCGTCATCATTTGGTCTAAAAACCCATAGCCCGACCCACTAGACTTTCACCCAAGTCAAGACCGAACCCCCAGCAGGCCTAAATCACACTGGGCTTGGGTCTGAGATTTGAAGCCCAACAGTAACTATGAAAAATTTATTATGATGCCTACCAATGTAACTTATGGAGTGGGTTGTAATACAACCAAAAAAATTGTGAACATAGAAATGTTTTCGTGTTGCTGATACGAAGATGCGCTAAAAAAAAACTTTCTCATTTTTTCTTCCATCTTCTGGTGTTCATTCATTTTTTTACAATCAATCACTAGTATAGTTGCTGATGGAGTCCACTGGCTTTGATTAAATTGATCCACACTGCTGAATAAGTTTCCAAAAATATTCCCCAAAACAAAAACAAAAACAAAAACAAAAATATACATGCATACACCACCAATCTCTGCTCACATCTCTTAAACCGATCAAGGCATACCATGCTTTCCTAAGAAACTCTATGAAAGGGGATCATATACTTGAAAAGGATTGCAAGCATTAGACATAAAGATGGCTAAAACATTTACCTGAGGACAATTTCAATTTTCTTCTACCCCTTAAAAAGTCTTACGCAGAACTCTTATAAGCTTGACTAGCCTATAAATCTAGTTTTGCTAATTACACACGACAACAAAAAATTTATAAACTTCATAACTTTGTGAGTGAGTGGGGATCAATGGAATTCAAAATTTATTAGTTACTATAGCCACAATAATGACGTTGGAAATTTAAATAATAATAATAACAACAATCGAAATTACTTATTCATTCACCCACCCTTTCCAATGAAAAAGATTTTATTGACTTCCTTCGTGCCTCAACAATGCTTCATAATTAAAATTTCTTCAATTGTCTTACATTGTATTAGAGAATCATACTGGCTTATCCAGGCAGGCAACGTATGTTGATTACAATTTACAAATTCCTATCCACTACGGCAAACAGACTTGCGCACAAGTGATGAAGGCTTAAGCATGAAGACTGTTATATATTTTGTTCAATTAAGGGAGTTATTGAGTAGCAGGAATACCATATGAACTCCACCTTAAAATCTACAGGACCAGAAAAGTTTTCCCCATGCCATACTGGTAAATATTCTTTGCTGTAGCAGAGACCATTAACTCTATATTTCAGATGCAGCATCAACCTCGAATTCCTTAAATGGTTTTATGCACCAGATAACTTCAAGACAGAGTGTTCTGCAATGACCAAAACATTTCAATAAAGCATTTTTTCCTCCTCCAAAAATGAAGTCCTACATATATAAGCCTTCCACTTCTCAAAAACCATGGCCAAATAATGTAACAATACTGCACCTAGCAAGAGGAAAGCTTCAACTGCAATGATGCAACAATATTGTTGAAGGTTGAACGTTTCTTTGCAGTGGGATGCACACAAGGCCTGGTTTGACCACTAAAAACTCACAAATGCCAATTACCACCGGCCTTTAATTGCACACCAACAGATGCCAATCAGAGATAAGATTGTGATAGCCAAAAGTGGAGGATCACTAATAAGAATCACAGCTTATTAATTACCAAGATTTATGGTGCAGTACACTTGGGAGATCTTATCTCTTTGACTGTAAACCACTGCCACCATAATATTGCTTGGTAGTTTCTTTTGAGAACTCTGCAAATGTCATCCCATCTTTCAATCGTGATCCAAGTGGCGGAACTATTTTATGGAGTTCTTCAGCTAGTTTACCAGAAGTTTCCTCAGCACACAATGCATAATTCTCACAATTTGATTGGAAATTTCTGACAGGGTAATCCGCAAGGGAGAAAGTTTTGTTCCATGCCGGTTGCAAGAAGACAACAAAAGTTTCTCTGCTCAAGTCTTCCACCTTTACTGGTCTGTGGACAGAGTGAAGGTTAGCACAAAGCTTCCCTTTCGATAATATATCAGCCGATTCTCCCACCTGAACAACAAAACTTTCAGGAGATGCCCTAACCTTTTGAATACGATTCTTATTCAGATCATATATTTCCAAATATGTGTGTCCATTGGGGGAAGGATATTCTTGCTCACAAGATCTGCAAAAGCATCCATTTTCTCGTGGTGTTTGTTTATGACACGGCAAAATAAAATATGGAGCTGTCAGAACAGTGAAAATACCATAGTCATAATGCCACTGCTGCCACAGATTCGAATGATTTTCACATGATCTAGCTTCATTTCCATTTATATGTGGTTGCTCATTTCTAATTGAATGTTGAGTAGCTTTTCTTTTGGTAGATTGCTGTCTTTTCGCAGCCTCCTTTAATATAAGGTTATCTAGAGTTGAATGGTAGTGTATGAGACGCCCTTTTGCCGTGAAGGACTCCAATAAGCTTTGCTCTAGCTCTTGGCCACCAATGGCTCTATCACAGACTCGAGCAAGGTGAAGCCCCACCTCCATCATGCAAAATCCAAGCTCCTTAAAACTATTAGAAAGATTCTTAAATTCACTATCTTGAAAATCTCTCAATTCATTAGCAGCAGGACAATGCTGTTCTCTATTGTGATTGTCACCCCCTTCATGATTTGCCTCACCACCAGTAATTTCAACGCCTTGCATGTATTTTAGCTGCATCGCAAAAGATGAGACAGTTCTATCAAGATTCTTCAGTGGAACATCACTCCCCAAGCCATGTTCCTGCAAGTGAGAGTTAAAAAAAAAAAAAAAAAAAAAAAACTAAGATCTTATTCTTACTATCATACAAAAAGTATAGCAACTTGTCCGATTCTTCTTTCTCTTTCTTTTTTTTTTTTTTTTCTTTTTTTTTATTATTCTTTTTAACACAAGAACTTCACAATATAAACATAATTTAGACCACCTCCAACTTTTCATCTAATTTGATTCTAAATTTGAGTAAAAAGATTGATTTGATATGAACTAGTACAATCCTTTCATCAAATTGTCATTTTAGAAATTCCCTTTTTATCGCAAATTTTACATTATTACTGCAACATATAATAACAAGAAAACATGCTTGTAGCCTTTGAATTGCAAAAAATCATATCATTGATTTTATAATAACCAGTTTCAAACCAATCAAAAATAACTAAATGCCAATGCTAACAACGAAACAGAATTGAAAACTTGGTGATAGGGATGGAGTAGTTCATATCAAATCAAGTTTTTTACTCAAATTTGGAATCAAATTAAATATTAAAAAAAAAAAAAAAAAAAGGATTGGAGATGCTGTAATGGGGCAATTTGATTGCTGCAAAGACGCAAGAAAACGAAGAAAGTTATACCTTGAGAAGGCGTTTGCGATGGTCGGAGTTGAGAAGGGCCAGACGGCGGGCGAGTGGAAGGAGTGTGCGGCGGAGATGGGAGGCGTTGGGGACTCCGGTGATTGTTAGCAGACCTGGACCTGTAGGCCCTAGGTTTTCCATTACTCTTCTCGCGATCGATTCTAACCGTTCGATCTCTTCTGATGAAAACGATGGCCGTGAATCCTTGTTCGAACTCAAGAGCATGAGATCAGAGAATTGGAGTTCGTAGGCTTCCAGAATTCCTGCCTCCTCTTCTTCCATCTCTCCGTCGAGTGAATAGATGTGATGTGAGTTCGAGCCGAGCTGAGCTTCGAGGCTAAATCTATAAAAATGTCATTAAACCCTAAACCCCTCAATAACCGTGATTATTTTTACCCAACTTTTCACTAATCTACTTTTAACCCAATACATTTGATTTTTTAAACCAAAACTGTCACTAATTTATCTTTATTTTGACCTTGGCACCGACAATTTTATTCAAATTTAAATTTTTAAACTTTTTACTTAAAATTTTACTGTATAAGTGAGGATTTGAGATGACTTAGGATAATAACCGATGATTATACAACACCATTTTAGGAATGAATGTATTTAACAAGCACTCTTAAGATATTTATTAACAAAATTCTTATTTAGTAATTTTTTTTAGGAGATATTACATGTCAAAAATTGATTTTAATGATTAATATTTTCCCCTTTTTTTATGATCTAAATTTATTTAATTTTTTTTTATAATCAATAAGAGTGAAAGAGGACAACCAAAGATGTATTCCGTAATAATAAAATTGCAGCATAAATATCAAATTGATAGGTTTATGAATTCAAATTTGTCTACTTCGAATGATGATGTGTGATTAGAATTAAGTTTATATAGTATGGATTCTATGTATAGAATAAATGTGAATCACAACATAATAATTCCATATGATTTTTAAGTAATTAAGTCTTTGTAATATTATTGTTGCTCATATCAAACCAACCAAGGATCTATGGTTTGACAAAGACTGAAAAGATGCTTGGACTGTTTAATGAAAAAAAAAAATCCACACAACCTTATAATAGTCTAGTCTTACCAAAGCAACCTGTTGTTTTGTGTTTTTATCCTATAAAACTGTAACAATGTGTATCATAGTCTATATGCAAGTGCATCAAAGAAAATTACCGTCATAGAGCTGCAACAAATTTTAATTGCTTAAAGGGCTATGTCTGTGTTGTTTCAAGCTGAGGGATTGAAACACTGCTGCTACTCCTATGTCAAGAAAGAAAAGAGTTGAACAGAAGTCAGCCCACCAGACCAGTGTAAAGCATCATAATCTCTAATTATCCATTCAGTCATTAGCAAGTAATCCAAAACATGTTACCAAAGACAACCACAAGATTTGATGCAGTAAAAACAATGGAAGAAAATACAAACTCTTCAACATTTTCATTAACTTAAACAGTTCGCATATGCATTCCCTGTAATGGGAAGTTTTTGATAACAACCTACATTCACCAGTTCTCATCCTTCCTCAGCAGACGAAAGACCGATAATTTATCACATAACATTATTACATTGCGAGAGATGATTTTAGTTTCCTGCTATACAACAGTTTCCTTGAAGCTCTTAGTTAACCATATAGCGGTTTCTCTAGGAGAAGCCTTTCCCGGCCCAAATGGCTTCAGTAACACTCCCAGCTCCACGATCCTTTCCTGCTGCAATAGCTGTGCACTGAACTCCAGCAATCCTTCTAATGCCTCCGCACGTTGTTGGTATGATGAGGTGTCAAACCTACGCTGCCTAGAATCCGAAGATGAACGGCTTGAAACAACAGTTGTTGGACTCCGATCTGAGCATTCACTTCCATTTCGTGGCTTGGTAAAAGTCCTGTCCAGAATATGAACTGTGCACTTGTCTTTCATGATTGAGTGATCCCCACTAGTCGGTGGGGTGGTAGAGCACTGTGCAGATATTGAAGAAGTTTTGCGAATGGGAAACAGGTTATCTTCAGAAGAGGCTAAGGGGAACTCAACCACCTTGTCAATTCGTGGAGAATTGACAGAGACATTTGGAGATTCTACACCCTGCAGGAGACCAACATTACGCTTACAAGGTGATTCAAATGTCGCAGCTCTAGTTGACAATGGAAGAGATGCTCTGCGTGTTGGTTGGAAAGGTTTGCTAGCTGGAGTACGCGACACAGGACGCTGCAAAAAATAATACCAATGAAAAGTATTATTTAATGGGTACTTTTAGTAGGAAAAGGAAAGCTCAATCTCTGTATCTATCATTTCTCTATAAAAATAAAAATAATAAAAAATAAACTTACCGAATCATGATTTAAAACAATGTTGGAAATCCTAGAAGGAGCAGTCTGTCTCTTTGGAGTTGCTGACATTTTTGCTGGAGCCAATCTTGGAGTCTTGGCAGCACTTGAAACCTTTGAGGCTGTTGATGTATCAACACTGATATTTTCATGGATGCTGCCAACAGATAATTCTGAGAGCTTTTTATTCAAATAGCTTGGGAAATGCTGTGCCCTCTGAGAAGAACATGGAGAGTCTAGTTCGGTTCCAGATATACTAGGATTCAAGGCCCTGTCATTACTGAATGATCTCCGTTTCTCTCTGTCCGTAAGCATGGTAACAACATCAGGCTCAAGAAATCTAGTTTTCTTTACATAGTTGGAATCAGACAACTGTACTGGGAAAGTACTCCATCGAGGGCTATAAGATTTGAGTTGAATCTTAAGAATATACGGTTGAAGATGTGGGTGCCTGAGCAAATCTGCAGCCTGCAAAACAGAACTACATTTGGTAAGGGAGAAGAAATCCAAAGAAACAAAGTTAAATCCATGTTCCCACACTTCGACTTAATCATTATGTGCTTCACATTACATGCATTTGGATACGAATAAGGTTTCCAGCAGTGACTTGTGTGTGTGTGTATATATATATATATGAAACTGTAATGTTGAATCAGTGTGACACATGAAACAGGATTATGAAAACATCATATTTGGCCTCATGATCACTTTGGAGGACCATCAACTTGGTGATTCCTAAAAATGTAATAATAGTTATAAAGTGATTTTCCTTTTAAAGGTTATTCTACAAGAACACATGTTGAAAATAAAAAGGAAAATGTAGAATATTACATACACTTGGTCTTAGTTCTGGATTCTTCCGCAACATACTTTTAACAAGCCCTCTACTGGAAAAGGAGAATATTCAAGAAACAAAGCAAGTTATTTGTAGCTGGAAACAATAGAAGCATTGCGAAGACGGATGCTCATGAAGAAGAAAACAAACTTACAATGCACCAGAATACATGGTCGGAAGTGGAGACACAATGGATTTATTTATTTTGTTGATCAGAGCCTGCATATCCTGCTCATAAAGGGGAAAAAAAAGAAACTTATTATCGTCCAAGGACTACAACCTAGAATAATGAACAATTATGATCTACCTAAAAAGAAGTGTGGAAAACCATTGTGATACTATGTAGAGGAGTTCCAAGTGGAATGAAGTTAATTATTGATTCTCTTACTAAACAAGTCTATATAATTTTAATCATTTTAATATTTAAAATATTCATTATGAAATTTATATTATTTCTTTCCATGGATCATTCACAGGCTCCCTGCATAAGTTGTTTAAATTCAGATGCAAAACCACCATACAGGATTGCATACGGGAATCTTTTTCAACATGATTGAGATGACCACTCTTTTTGCATCATGCAAACTCAGATCACTGCCAGACAGAGATGGTACTTGCAAGGAAATCAAACAAGAATATAATCTTACATCACTCAGAAATGTAAAGTAAATCAATGCTTTCCAACAGGAGAGAGACAAATCCCAATACAATGGCTCTGTTTGGGAAGTGGGTTTAGGGGTTTTTTAGGCTAAAATCCACAAGGCAAAATAGACTAAAATAGCGAATAAGACAAAATGTCACATCAAACCCATAATCATTTCACTTTTTCTCTCACAAACATCACATCCAACTACAAAAAAATCCAATCATCTTTCTAAACACAAAAATTGTAGCATACTAAAATAGTCAACTTCCCAAACGAGATAAATGACTTCATGAATGATCTCTTTAGTGGTCGCAACTTCCTAAACAAGTGATTATAAAAAGCATTCCACATTCATAAAGATTCATTTAGCAATTCATTAATTTGCAAACTTCAAATCCATAACTTACAAAAGCTTTAAATGCAGTCTTGTGGGCAGCCATTTCATATATGCAGCATCCTGGATATCACGTATAATAGTAATGCATTAAATGGCTGACAAATATATGGACATACAGATAGAATAGATGAGCTGTCAAGTTCAGAAATGATTTGGGCTTAACCTAAAGACCAGATATCTGACTTTGAACCATATGGAATGTCAGCGAGCAGTTCAGGACACATATAACTAGGAGTTCCCACCACCTGCAATTGAAGCAAACACATAAGAGTAAATAAGTAACTAGATTATGCAGACAAACAAACACGAAGCTAAAGCAATGATCTCAGCAATACTACTCACAGAGGAAGCAAGATCATCAGAAGTCAACATCTTTGCAAGACCAAAATCACCTGCAACGAACAGATATTTTAAAAGCACCTAATACGCTATAACACAATGATAAACGGCACAGTAAGCAGCACATGCATCGAGAAAATTATAAAGTCTGTCAGGACAGGAATGACAGAAAGAAAATATCACATCATTTACCTAGACGTATGTCTTGATCTTTTGTCAGAAATATATTTGAACACTGTAACAAGTGTGAAACATCAGCAGCGCAGAACAGCTTTAGAGATTTCAGATATATAATATTTCATTCAACTTTACAAACTGTACAGAGGCGCAACTAACCTTGACATCACGATGAAGAATATGGTTTGTATGTAAGTAATCCAGTGCCATCAGGAGTTGAACTAGCCACTTACAGAGTTTCTGAACATCATTCAACATTGATGAATGAAATGGAAGTAAATTCAAGAAGTAATTCTTGTGAAAATTATATATTAGAAAAGAAATTGTAAAGTTGGCAGCCAAATAACAACCTCTTCAGAAAAATGGAGACCATTAGCTCTTTTAACAGCTTCCGCCCTATACCAATAAAGATGGGGTCACACAAAATCAAGAATGCATCATATCCAAATAAATGATCTAGCTTTTACTCATAGAAATCATTTAAGCAAGAAAATTACTTACATGTCTCCTCCTTCACAATACCCTATGACTATGCAGACATAGCATCCCTGAAAGAGAAGACAAACCTTAACAAACCAGGTTACAAATGGCTAAATAATCTCCGCTTTGTTGTCCTTCCATATTGAAACATTCTAGTGAGTGAGTGAGTGAGTAGTATTCAGCTATTTAACTGGAATATGTAAATAGTCCTAAAAGAAAAGGTAAAAGGGCTGTCAAAAAAATGTTGAAATTATTTAGCAAGCTATGGTACTTGGTGCTTGCTATGGTATTTATATTACTATAAAATGTTTATATTACTATCCCTAGTGAAAACTATTTCACAAGATTACAAACAGACCTTTTCTACCCAGGAATCTTTGTACTCCACAATATATGGATTTCGCACTTTAGAAATAAGCTCCATCTGCGCAAACAAACAAACAAACAAAAAAAAAAATGAATTGGCACAAGATGTCATACATGTAAAATATAACATTCATCAAATCCATGCCAATTGAAGAGTCAGTTCAACAGAGGAATAAGCCCATCTGTTTGACTACATTTAGTTCACCATTGAACTTTCAAATTATAGAAAACCATACTCAGGCCTAAACATTTACCAATAAAATATAAAAGATTTTATCTACGTTAGAAGCAACAAAGCAGCCCACATGGAAACACCATCAACCATAAGCTTTCAAAAAGCCTGACAGTTGCAAGTTATTTGTATACATGGATTACTTAACATTAAAAACATATCTTATAACTAATATCATGCATGATTGATCTAATTATCAGTTTGAGCAACCCTAACTCAGACAAACACATTCTGCATATAAATCGAATTCAAAGACCTTAATTTCTGTGTCAGTTCTGGTTTATATAAGGCACTACCAAACCACTGACCTCCTGGTGGGCAGATCTGCGGCTCCTATCAGTCTGACGAGCAAGGCGGATTTTCTTCAAGACATACCTTGAAAGACAAAAAAAATATGAAACCATCTACCACCATAATACATGAACATATAAAAACTAATAATGAATCTCATTTCACATGGTCCATCTCCTAAAGTATCCATGCAAATTATGAAACACATAAAACTGATATCTTTCTAGAAAGAAAAAGGACGGGTGAGTCCTTACTTCTTCTTTTCTTGTTTATGCCTCACAAGTAGTGCAGAACCAAAGGAACCTTTCCCAATCTGCTCTAATACTTCATACTTCTCCATTTTATGTGCTTCCAGCAAGCCACTTCCACGTCTGATGTTTTCCAACGAATTCCAATCCTAGCGAGTATTCACTTATATACAAAAAATAAATAAATAAACAGTGAGAGACCACCACCAGTTTATGGTAAAAATTTAATAGCAGCATGAGAATTAAGCATGTTTAATAAACATTAAGAAAAAAATCATTCTCTCATCCAATTTGCTCAGCTCGATTGATACAAGTATCTTCTGAATTTGAGCATCCCGTCATGTTGCCTTGTCTCTTATACTTTTCTTATTAATCCCAAGAGCCCCAAGCACCAACTACTCACTAATCGTAGACTAACTAGTAAAACTGCAAGCAGCAACGTACCTAGGGATGAGACTTGAGAGAGAATGGCAGCTTAGTTTAACTAGTCTATTATTCTACATTGACTTGAATTGTTACCATTGAGCCTACATAGCTTTGTACCAAGACATTAAAACTAAAATAAAATAAACACAACAACAAAGGAATCACAGATTCGCAATAAAAGGATGAACGGCTTTTTTTGTATATGTCATTCTATCCAAAACAAAACCTTGAATCTTTAAATTCAATTTATCTGAAATTTGATAAACAGAACCAACTAATTGATAGTGGAAACTAAAGAAGTCTAAATCCACCAATCATCAGCTTCCATTATTTGAAGAGACTGAGAAAACATCCAAATTTATAAGGAAAACAAAGAAAGAAAGTTAAAAATCTGAATCTTTAGTTTCCATTACTAAACCTGAGCAACTGTCCAAAACAAGTAAATCTTTACTTTTCTTTAAAGATGTGAAAAATGAGAGACAAAATCCTCTAATTGGGTTATCTTGGGTTATTTACAATGATTCAGTGTAAAAATACACATGAAGAAAGCAGAGTCTAAAGAAAGACTCCGAACACTCCCAAAAATGCAAACAATTTGAGTATTGCAAAGATTAAACAACCCACCACAAAACCCTGAAAATTTTGAAACTAAGGTATATACAATCGGAGTAGTAATAGTTCAATGGCATTGACGACAGACAAAAAGAAAACAATTGAAGTAGAATAAACACAAGTTTTTTCTAGGGAAAAAGAAAGAAAATACTGAACAAGAAATCAAGAAAGGAAAGGAAAGAAAAGAACAGAACAGAACCAATGTACCTGAAAACCAAATATGTGGAGTTGTAAATCTGCCATTTCGTAGTAGCAAATTCAAGAGCAGTTTGAAGGTGTGAACATGAGAAAAATGGAGGCACAGCCACACCTCATAGACTATTACACTATGTTTGGGAATTCAGGACAGAAAAGAAAATAATAAGAGAAAAGAAAATAAAAAAAATATTATGATTTCTCATCTTTTTGTTTGAATAAGAAAGAAATAAAAAAAAAATAATTGTGATTTCTTTTATTTTTGTTTGATTAGGTTTCATTAAGAGATAAGAAAAAAAATTATTTTATGTTATATTATCAAAATAACCTTTTTATATTTTCAATTATTTTATTTCTTTTATTTTTATAGGGACAAAATAGGTATTAAGAAAATAGTGGTTTTTTTTCTCTTTCAATCTCTCCACTTTTGGGAAGATTAAAAATGAGACTCATAAGATAAATGAATTTCTCTTCATTTCTTTTCATTTCTCTCTACTTAGGTTATCCAAACAAATAAGAGAAATATATATCACTTCATTTCTTTTCTTTTATCTCTAAATCACTCAATCCAAACATTGGCCTTGTTTGGTTTGTGTTTCTCAAAAAATTTTGGGAAAAATTCTCTAAAAATAAGTTTTTAAAAGTAATGAAACCAAACAAATTTTCCTAAAAAAAATTTTCAAAACGTGTTTGGTTTGCAAGTTTTCCAAATAAATCTCTCTTTCATACACATCAAATCAATCACTTTTTTCAAAACTCTCTCTTGAAATAATTTTTCAAAACATCTTTTGAAAAAAAATCAAACCAAACAAATTTTTATATTTTTTATTTCAAAATATGTTTCTCAAATACAAACCAAATAAGCCTAATATTTTAATATATAGTATACCATGCTGTAGTGGTTGGGGGCCCCGGGGGGGGTGGGTTGGGGGGGTTTTGGTGTTTCACAAGAATTAGAAAGAAAGCAAAAGGAGAAGGCGGGGAGGAAATTCAAAACTTTAAAAAATTGACAGAGCCCCCACCATCTCACAAAGATGAAGCAGAGAGAGACGTGATGTATTGATCTGAACAATGGGTAGGTCTATTGGGGTCCCCAATAGCGTTTATTTGTTTGTTTGGCTGTCTTTTTCTTGGGATTCTTGAAACAACCCCCCAAAAAAGACAAAACCCCTGCACGAGTGAGAATAAGGGTTATGAAAAATGTCAGAAGTTTTAAAATTTCGGACAAATTACATATATTTCTCTCGAAATTTAATTAAATTATAAATATTTTTGAGATTTTGAAAATTATAAATATCTTTTTGAGATTTATATTTTTATAATAAATTGTCCCTTGAGATTTATATTTTCATAATAATTTGTCCCCTAATTTGTTATGCAAATAGTACCTTCAAGGGTATCTGAAATTTCTCAAACCTTAGAGAATATCTGTAATTTTGCTAAACCTCAAGGGGTATATGTAATTTGCCCTAAAATTTTTATCAAATGTAAATCACACACATTTATGTGAAATTTATCTGATGTGAGATTTTTGATAAAATATTTAGTGAAATTTTTAATATTCTTAATATTACACACTCCTTTTTTCTCTGAACGTTACAAAAATTCAAGTAAAAAATATTGTACTTCTATCAATTTGGTTTTTGTATTTTAAAATGATGAATTAATAAATTATAATATATTCTATATAGTTCCATTATATAATTGTTTCTTCGGAAGTGATTGAGACCCCCTCTTCCCCATCTCCACCATCCCCCACACACGCACATGGAGGTTGATGATTGGAGGAAAAGAAATAAAATGAAATGAAAGGAAAAAAAAAATGAATTTTGACTAATCATTTTTAAGTGGAGTCGTGGGGTTTGAATCATTTTTCTTGTTTCTTTTCTTCTACTTCTTCTTCTTCTTCTTCTTGTTTTTTTTTTTTTTTTGGTCCTTATGGCTCCTTTGAATAGAAAGAAAAAATAATGAAAAGTGAAAATAAAATAAAGTGAAGTGAAATTAAAATATATATATATCGGAAAGGAAGTATATGTTTTCACATTTAATTAGAATGAAAATTTTGTAAGAAAATAATAGATAATTTTAAAATTTTAATTATAAATAACCTCTTACGTTAGGATTGTGTAAAATATTCTCAAATCTATTAAAACTATACCGATTCACACCAATCCGCTAAGCGCAGATTGAACTTTAATAGATATAATCCATCTTTGAAATTGCTCCGCTCCACTATAATTAATACATATATATTTTTTAACATCTAATGATAATGAAATATCGAAGTAAAAATAAGTGTGAGAAATTTAAGATGTGAAATTTATTACAAATTAATAGTTATATGTATGATAAATATTATGTCAAATTAATTTGTATTATATATAAAAAAAAATATTATGCAAATTAAGATTATATATTAGGCAAATACTTGATAATTGGTTAAAAATATTCTTCAATTCCTCCCAAATTGTGATTTGCCAATCCATCAATTCGCTATTTGATTTATAATTTTATTCTTAAACTGTCCGAACCGCATTACGTGAAGAAAATTTAGATTTTTTATTATTCTCTTTTATAATAAAATTATTTTTTATTTACAATGCTAATATGCTTCGTACAACAAAAAATTAAATTTGTAAATATAAAATACCTCTCCCCAAACATAAAATATTATGTTTTATATATTTTTTATTAAAATAAAAAATAATATTTAACTAATAAGGAGACAAAGAAGATAACACTACATGGAAAAAAAAATAGTTAAAAATGACTACCTAAAATATGAAAACCCAACTTTTGACCCCAATTAAGAAAAAGACGGTGGTACTACATGTACCAATTAGTATATTAATTAATGTATCAACTAGTATTATGTCATTATTACTGACCCTACCTATTAATTAAATTACAAATACCCAAAATCTCTAAAATTATGTCACATTATCTGTTAGTACACTAAATATAGCATTATTCAGAAAAAAAAAAAAAAAAAAAAAAAAAAAAAAAAAAGCAAGCATGCTGGAGATGGTCAAAGAGTGAGGGTGGTTTGAGGGTCCATCACCAGTGGTTGGGTCCTTATTTAATTTCTTGTTTGCAATTGCCAACCTCTGACCCAATGCAATCCAAAGTGACAAAACAAAAATATTGCAATTTTCATATCCTTCATTAAGTTGTTTTATATATATATATACATAT
Source organism: Camellia granthamiana (assembly GCA_036172215.1). Taxonomy (NCBI): domain Eukaryota; kingdom Viridiplantae; phylum Streptophyta; class Magnoliopsida; order Ericales; family Theaceae; genus Camellia; species Camellia granthamiana. The sequence continues at coordinate 10,382,239 of CM069915.1, forward strand.
ATCATCAGCAAGACTGTGTTCATTTATATCTACTGTTATTACCTGCCAATGCCTAGGCAGAAAGTGAAGTGTATCATAAGCAAGCCTGGCCTCACAATCCCTTTCAATATTGCAAACTCGCTTTCTATTGATGGAGTGAAGTAACAAAAATAAATTAATAAATTAATACTCAATGTAAACTGTGTGTGGTAAGTGAGATGTTGAACTATGGTCTCTCTTCTCAAGATGTTAATTTTGACAGCATAAATATATCTTGTTCTCGGAAGTCAGTATCTATTTTGAATTATATCATTTTTTATATTTTTTTATATGTTTTTTTAAAAAAATCTTTAACTATCTTCCCAAAATATTATTTTCAAAATGTTTATTATTATACCTAAACTTGTTGTGTAATTTCCAATGATGATCACTGAGTTTATAAACTAAGAAATTGGTTTCTTTGCTTATGGCTTTAGTCCTGGTTGTCTGTCGAGTCAACTCAATTAGTAAAATTATTTAAAATTGACTTGAAAACTTAAATTAATTTCAAAATTTATTTAAACTTGATTTGTTTACTTTTTAAATTAATTTCAAACAAGTTCAAATTAAAGTTTATGTGCAGCTTACGTAATTCAGGTCTCGTTTGGCAACATTACTTTTTATCCTAAAAGTCAAAAAATACTAAAAAAATAAAAAAGTCAACAACCTATATCAAAAAGTTAAAGATTCTTATTTCTCTCTACTTTTTACAATCTTTTCGTAAAAAATGAAAAAATCATTCCAATTATACTTGTACGGGAAAGAAATACACCTTCTCGTATAATTCTGTTGATCAAGTCTGCGCTCCTCCGTGCGACGTCGTTCCACTACCTGAAAACACAAACGTGAGCTAGCCGGCGGGTGTGTGCCGAAAACCTCTCCGATGCCTAAGTCAGTCAACAAGACAAATAGGCAAAAGCTCTATGTATTCAGGGAGCAAAATTGCATTACCCTTTCATAGGTGATATTGGTGAGCTTTTATAGGTTTCGCGTGGCACAATCCTGGTAGGACTCTTACTCCTTCATGTAGAGTCCTCCTAGGATTCATACTCTTGGAAGATAATGCTTATCCTCCAACACCCTCCCTCACTGCTTAAACCAAGTGAGATGGTTTTTCCCCATAGCCGAACTACATCAGGGCCGAAATAACATTGTCATGCCGGGCTAATCAAGTCACGACCGGTCTAACTGTTACCTCGGTTTGCCTTTCCTTTCTTCTACCTCGGCTTCACATGCTAGGCCGAGCTATCCATAGAAGAACCGAACCGAGCTAACCTTTACTTAGGTCCTAGAACAAGTCCCACATACTTCGGTTCCGAACAGCACAACCGAGCTACCCCGAGGCATGACGACCGGACTAAGTCCGTCAACTTACTCCAGTGGAAATCCTTTACTTCGGACCGGACTAACACTTGTCCGGGGCCCATCCTCTCAGCCTCTTCAATACGGACCATAAATCGGTCCCCCTATCCTAGCTCGACCCAATTTGAACATAAATTACCCTCTCAATTGCCCCTTAATCCCATCTGCGAAGCATGATAAGGATTACCTGTCTTCCAGCCGAGCTAATACCCTTTAGCTTTTCCAGCCGAGCTAAAACCGTTTAGCTTTTCCAACCGAGCTAAATCCACACCGGGCTATACCCGTCCGGCTCAAACGTCTCTTCAGTTGCAGAAACTGAATCAATTGTCCTTCCAATGACACGTGGCACGCTGGTATTGGCTATCCACAGCTATAACGCCGCCCCTCGTACTTCGTAAGTTTTGAACAGTTCCCGCCTTTTTGCTTTTTACACAAAACGAATCATATCACTCTGAATCTCACTCTGTTCATCTTCTCTCTCTCTGTGCCTCTGTTCTGAGCTTGGAGCTTCTGCGTTCGAATTCTACAGTGCTGCCTTCGCTTCTACCTCCATCTTCTTCCTCTTTCTCTGGTAAGCTTTTAAAGACCCCCTTCTGTTTTTCTTGTTTTTGCTTTCGTTTCAATCCATAGCAGTCTATTTTGTATATTTGCAAAGCACTTTTCTGTTTCCAATAGTATTTGAAGTTTTCTGCAAAAAAAAACCTTCACAAGAACACTATGAATATAATGAAATAGCAAGCAAAACGCCTTTTTGATCTTTGCACATGCCCCAACCGGACTAGAACACTGTTCTTGCTATATACAGATTTAGGTAGACTGGAACCGAGCTAGAACTTGCACACATCTCAGTAGTTTCAAGAGGTCACCATCTGATGCACACTAGCCGAAACAAAAACGCACCAAACTGGAAGTCTAGGACCACAACCGGACTAAGCTTTTAGGGCTAAGCCAGCTTTCTAAGTTCTAAACCGGACTCAGAAAGCTGCCCCTTGGAGCCTAACCGGAGGAACAAAAACCCATAGGCGGAACCGATATAACCAATCATACAGCCGAGCCGAGATAACAAGCAATTTCCTAAAACCGAGGTAGATCCTGTAGCACCCTACTTAACCGAAGTAAGACTTCCTTTTCTTGCTTTATTTTTGTAGCACGGTCAATGATCTGTGCTTAACACCTTGTTTTTCCACTTTGCAGACTTAGGTTGCCTAGGCACTCCTTCTTGTGCGCTCAACCGAGCTTTTGAGCACATCTTCTCAGCCGAGATAATTTATTCGTAACTTATACCATAAATGGGGAAATATAGGTTCCTAGTAGAAACCCCTGGAGGCCTAGCCGAATTTAGAAGAGAATACAACATTCCAACCGATGTAAACCTCACCCTAGCCGAACAAGATGTAGATCCTTGGGACAACGAAGGCTTTGTCCCCTTTACCCTCCAATCAATAATTGAAACCGGACTCAGATTCCCAGTCCAATCCTTAATATGTGAATTCTTAAGACAAACCAGACTATGCCCCACCCAGCTGTCCACCAATACATATCGAATAATAATGGGTATAGCCGCACTGAACAATCAAACCGGTCTCAACATAGGTTTGGCCGAGATACTTCACCAATACTCCATAGGATCAAAAAACAAAGGCTGGTGTTATTATTTGAGAGTACGCCGCGGCCGAGAGAAAATAATAAAACACACACCGGACAAAGACCTAAATGACGATGACTTCTTTTGGGTCTCTGGGAATTTTGAAGACCTTCGAGCCCAGATTCCTGGCCGAAGAATAAATTGGAAAAAAAGGAGTACCTGGTATACACACTTCGGTCCAATTCAATCTTTTCTTTATTTCGGCTTTCTACTCTGGACCGAACTAACACTTATTTTCTTTTTGCAGATAAAGCCCATCTCCTTTCAAACTGCGGCTACCCCAACCTCGGTCTTTTGCGCGCCGCACTAAGAGTACAGGAGAGAAGTTGGGCAAAGCTTCTAAACTTCGAACGACCTACCGCTACTCCGGTCGCCGAAAAGCAAGGGTGACCGACTTCCTCCTCGAAGACGTACCAGAGCCGGACCCTTCCTTGCCCCAGATCAACCTCGTGCCACTTACTGCCGAACAAGAAATGGCCAAAAGAAACAGACTGAAGGCCCTGCTAACCGAGACCAATCCCGCCGACGTACCACCAGCCGGGCAGGCCACTCAAACCGTGGTAGCACTTCCGTCTCAGCGGCCCTCCACATCTCGTCCGAGCAAGCGTGCCCGGACTAACCAAACCGAGCCACGTCTTGCGGACGAAGATGAGTCCATCCTGCCACCAAGTTGTCCTCCAAACATTCAACCAGGCCCCCAACCGGAGCAATTAGACCGAACTGCCTCCTCCTCCAAATGGGTTCCTGAACTGACCTTCAACGACCGAGATATCACCGCGTCTGATTCGGTGGTCTCAGAGAAGGACCACTTAATGGCTTTTTAATCTAGCCAAAAGTGTGTGCCTTCCAAAAGACATGGAGCACCACTACAAGCAGCTCAACACCGAACTGAAGTCCATTCGGTCTTCAACCAAGTCCATGATCTTGGTAAATAGCCTTCTTCTTTCCTTGTAATTTTTCCCAACTTTCAGTTCGGCTAATGATACTTCTTTGCAGGCCATCCAGAAAAACCAAGTTACACATAGGAGGGTCATGGAACTTAGGCGAAGTACCAGGGAGGCTGTGGCGGAGGCCGAAGCAAAAACGGCCGAGCTTGAAGAGGCCAGAAAGGAGTTGGCCGAGCTACGCTCTGAGAACAATCGCCTGACCGAGCTAGCTAATTCGGTCGAAGCCGAAAAGAAGAAGGTAACTGCTGAAGCGAAAGACAAGTACCTGCGCCTGCTGGCAAAGATTGAAAAGCAGAAAAGCGCCGAAATAAACCAGCTGAAGGATGGCATCAAGGAAGCCGAAAAACATGGCTTTAAGGAGGCTGAAGACGCATACACCCTCCAGTGCAACGCAGCCAAGGACTTATTCTTCAAGTGCGGTTGGAGGAGTGCTGTAGAGAAGCTCGGCTGCGGGGCTGAGACCGAGGTTTATAATGCTCCACCTTATTCTATTCCGGCCTCGCTCTCGCAATATGCTACCGATCTGCAGAAGCAATTTCTCGCAGGCCAAGGCTCTGATGAAGATGATGATGAAGATTCTGATGAAGATGAGCAAACTCTTACCCCGGCTGTCAACGAACAACCAAACAATCAGACAGTTCGGTTGGAGCCGGTCATTGAGGACTTAACTGACGAGCTGCTGGTTGACAACACACAGCCAACAGAAACCGAAGTTCAAGCCGAGACCGAGCTCCCAGATCAAACCGCGCTCCCAGCTGACACCGGGCTCCTAACAAATGATGATGCAGAATTCGATGCCGAGCTTGATGATCTTCTCCGCTGACTTTTCATTTTTCTTCTTTTGTTCTGAACTTTTGTAATCGGGCTGCGGCTCCCCCAATTGTACTTGGTTTGCACTTTAATGAAAATTTCTTGAACTTTTATTCCGGTTTTGTGTATGTATGCTTATACTTGCAATGAATTTTTCATCAATTGTGATTTCGGTCTAACTATCTAACTTGCTAGCCAACAACTCTTTAGCCGATGTAACTCACTTCGGCTCAAGAGTACACAGAGTTTGTTTAATCCAGCCAGCCACTCTTCAGCCGATATATCTACTTCGGCTGAAGAGTACAAAGAGTTGGTTTAATCCAGCCCAACCACTCTTCAGCCATACACTTACTTCGGCTGAAGAGCACACAGAGTTGGTTTAATCCAGCCAACCACTCTTCAGCCGAATATATCTACTTCGGCTGAAGAGTACAAAGAGTTGGTTTAATCCAGCCAACCACTCTTCAGCCGATATATCTACTTCGGCTGAAGAGTACAAAGAGTTGGTTTAATCCACCCAACCACTCTTCAGCCATACACTTACTTCGGCTAAAGAGTACAAAGAGTTGGTTTAATCCAGCCAACCCACTCTTCAACCGATATATCTACTTCGGCTGAAGAGTACAAAGAGTTGGTTTAATCCAGCCAACCACTCTTCAGCCATACCCTTACTTCGGCTGAAGAGTACAAAGAGTTGGTTTAATCCAGCCAACCACTCTTCAACCGATATATCTACTTCGGCTGAAGAGTACAAAGAGTTGGTTTAATCCAGCCAACTTCTAAGTTGGTTTTTCCAGCCAACTTAGAATAAGGTGTTTGGTTGTTCCGACCAAACGTCCTGCAGCCTGGATCCTTATCCTGGGCTTAGGAGGGGTCATAGTTGGTTATTCCGGCCAACTATGTTTACAGTGCTACTAACTTACTAAAGTTACTTTCTACTGAAAACAATTATACTAAGAAAGAATCGACTTGTTTTATTGAGAAAGTAAAAAATTACATATACTTAAAAGGAAAAAAGCTAAAAATAAAACAACTTGAGATTGGCAGTGTTCCATGGCCTGGGAATTGCTTTGCCGTCCTTATCTTCCAAGTGGTATGCCCCTTTGCCTGCTAAACCGACCACTTTGTAAGGTCCTTCCCAATTCGGCCCCAACTTGCCATCTCCTGGAATCAGGGTGTTTCCCATTACTTTGCGAAGTACCCAATCGCCGATCTTGAACTGTCTTGGATGCATTGTTTTGTTATACTTTCTAGACAACTCTTGTTGGTAGGAGGCGATGTGAACCAATGCTCTGTCTCTTCTTTCTTCCGCAAGGTCAAGCTCTAATGCTATGGCCTCGCCATTTAAGTCTGGATCAAAGTTTTCGCTCCGAATTGTGGGGAGGCCAACTTCTAATGGGATGACTGCTTCCATGCCATAAGCTAAGGAGAATAGGGTTTCTCCCGTTGATCGACGAAGCGTGGTGCGGTAGGCCCATAAAACATGAGGGAGCTCCTCTGCCCACTTTCCTTTGGCTTTCTCTAACCTTTTCTTCAACCCATCCAAGACGACTTTATTTGATGCTTCTGCCTGGCCATTTGCTTGGGGATACGCCGGTGTAGAATTGTAGAACTCTATTTTGTACTCTTCACAAAAGCTTCTGAAAATTCTGCCGTCGAATTGAGTGCCGTTGTCTGAGATTAGTGCCCTTGGTATGCCAAAGCGAGTAATGATGTTCTGCCAAATGAACTTCTTCACATCTTTTTCCTTGATTGATGCCAGGGCTTCTGCTTCCACCCACTTTGTGAAGTAGTCAGTTGCCGCAAGGAAGAACTTCCTATTGCCTGGTGCTGTTGGAAGTGGCCCTACTATGTTTAAGCCCCACATTGCGAAGGGCCAAGGGCTAGTGAGAGGTAAGAGTTCTCTGGCAGGTTGGTGTATTTGGTGTGCAAAACTTTTGGCACTTTTCGCATTTTTTGACATACTTCTCTGAGTCCGCTTGCATGTACGGCCACCAGTATCCTTGTGAAATCGCTCTATATGTCAATGATCTTCCTCCTTGATGGCTGCCACATACACCCTCATGTATTTCGAATAGGAATGCTTCCACTTTGCTGGGGTGAACACACTTCAAGTAAGGTCCTGAGAACGACTTCTTGTACAATGCCAAGGATGGAGAGAGCCAAAATCGCTGCGACTTTGCTCTTATTCTGTTGGCTTCTTTCTTATCTTCCGGTAAGGTGCTGTCTTTCAGAAACAATATGATGGGATCCATCCAAGAAGGGGCCTAACTCTGCACAACATACTTCTGCTGCTTCTGGGTCTTCAATGCTTGGCCTAGGCAGGTAGTCGATCAGTAGTGGATGAGGAACGGAGGTATCTGCCATCGAGGCGAAGCCTGCTAGTTCGTCCGCTCGGCTGTTTTCCTCCCTACCGATTTGTTCTATCCTCACCACTTCAAACTTTTTCATCTCTATTCTGACTAATTCTTGGTACTTGGCCATTCTATCATCCTTTGCCTCGTAGTCGCCAGATATTTGGTTTACCACCAGCTGCGAGTCGCTGTAAACCATTAGCTCGGTGGCCTTCATGTAGAATGCAGACTTGAGGCCTGCAAGGAGCGCTTCATACTCCGCTTCGTTGTTTGATGCTGGGAAGCCAAGGTTGATTGCCTGCTCCACTACTAGACCGTCTGGAGAGATGAGGACTATGCCAAGTCCTGCTCCATGCCGGTTGGATGCTCTATCCACAAAGAGCTTCCACATCTCTCCGACAAAACAATTTCCAGCAGGTGGAGGGATCAGATGATGCCTTGGGATCTTCCAGGTTGCTGGCGTTTTCTTCAGAGTCCATGCTCGCTGTCTGCCCCTTGCTTTCTGTTTGTACCAAGTCTTTATTTGTCGGTGAATCCTGACTTGGTATAGCATGGTTTGTTTCTTCCTTCCTTTCTTTACTCTGGTCTGCCTTGGGGGCCTGACTGAGTAACCAGCACCAGGGGTTGCGTTATTCCGACGTCAACTTCCATCCCTAGTTCGGTTGTCTCAGTTAGGTCGATTGGGCAGACGTGATGACTCCCTGGTGTGAATTCTGCGACAAAATCTGCCAGTGCCTGTGCTTTTATTGCGGTCCTAGGTTGGAACTTGATGTCGTACTGTCCCAACTCCACTGCCCACTTCAGAATTCGCCCAGAGAAGTTTGCTCTTTCAAATAAAGCCTTTAATGGAAGGCTGTGAGGACAACTATAGTGTGGGCGTGAAAGTAATGCGACAACTTTCTTGAGGCCATCATCAAGGCTAATGCCAGTTTCTCCAGTGGCAAGTACCTTGTTTCGGCGCCTAGTAATGTTTTGCTGACATAATAAATAGGTAGGTGTTGGGTTCCTTCTGCACGGACCAACACTGCGCTGATTGCGTGTTGCGAGACTGCCAGATATAAGAAGAACTCTTCTCCAGGGGATTGGTGTTACAAGGAGTGGTGGAGAAGACATGTACTCCTTCAAACTTTCCAGAGCTTGTCGCATTCTTCGTCTCACTCAAACTTGGCCTTCAGCGCATGGAAGAATGGTCGTAGTCTATCTGACGACCGGCTTATGACCGATTGAGTGCGGCTGCCATGCCGGTGAGATGTTGCACTTCCTTCACCGAATTTGGCCTTTCCAGATCCTGTATTGCCTTGATCTGAGAAGGGTCTGCTTCTATGCCTCGGTTGGTCACCAAGAAGCCCAGGAATTTGCCTGATTCTACTTCGAATGCACACTTCGACGCGTTGAGGCGTAACTTATGCTTCTTCAGGATCTCAAACATCTCACCTTAGGTCTTTGAGGTGGTCATTCTCATCCTTGCTCTTGACCACCATATCGTCGATGTAAGCCTCCATTGTTCTGCCTAACAATGGCTCAAACATCTTGGTGACCATTCTTTGGAATGTTGCCCCGGCGTTCTTTAGGCCAAAGGGCATGACCTTGTAGCAGTATAGTCCCCTTGGAGTTGTGAAGGATGTCACCTCCTGGTCTGGTTCATGCATGGCGATTTGGTGGTAGCCTCTGTATGCATCCAGAAAGCTAAGTCTGTTGTGCCCCGCCGTTAGGTCTACCAATTGATCTATCCGTGGTAGAGGAAAGCTGTCTTTTGGACATGCTTTGTTGACTGTTTTGTAGTCGACGCAGACACGCCACTTGCCATTCTTCTTTGGCACTACGACGGTGTTGGAGATCCATCTTGGGTAGTGTACCTCTCTGATTGCCCCTGCCTCCAGCAGGTTTCCTACTTCTTCTGCCACTATTTCGGTGTGGTGGGGTGTCGATCTGCGGGTGCGCTGAATGACTGGTCTGGCAGAAGGGTGGACGTTGAGTTAGTGGCAGATGAAGTTGGGATCAATGCCTGGCATGTCGTATGGGGTCCAGGCGAACACTTCGTTGTTGGAGGTCAGAAATTCCAAGACCTCCAATCTCTCAGTGCTGGACAACGACGAACCAAGCAAAAAGAACTTATCCGGGTTCTTTTCATCTATTCTGACCTCCACCAAGTCTTCCACCGCTTTCTGGCTAGCCGCTTTGCCAACATCCGCGAATAGTTCATTACTCTCAGGTTCTTCCACCGAATGAACGTATCCTTTGGCAGCGCGGCTGCCGTTCACTGTGACAAAGCACTGCTTTGACATGATCTGATCTCCATAAACTTCTTCTATCACTCCGGTGTCGTTGGGGAACCGCATTACTTGGTGGTAGGAGGACGCCACTGAGCGCATTGCATGCAGCCATGTTCTGCCCAAAATAATGTTATAGGTGGAGGGGACCTTCAACACCCAGAACTCCACTTGTTTCGTCACACTCCCTGCTCTGACTGGGAGGATAATTTTGCCGACGGGCCATTCTGGCATGGAGTTGAATCCGATCAGGGGAGATACTGCAGGCGCCAAGTCCTTGTCTTGTAACTTCAATTGTTTGAATGTCTCGTAGTACATGATTTCGCATGAACTGCCTTGGTCAATCAGAATCCGCTTGACGTCAAATCCTTGACTCGGAGAGTGACGACCAAGGCATCATTGTGTGGGCAATATATTCTGTCCAGGTTTTTATCTGAAAAAGACATGACGTTTGTGGCTTCGGTCTTCCCCCTCTTAACTGCAGGTTGGGCACTCAGCACCTCTCTTAAGTGTTCAGCCTTTTTGATTGAACCTCTGAGCTCGCATACATGCTCAGGTTCAAAGACTCCATGTATCACGTTGATAATGCCTTGAGGTGGGGCGTCGATCGGCATCCCATTGGGGTTATTATGGTCCTGGGGGGCTGGCTGTGCCCCTCCTTCAATGTATTTGTCCAGGTGACCCGCTGCCACCAACTCTTCCAAGTGCTGCCTTAATGGCGTGAAATTCTCAGTGCGGTGCCCCTTTTCTTTGTGGAAGGTGCACCTTGATCTGTCATCATAGTCCTTTTGAGCCTCGCCTAGCTTGGCTGGCCACTTGACGAAAGGCTCGTCTCTTATTTCACTCAGGATTCGGTAGATCGGTTTTTTGAATACCGTAGTTATGGCAGTACGGACTCTCAACCATCTCTTATCCCGGTCTTCTTCGTTGTCTCGCCTGCCCCACCCGTTCTTGCTCGGACGGTTTACCGCATTGACTTTTGCTGAGGCCTTTTTCTCTGACGTTGCAGTTGTGCTGGACTTTGCTTTAGCACGGGCGCCGTCCTCTTCCACCCTAATGTGCTGATGCACTCTTTCCATCAAGGCTTCCATGGTGAGAGGCGGCGTCATGGTGATTGAGTCCCTTAGTCTGTTCCCAACTGGAAGTCCTCTTTTATACTGGGCAATGGCGAGATTGATGGGGCAGTCCCCAATCTGGTTGAAGGTCTCCCAGTAACGACTGTTGTAAGATCGTAAGGTTTCCTTCTCACCCATGTCGATGGAGAGTAACTGGTCGATCTCCACCGGGGTTTTAGTGTTCGTTCGGAACCTTGTCACGAACGCCTCCGCCAATTGCGCCCAGGAGGCTATGCTGCCTTCTGGAAGTTTCTCAAACCAAGTCAAGCCTAGGTCACCAAGGCTCGAAGGGAATAGGATGCACATCAAGGCCTCATTCCGCCGGTATACAGCCATGACCTGGCGAAAGTGGCGAAAGTGCGAGTAGGGGTCCGTCTTCCCCTCGTATGTATTGAATTTGGGCTGAAAGAAGCCTGATGGTAGGGGCGCGTTCTCAATTGCTGGGACAAACGGTGAGGTCTGCAGCCTTGCCAATGCCTTGTCAGCTGGTTCATAGGCTGGGCGTGGTAGTGGCATTCCAACCTCGACGCTTCCATGCGTCCGAGGAGCCAACCGCTGTAAGGCAGAAACTCTATGTGGATCACGTGCCCTGGCGTCTTCCCTGCATCGTGCCTTTTTCATCTAGCACGGTTCGTAGGTCGGACGATCTGGGTAACTCTGTCTGTCTGGACCTTGTTTGGTGCGTATGTGAGGGCCAGTAAGTGCTTTCTTCCGTTTAAGACCTTTCAGATCTCGTCCTCTCAGACCTGGAGTGACGAGTCCTGGAAGATCTGGCTTGCGTGTCGCCTGTCCTGAGGCTTCTGTTTTCTGCTTGGGAGGATGTAGAATTTCTACTACGACCCTCTGAGTGGCGAGGGGGCATCTTGTTGTTGCGCCCCTCTCCTGTCGCCACTTCTTTTCCTTTCATCTGGCGTTTTAGAGATTCCATGTCTGCCGCCATCCGCCGTATCAACTCGTCTTGTTCCCTGACGCGATCCTCCAAAGTTTGAGGATCAACCCTGCGCCTTTGTCTTTCTGGGCTTTGCGAACGAGAGGGATGAGGGCTGTTATTCCTCTTTCTACCCCTGGCATCCCTCCTGGAATCTTGCCGTTGCTTCAAGTCCGCCATAGGAGGGATCAAAGGTAGTCCTTCGCGTCTTGCACCTCCCTGTGGTGTTTGTCCGTCGATGGTGGACTGCGATACATCTTCGTTGTGCGCCATTGATTCTTCCTGAGGAAAAGCTTGATCAAGAGGTTTTTCTTGTCTGAGTTCCCACAGACGGCGCCAATTGTACGGGAAAGAAATACACCTTCTCGTATAATCCTGTTGATCAAGTCTGCGCTCCTCCGTGCGACGTCGTTCCACTACCTGAAAAACACAAACGTGAGCTAGCCGGCGGGTGTGTGCCGGAAACCTCTCCGATGCCTAAGTCAATCAACAAGACAAATAGGCAAAAGCTTTATGTATTCAGGGAGCAAAATTGCATTACCCTTTCATAGGTGATATTGGTGAGCTTTTATAGGTTTCGCGTGGCACAATCCTGGTAGGACTCTTACTCCTTCATGTAGAGTCCTCATAGGATTCATACTCTTGGAAGATAATGCTTATCCTCCAACACCCTCCCTCACTGCTTAAACCAAGTGAGATGGTTTTTCCCCATAACCGAACTACATCAGGGCCGAAATAACATTGTCATGCGGGCTAATCAAGTCACGGCCGGTCTAACTGTTACCTCGGTTTGCCTTTCCTTTCTTCTACCTCGGCTTCACATGCTAGGCCGAGCTATCCATAGAAGAACCGAACCGAGCTAACCTTTACTTAGGTCCTAGAACAGGTCCCACATACTTCGGTTCCGAACAGCACAACCGAGCTACCCCGAGGCATGACGACCGGACTAAGTCCGTCAACTTACTCCGGTGGAAATCCTTTACTTCGGACCGGACTAACACTTGTCCGGGGCCCATCCTCTCAGCCTCTTCAATACGGACCATAAATCGGCCCCCTATCCTAGCTCGGCCCAATTTAAACATAAATTACCCTCTCAATACTAATTTTTTTTACCTCACATTTTAGCTAAATTATCAAAAAATTACTAAAATAATTTATTTCCAAACGAAACCTTAATTTTTATTGGGCATATAAACTTTAACGAGCTTGAAACCTTGATTCGAGCTTCTGGTTACACACCAAGAAGCACAGCTCATGGTCCACGGCACACCAAATGAAGCCTGATGCAAGTAAACCTTTTATTTCCGAATCAGCATGCTCTATAAAGACTCTAAACAATTTCGCCTTCAAAATCTGTGCATGAAGATTAAGTTTATTATTTTTGGGTGAATAAAATAAGTTTATTATAGTTGCATAAAAAACCCAAATAATAAGGTAAATATTATATACATTTTTTTTCGTTGTCCTTTAAAATTTAAAAAAAGAAGAAGGATAGGACGGGGGAGACCAGTGGCCGGGCCTGACGGCCAACTCATAAGCCTAAGACTACCCCACAATCCTGTACCTAAAATCTTCCCGACCTCATTCTCCGTCATAGTGAGAAAATCCATAAAACTCACATTTCAGATCAATCTATATTGATTGCCTTTTCTCTATTATGTTATTGCTAGCAAATATCACTAATTCTTCTATGTTCATATTTAAAAATAGAGCCTATCTATAAAATAAAAAATAAATAAAAATAGAAAATAATATTACCCAACTAGAGGAAGTCATCAAATCAAATGGTAAGAAAATGAAAAATATGGGCCGAGGATCGAGGCCCAAGTATGAAACTTGCAAAGATCATGCAATTCATTTGTGTCTCAAGTTTTCCAGAACTTGAGCTGGGCCTCAAATTATTTTGGAAAAACATCACTCAAACTCAACACCCGAGGGCCAATGTATAAAGTGAATTGTTTTATATGTTTTTTTGCTATCATGATCGATCTATTCATGGGTCTAAGATATCATGGACACCACAACCAAATTCGACATTTCTTTACTCTTATTATATATATATATATTTGAATTTCTGAAGCTATATCCATAGTGGAGGCAAATTTTTTTTTTAGATAGAGAAATCCATTAACAACCCCACATTTCCCTTTCAACTAAATGAAGGAGTCAATATTCTCTCACATGTCTATCAACTATCCTAATTGTTGCCTTTTCCGTTTTTTCATTTACCATCCTCTGATTATTGATTGCTTTTATGTTGTGTTTGGTTGAGAGATTTGGAAAGGAATTTAGAAAATAAAAGAAAAAAAAGTATGTAAAACTATATAAAATGTAAATATATTTTATTCATATTTTACATTCATTTTTCATTTTTCTTTCTAAATCTTTTTCCGAATCCCCCAACCAAACACAGTATTAGCTTTTTGATATTCCTTCTCTGAACCCTTTAGATTTCTGAAAGCTCCTCATGTCATTTTAGACATTGGTAAACCTCCCAATTTTTTGTTTCCTAATTATTGTTACAATTGAAGTGGAATGAAGGATATAAACTGGTACAGTTATCTGTGGTCCCAACCCAATCAAACCTTTAGTTGTTTTCTTTTGACTAGGTCTAGGTACTGCATAGTTGGTTGGTTGGTTAGGCAAGAAACCATAGAACTTTGCTTGAATACAGATTGGATTGAACAAAATCTAGGGTTAATTATATTAATAGTCTTTATAGTTTGGGACTTGTATCACTTTGGTCCCTGACTTTTTAATTGTGACACATTTGATCTTGAATTTTGAATCTTGTTCCAAATAAGGACAATTGAAAATATCATTAAATTTTTTAAGGGTAAAATCGTCAATTTGATAAAATATAAACTAATTTGAGAAAAATAAATGTCAAAAAAATATTTTAAATTTTTTAAAAATTATTTTATCCACCAATGATAAAATTATGTAAAATTAATAAAAATTACATGATTAATTTTTTAAAATTAATTTTACATGACCATCATCTAAACACATAATAAAAATTAATTTGGTAAAAAAAATAAATAAATATCTAAAAGATTTATCAATTTTACATAATTTTAGTTTCAGTAGGTATAAATAATTTTTAAAAATTCAAAAATATTTTTTTGACATCTATTTTTGTCAAATTAGTTTATATTTTATCAAATTGACAATTTTAACCTTAAAAAATCTAATGATATCTTCAATTGTCCTTATTTGGAACAAGATTCAAAATTCAGGGTCAAATGTATTACAATTGAAAAGTCAGGGACGAAAGTGACACAAACTCTAAACTATAGGGCCTATTTGTGTAATTTGCCCCAAAATCTAAAAAGAAAAAGAGAGCAAAGAATTGAAGGAAAGCAATCTGAATTGAAGCTTGTATTTTCAATGGACGAAAGAGAGCAAGAAAAATGTGTGCAAAAAGAGAGAGAATAAATGAAAAGAAAATGGAAAAAGCAAAACCAGATAAGGTGATTAACTTGCCTTCCATGTGGCACTATGCCTTTTTGAGTGGAAACTTTTTGTAGAATCTATGAGAGAAACAGAACAACTTATCAGAAAATCTAGTAGCATTATTTTTCTGTATGTTTCTCGAGAAAATTTGTCAAGGAGCTAACAATACAAGTTATGATTAGCACAACTAAAATGTTGTTTAATTACAATCATAAACTTCAACTATACTTCTCCTAAAAAGTGAAAGTTATTGGCATACCAATATGGTGTCTGCTTTCAAGATATCAACTCAGAAGATACTAATATTTCAACTACTTACATAAACTAATCAGATTTTGTTATACTATATGTTCAAGTGATATATTAGTGTAATAAAGAGAAAGAAAGGGGACTTTTCCATGTTCTGTATGATTTGTTTTATTGTTGCTGGATTACAAATGTAGTGAGGCATATTATAAAGAAGAGTGCATATTCCCAATTGATACTTGCTATCGTATCCAACCACCGATCACTAGATTTATTACACTTAGGCCATGTTTGTTTGGGCGGACTGGATTAGCATTCCCATGACTAATAGTCCTAGGATTACGAATTCGTTGGATTATGTATCCTCTCTTAACTAATAGTCAAGTTTAAAATAATTAGTCCGTACTTTAATTGTTTAACCAAACATCGGATTAATAATTTTATTGGACTATTAGTCCAATCCCAAACTCATGTCCACCCAAACAAACATGGCCTTAAGATAGACACATCATCAGGACCAGCAGTGTCCAACGCACTTTCTCTTTGAGAGTGATACGAATGTTTGAGGTAGGGTTGATACAATTTGTCCAATTGAATATCTCTTTTCACTGGTATGGACCACCGATGCAATGGCTTTGTCAACAACTTATGCCTTTGTGAACCACAAAAAAGACTCATATTCGACGCAAAAAGTAGTGAATACTTGCAAAAAATGAAGAGTGGATTTGGGAAAAAGGAAGGTCTAGTGAAAGAAGTAGAAAAGTTCCAAGAGAAAGAGAGATGGAGCAGGACGGAGTGGATGGTCCATAGTTGACATGATGAGGAAAAGGAGTTGCAGAAACCACATGTGAAACGTTGGAAGCAGAAGGAAAGTGGCTGTTTCTTTCATTTTGTAGTGCATTTCCTTTTTGCAACTCATTTGTTATTATCTATCTTCTTCCAACTTATCGATCAGGCCGACATCCACACTTGCTGTCTGTCCACAGGATGATAACATATATAAGAAAAATATGCCCAGTTTACCCCCAGTTAAGGTCAATTTCAAGTGTTCACTCTGTACAGAAACGTAATACAGCAATAGATTAAAATGCAGTTTCATTTGCACAATTTCATTATGATGATTTAAGAAAAGAAAAGCAAAGAAAGAGAAAAAGAAAAAAGAAATACGGAAAACAGGGTAATGAAAGAGAACATTCTTCATAGGTTTTTCCATACATCAAACAACAGTGTAGTAACAAAGAGTGACAGCAAAAAAAAGAGTGCCAAACATAACTTCTAAAAGGGCAGAAAGAAATAGCTAAATTGAAAGAAGGTCCAAGGTTCTAAAGCCCCAAACGACAACCCTCTTGAGAGTAGGTTTTAACTGTGAAAGGCTACTAATAAATAAGGATGAACTCTTAAGAAAGTCCAAACATAATGCATCAAGAATGCATTTTTTCTTTTCTTTTTTTTAGATTGGCACCAGAGTGTCTGGATCAAAGCCTGACTAATCCCCAAGGGTGCACAAGGCTCCCAGAAAGGAGTTTTCCGCAAGTGCATCAAGAACGCATTTTTAATCCAATTAGCATACTTGATGTTCAACTCTTCCCCTCAAGCTAGTTTATCGTACTTTATGTTTATACTTCTTTCAAAGGATCAGTTGATTGCAGCCTTATCCAATCCACCCCTAGAAAATGATTGTTCTTAACTACAAGTTATTCCCATGGATATATATGATTAAAGGAAAAAACTACATATAAAACCATAGAACCAATATATTCCTTTTATTTAATTTTCAACCTAATCATGTTCGTTAAAAAATTCCATCTAAATTGCCATGGACCACATATCCTTGACCACCTTGGGTCCATTGAATAAGGATGGGATTGCTACCACACACCCCTCAAAAAGGATTTTCAAGATAATCATTCTGTGTGAGTCCACTCCTACTATTCCTCCCTGCCCATCACTACGTGGTCACTCCACCTAGATCTCTCTCATGGCTCACTTTCTGGTTCCATATCAATGAAATCCTTCTTGTGGGCCTCTCTCACCTTTTTAAGCCATAGACCTAGTAGAAAAGGGAAAATAAAAATAAAAATAAACAAAGGTTCAATGTTCTCACAATTCCAATAATCTCCAACAACCCAATGCATTGTCTTTTGAACTCAATAATCTTAGTTCTGATGGAATTAACAGTATTCCCACATTTGAATGGGGGGGCATGTTCCACAGTCCTTCTAACTCAATTATAGAGCCAAATGGGTCAGCAATACAGTGCAAATGTCCCAATAACAACAGGCCTAAAACCATAATTCAGGTAGAATATGTTTTGGACCATTAGAGTTCCAAGCATGTTATTGGTCAATGCAGGTACATTCTCTCTGTAGCCACCAAATCTTAGAGATGGATTCCTTGGCTCTCATTTGCTCTTTAGAAATGGAGAACTCACTTATGGTGTCTTCCAAATTCTTAAATAATTTCATGGAAGTCAACCAATAATGCAGATAAAGATATGTTTAAGTCAACAAAACCCCATGATCCGAAGCAAGATTGATGATCATTTTGTTTTCAATTAGTGAAGTTTAGCATGCCAGTGTTATCATGCAATAAACGCAACTCCCACTACGATTGTCTTCAGTGGGTTGTGAGTGAAATCTACTGACAATGAAGAACCGACCTATCAGACAGACCTATCTTTATTATAGCTCAACTTAATGACATTGATGGAATATACCTGTTTGTGTTGGGAACTGTGCAACACTGACAGATATTATCTAAAAATGTAGCCCTTGCAGCTGATAACTTTCGAAGATTGATCGAACACAGCTAATAACTATTACTACTGGCTTTGGAATCGAATTCGGAATAGGAATGGGCTCCAAGTCACTGTACACCACAGTTCTACAGTTCATGGCTATCCCTGTCTTAATGTCCATATACAAGCACTAAAAGTTTATAACAAACAACAATCCACTGAGACTATTTTTCTAGTCATGGTTAATTTTAATGATATACCTTTGATGCTGTATATGTCGTCTTTGTTGTGAATTTTAAATTTAAAAATTTTATGGTGATTTAGCAGGCTCTAGATGACAGCAGCACCAAGCAAAAAAGGGTATCAAGAATGCAGCTTCAGGGCTGCAAGAGATAGTGGCCATTTGGTTATAGTGGGTAGATTTACAAATGGCTTGGTCACCTAACAAGAGCACTGTACAACAGGATTAATGATTGATCCAATAAATCTAGCATGCTTGAAGGATATACACTATATAATAATTATATATGGAAAGTGGGATTCACTTCATTAAAAATCTTCAACTATTGTTTCACTTTTATGAAACTTCATATGAATGTCCATTGCACACGACAGTTCTGGATATCTATTATTTCAGTTAATGAATAAAATTTACGAGCCTGCTCAAGTGGAGGACTTAATGGTAGAAAAAGTTGTGCCAAAACAGCAAATAGGTGAAAAGCTATATGAATAAGGAATTCAAAATGCGCAACTTTTATGCCCAAAGGAGGATTGATGACCCAAAAGAAAAAAAAAAGGCAGCTACGATTAACATATATAATTTGAGGCAGAGAGGAAAGGGGTCAGAGTGGTTTTCTACTGTGACTACATGCCAGGTTTTACCTGGGAAGCTTTTCGACTTGAGTAGTTCCTATTCAACAACACCCACCATCACCACTAACAACAACCCAAAAAAGTGAAAATGAAAAAATCATGTACCTTTAGAAAGAAAGTAAGTCAGAAAGTTGAACTCTTACAGTTCATTATTTCTATATTCGTCATCCTCGATAGTCAATGTCGGCTCACTCGTATCTTATGTAATCTAGTCTACCATGAGAACTGCCAACTTAAAATCATTGTTAAATAGCAGTACACCTAGTTTGCGAGCAAACTTGGAAACACCCGCCAATAAATAAACAAAAACGCTCCAGTACACAAGGCTCCTACTAAAAAGGGTATGGGAGCACACAGTCCAACCCCTTTTTTTTTTTTGAAGAGGTTATTTCCGTGACTTAAAGTGCCCATTTGGCAACATGGTAAAAAGTTGCGTTTATAGCTTGGTTCTAAAAAAATTACATTGGCTTTTTAGCAAAATTCATTTGATCAGATAAAAAAAAGTTACATATAAAATTACAATTATACCATTTATATTATTTAGGGTTATAAATAAGTGAAAATGTAAATTTTCTAAATTGGGTGGGATAGTTTGATAATTCTATTGTGATATGACATCATAAATAAATATTAATCAAAAAAGTCAAAAGCAACTTTTTACTAACTTTTCAAATCACTTTCTAAAAAAATCAAAAAATTTGATAAAAAGTCAAAAGCCAACTTTTTATCATTTTCTCAAAACATCCTGAAACCACACGGGTATTTTGAAAAGATGATTAAAAGTTGACTTTTTAACTTTTTTTTTTACTTTTTCTAAAAAAAATGTAAAAAATTATAAGAGATGATATAACTCAAAATAGGTTAAAAACGGTCCACTTCTCAAAAGAGGCCTAAATAAAATAATAAAATCATTGACTTTTGAATTTATGATGTGAATTCTCATGCTTCTGATTAATGATGAAAACATAGACAAAGACAATGGAGGCAAATAAAATTTTCTCTTTCAGACAAAAATTCAAACACATGTAGTTCCGAACTTAACACCCTAAATTCAAACATGAATTGCAATCAAATGATCAGAAAGCTTAAAATAAAAACAAGACAATTGGCATAATTTATGGGGACATAATTTTTAAATGACAACACGTGGCCGAGGTAATACCGAAGTGTCAGCCGAGGTGTCACATGTCTTGGTCATGACACCGAGATGATCTCGGTTAAGCCGATGTTATCTGCGAAGAAACCGGAATTTGAGATAAGCGGATAAGGGACAAGAGTCCTAGAATGGGAGAGGACTTCAATTTGGATAAAGATAAGACTCTTAGAGAGTTTATCCCAATCCTATTGGGAATCCAAGATTAGCAGTAATCCTAAGTCCATTGAAGCTAGGCTTCTATTGGGATTAGGTAAGTGTTGGCTATAAAAGAGAGGCACCCCCATGGATCTAAGCTATGCTTTTTATGTTCTGAATAGTGAGTTAAGCTCTTTTGCTATATTTGAGAGATAACTGACTTAATCGTTGGAGTGCCCCCGGGTGGACGAATCACCGCAGGAACCTCATCTTTCTGTTACAGGTCATTCAGGTGCCATCTGTTCTACCAGTGCTCTCCAGTTGAATACTTGTTCGGCAGTGTGGTCAGAAATCGGCTCATACAATTTGGTGTCGTCTGTGGGAAAGAAAGGAGAATAGATAGCCAATAACGGACAGAAAGAGAAGGTTGGGAACGACACTCCTATTGGGAGTGGGAAACCTATTGACCTTGACATCGAAAAAGACAACTGCAACAAAGAGACTCAAGATAAGAACCGCGGAGAAAAAGACGTCAGACAAGAGGGAGACACGTCGAAGAAGTCAGACCGAAGCGGGTATTATAACGAGGACGACCTTCAGGTGTGGAAAGAAAGATGCCTACAGAGGGACGACGAAATGAAGGGAATGGCAAACAAATTGGAGGACCTGCAAATGGTTGTCAACTTCATGATACAGAACAATGTCATGCAGCCACTGTTCCCGTTGCAAGATACACCGAATCCAGTGGCCAAAAAAGATGCCCAAAAAGATGGGCAGAAAACAGTCCCTACAGTCCCCCAGCACACTAGGAGCGAAAAACACTCTCACCGGCCTTCAAGGAAGGTCGGGCGAGGAGAGTCAAGAAGGGAAGAATCTAGGAGGACACATCACACCAAGAAAACAGACCCCAAAGAACATCGGTATGTTCAAGAGCAGGAGTTGTGCTTCGACGCAACTAATGGAGAAAGGTCAAAGAGGGCTCATAACGAAGCTGAGAGTAGTGCACCGAAAACGCTGAAGTCAGGAGATAGCCGAGCTCCTGGACGGACGAAGGAGGATCTAAGGGATTACCTACAGAGGAGGCAACAAGATGCCTAGGTAACCTCCTCGGTCAAACCGAGAATGCCGTTCTCAATAGAATTGGACAAATTCAAAGTGCCGAAGAGGTTTAGCATGCCAAGATTCCAAATTTACGACGGTAAGTCGGACCCCAACTTTCACATCGGTTTGTACCTGAACTCGATGGCGTTATACACCGGGAACGAGCCGTTACTTTGCAAGGTATTCCCCTCATCCTTCGGAGAAATTGCATTGGACTGGTTTCACAAGTTGTCGAAAGGAACTGTGAAAACCTGGGAAGGCCTGGCCGAGATGTTTGTGGCCAGGTTCGTGACAAACAAACTGTAGCCATTGAGGGTGGACGCCCTGATGGCCCTGAGAATTAGCGAGAATGAAAGCTTAGGGCCTATGCCAAAAGGTATTATGAAGTATTCAACTGAATACTGGGATGCAACCAAGAGGTGGCGGTTGTGTCGTTTAAAAACGGCTTGAAAAATGACTGTCTGCTTCGGAAATCAATGGCAAAGACATTGCCAAAAAGCATGGAGGAGCTTATGGTCAGGATAGAAAAGTATGCCAGGGCCGAGGAAGATGCGCCGGGGACAAAGGCGCCAAAACCAAAGAAAAAAAATGGCTCACCGAAGCGAGGTCGAGGTGATAGTGGCTACAACAAACCAGAAATAGGATTAAGGGCTGCCCAGGTAGTCACAACCGTATTCCGAATTCCGGTTTACAAAGTCTTAGAGAAAATCCGAAATCAACCTTATTACAAAGCACCAACAAGGGTACCAGGCGAATTCATGGGAAGAAGCCTTGGAAAGCACTGTGCTTACCACAATGAGGCTAGACATCTGACTCAGGAGTGTAGAGCCCTGAAGATACATCTGGAGGACCTGGTAAGACAAGGCCATTTAAGGGACCTGGTGGACGAGGCCAGGACAAGGGAAGAGCAGGCAAGATTGCCCTAGGCACCAACAGCACCACCCCCACCAGCACCACAACCACAGGTAGGTGGACCTCGAGTGATCAATGTGATTCACTCGAAGAAAAATGAGAATGAGATAAGGGGGGGAAACCCAGAAAGTAAAACACCTACGACATATGTATCAGGTCGAGAAGAAGAGACCTAGGGTAGACAAGAGCCAAGGACCAGTGGTGTCCTTTACTGAGGAAGACCTAGAGATGGTGCAGCATCTACACAATGATGCCTTGGTAATATCCCTCCAGATTTGAAAGTGCCAAGTGAAGCGCATCTCAGTTGACCAAGGCAGCTCTTGTGACATCATGTATGTCAGGTGTTACAAGGAGCTTGGCCTTCACCAAGATGACTTAGAGCAGTCCAATGACCCAATGGTTGGGTTCAATTGGACGCCGACGTGGCCCTTGGGAGCAACAAGTTTGGAGGTGCAGGTTGGCACTAAAAAGCTAAAAACTGAGTTCACCATAATCGACACCCCTTCCCCTTACAATGTTATCCTGGAAAGGCCATGGCTACATGCAATGAGGGCTGTACCATCAACATTGCATCAGCTATTGCGGTTCCCAACAGAGTATGGAATAGAGGAGGTTAGAGGGGATCAGTTGCAAGCAAAAAATTACTCGATGGCAGCAATGAAGTCTACCTGCAACATACGAGAAGCAGAAACAGTAGAGATCAAGGACGAAAATGTGGAAATCCTGGATGACGTCGGCAAAGAGCCAGCCAAGAAGAGTGAAGAAGCCCTGAAAAAAATCTTTGTCTAGCAAGAGAATGAAGAACGCTTCTTTTTTCTTGGCTCGGGCTTAGCCGAAGAAGAGCAAAAGGAGCTAGAGGCATTCCTGAGAGCAAACCTTGAGGTGTTTGTATAGACACCATACGAGATGCCAGGCATTGACCCTGAGGTCACTTGCCACAGGCTGAATGTAGACAAGTCGACCAAACCTGTCATCCAGCGAGTAAGGAGGCCGACACTAATGCATGTTGAGGCAATAGAAGAGGAAGTGGATAGACTTCTGGAGGCCAAAGCCATTCGAGAGGTAAATTAGCCGACATGGCTATCAAACACAGTGGTTGTGAAGAAAAAGAACGGTAAGTGGAGGGTCTGCGTGGACTTCACCAGCCTGAACAAGGCTTGTCCCAAAGACAGTTTCCCATTACCCAAAATTGACCAATTGGTGGATGCCACTTCAGGGCATGAAAGGATGAGCTTCCTAGATGCTTACAGGGGGTACCATCAGATAGCTATGTACCCCCCAGATGAGGAAAAGACTGCATTCATCACCCTAAAAAAGCTACACTGTTACAAGGTAATGCCCTTTGGATTGAAAAATGCAGAAGCAACTTACCAGAGATAGTAACCAAGATGTTCAGACATCTAATTGGCAGAACAGTAGAGGTATACATAGATGACATGGTTATGAAGACCAAGGAGCCTAAGGATCATCTGGAAGACTTAAAGGCAATCTTTGACATCCTTAAAATATATCGGCTCCGACTCAATGCATCGAAGTGCGCATTTGGAGTGGGGTCTGGTAAGTTCTTAGGATATTTGGTAACCAGAAGGGGCATTGAGGCAAGCCCAGATCAGATCAACGCTATCTTAGAACTGAAGAGCCCAACATCGGCAAAACAAGTGTAGATGTTGACTGGAAGGGCTGCGGCCCTGAACAGATTCATAAGCAGAAGTTCTGAAAAGTGTAAACCTTTCTTCAACTTAGTAAAGAAAGCCACAGACTTCTTATGGACCGAAGAATGCGAAGCCGCCTTGACCGACTTAAAGAAGTATTTGACCACAACTCCAGTTCTCTCAAATCCAGTACCTGGAGAGAAGCTGTTCTTATACTTGGCAGTTTCAGAGCACGCAGTAAGTGCAGTAGTAGTCAAAGAAGAAAAATGAGAGCAAAGGGCAGTTTACTACGTGAGTAAAACCCTGGCAGACGTAGAGACCAGATACTTACTCTTGGAGAAGTTAACACTGGCTTTAGTAATGGCTTCCAAGAAGCTAAATCATTACTTTCAGGCCCACAAAATTGTGGTGTTAACTGAACATCCTTTAAGGTCCATGTTGCAACAAGGAGATCTAACAGGCAGAATAGCCAGATGGGTAGTGGCCTTGGGCCAATATGACCTGGAATTCAGACCCAGGACAGCAATCAAAGGCCAAGTCTTGGCCGACTTCATGGCCGAGTTTGCACCAGATGCCGTCATACATCAGGCTCCGTTGAGCCGAGGTATACAGCGTCCAAATGAGCAAGAAAAAACTCAGCAGGGGACAACAGAACAAAGGAACAAAGAGAAACTCAAGCCCTGCAGTATTTACATCGGTGACTTTTTCCGGTTGTTTGTTGATGGGAGTTCAAACCAACAAGGAGCAGGGGCAAGAGTAGTACTAGTATCACCAGATGGGCAGATACTAGAACAATCCATTCGTTTGGGGTTTAAGGCCTCTAACAATGAAGCAGAATATGAAGTACTAATCACAGGGTTAAAGCTGGCAGCAACTATGGAAGCCGACGAGGTAATAGTCTTCTATGACTCCCAACTTATAGTCAACCAGGCAACAGGCGAATATGCAGCCCGAAATGAAAGGATGTCGGCCTATGCAAAAGAAGTGGGCAGGGTGGTAGCCTTATTTCAAAATTGCCAACTACAGCAGGTAACCGAAATAACAACAGCCATGCCGATGCGCTGGCCAACCTAGCTAGTGCAATGAAGCCTAGAGAGGCAAAAACGATAATGGTTGACTACTTGTCAAGTCCAAGCATAGAACCACTGAACACAGAGCGTGAAGCAATGTGTGTGGAGATGGAACCAAGTTGGATGGATGCACTAATAGTATTCCTTAGAGATGGGAAGCTGCCAGATGACCGAAAAGAAGCGCACAAAATCAGACTGAAGTCGACAAGATTCAGTTTGACCGCAGAAGGACATCTCTACAAAAGATCTTTTACGGGACCCCTTCTGAGGTGTGTGCGTCCTGCACAGGTTGAAGACTTTCTGTACGAGATACATGAAGGAGTGTGTGGAAGCCACGCTGGGGGCAGGTCACTTGCTCATAGGGCCATTACGCAGGGGTACTGGTGGCCCTACATGCAGAAAGATGCCGAAACCTATGTCAAGAAGTGTGAGAAGTGCCAAAGGTTTGCACTTTTAATACATCAACCAGTAGCAGACTTGAACCCGAAGTCCAGCCCTTGGCCATTTGCCCAATAGGACATGGATCTTGTTGAAAACTACCTCAAGCAACTGGACAAAGGAAGTACCTGCTGGTAGCAACAGATTACTTCACCAAGTGGGTAGAAGTTGAACCACTTGCCAAGATTCGGGATGTTGATGTGAAAAACTTCATATGAAAGAACATTATCACCAGGTTTGGAATCCCAAGAGCAATAATAGCAGACAATGGCACACAGTTTGACAGTAAGCTAATCAAGAGCTTCTGTGCAAAGTTCAAAATCAAGAATTATTTTTCCACCCCAAGTTTTCCTCAACGCAATGGACAAGCAAAAGCATCCAACAAAGTTATCTTGGATGGGATTAAGAAGAGGCTGCAAGCAGCAAAGGGAAAGTGGGTGGATGAATTGCCCAGTGTACTCTGGGCATATCGGACTATGCCGGGGAGATCAACTGGGGAATCCCCATTTGCTATGGTTTATAGCACAGAAGTAATCATTCCTCTAGAGGTCGGCATCCCAGGGATCAGAACCCAAAGAGTGGAGAATGGAACTAATGATATATTTATAGCCCGAGATTTGGATCTGCTAGAAGAAAGAAGGGAGAAAGCAGCAATTCAGCTGGGGGCATACCAGCAGCAGCTCGCCAGGGCTTATAATAAGAAGGTGAACCCGCGAGAGTTCCAAGTTGGTGACCTCGTCCTGAGAAAGGTCGTTGGCAACAAGAAGGATTCCAGAGAGGGTAAGCTTGACCCGAATTGGAAAGGACCCTATAGAATCGTCTCGGTCTTCGGCAATGGGGCATATCGGCTTAAAGACTGTGAAGGCAAAGAATTGCCAAGACCCTGGAATACTTGCAATTTGAAGTTTTTTTATCACTAGATTTTCTTGTTTTCTAAGTTTTCTTTTTGTCTTGTTATTAGCAGAAGTAATAAAGTTTTAGCTTGATCTTTAAACTTGTGTAATGTGATTAACTAGATACTTGACAATGTTTCTAAGCGAAACATGACGAATAACTTAGACTTATTGTATGGCATAGTAGAACTTTTACTTGCATATAATAGAGTTGAACTAAGTTGGTCATGTTTCTAAGTGAAACATGATGAATAACTTAGACTTATTATATGGCAGAGTAGAACTTTTATTTGCATAAAATAGAGTTAAACTAAGTTGGCGATATTTCTAAGCGAAACATGACGAATAACTTAGACTTATTATATGGCAAAGTAGAACTTTTACTTGCATATAATAGAGTTGAACTAAGTTGACGATGTTTCTAAAGCGAAACATGAAGAATAACTTAGACTTATTATATGGAAAAGTAGAACTTTTACTTGTATATAATAGAGTTGAACAAAGTTGGAATAACCTGGACTTGTCATATTGGCAGAATTAGACTCAGATTGGAACTAAGTACATGTCAGTCAGATCAACAATGAGACCGAGGTTGGTTACCTCAGCTAGTCTTTGTTTAAATCTGACAACTGCAACAAGGTCAAAGCCCCAGGCTTAATGAGAACCCAAGAGTAACTTGGGTTCACATTAGGGGGCAGAGGGCTGAAAAATGATGCTTTGAAGATTGGTTTAACACTTGTTGAAATTTAAAAAATAAAAAATAAAAAATTACAAGTTGAAGTTAAAGGAAGATTGGTTTAACACTTGTTGAAATTTTAAAACAAATTTACAAGTTGAAGTTAAGCCGAGGTTATGTTAAAGGAAGATTGGTTTAACACTTGTTGAAATTTTAAGAAAAATTTACAAGTTGAAGTTAAGCCGAGGTTATGTTAAAGGAAGATTGGTTTAACCACTTGCTGACAATTTTAAGAAAAATTTACAAGTTGAAATTAAACCAAGGGTATGTTAAAAGAAATTGGTTTAAAGCATTTGGCCAAAGCCAAGATAAAACGTTAATGGGTGTAACCGAGGTGTTATACCCTGAGGAGATTGCACAGTTAAGGTGTATGCTGATACTTGCATTCAAATAAGGAAGTTCAAAAAGGCACTTCGGCCTGATATTAAAAAGTAATTGTTCAAATTGCAAAGGTGGCATATCTGCCAAATTAAAGCTTACACTGTTTTAAAAAGAAAAAAAAAAAGTATAAGGTGCAGAAAAAAGGAGAAAAACATCAAACTAAGACTCTTCAGCGTCTCTGACTGGTTGGGTCTGGAGTTCAGAAGACAGCTGAGAAGACATCTCGGCGGCCCTCTCAGCCGTGAGCTCGGCATCAATTTCTTGAAGAGTTTGGTCGAGGCTCTTGTCGGCAATAGGCGTGTTCGATGTTGCCTTCTCAGGAGTAACGTCTTTGGAGACCCCACCCTCCTCATCCTGAGACAAGTCCACGACTTGCTTATTCAGAGTAGGGGACTGGGCCCCAACAGCTTCCTTCTTCTTCCTCTCTAAAGCCTCATCCTCAAACTCAAAATCGTCATTGGATTGGCTTGGAGTAAGGGGGAATGGCAGGGGGAGGTCGTCAGCATTCTTGAGGGGGAGTCCTCGGGGACATCAAGCTTTTGAGGGTAGTTATCCAACCAAGGGTGAAACCCTTATTGCATGCCTGTTTCACTTGCTTTTTGTAGTCCTCCTTGACGTCGGCCGCCCCCTCAGCATACGCCCTCTCATCAGTGGCCTTGATCTCGGCCTCCTTTATGGCCAGGGCATGTTGAAGCTCCTTTTGGGCCTCAACCATCTTGGCCTTGGCCTCTTTCTCTCCAGGGCCGTAAGGACCTTGGCAATGGCCTCTGCAACGTCGGACTTTTCCTCAGCCTCGTCTTGAGCCTTCTTGGCCGCGGCGGCCTGATCTGACAAGGTCTTCGTTTTTGCCTCGGCTTTTTTGATGGTTTTCTGTAAACCAGCGACCTCCCTGATCTTGTCAGCCAACTCTTTCCTCATTTCAAAAGCTTGCATTGAGAAGGAGTGAGCGTGCTGGATCGCTTGAAAGAAAATGGATAGGACAAAAGTTAGTAAAAATCCTTTAAGTATGGAAAAATAGAGAAAGAAAAATACCAGTGTAAAGAACTTACTTGAACGGAATGCTGCAACATCAAAGCGAAGTTTTCATACTCGCTCATCATGACGTTACGATTGAGATCATTTGGAAGGAGCAAAGCCGTAGAGAGGGCAACGCCAACCTCAAGATCAGTCGCGCTATCACCAACTCTGATCGGCTTGTCCTTTATAGTGATGGGAGGGGCCCAGGGGGCATCTGATTTCATGGACCTCGAGGTTGTGGCCGACTCTAACCTCAGCCTCTTTGACCGAGTTGATTGGGATGGTTCGGCCCTCGGCAGGCCTCTTCTCGGCAGCGGAGGGGGTCTTCTCACTCTCAGCCAATTTTGAAATAGGTGTAAATGCGCTCCCGAGGACTTATCGGGCTCTGCATTGCGAAGGCGCAGAAATCCGTTTTGTTCTCCAGCTACTACTGTTCGGACTCAAATGTCACGGTTCTGAATCTAATCTCACAATGTGCGATGTGAGACTGATAAATCACCAAAGAGTTCAAATCCGACAAATCGTTTTGGAAAACTGATTTTTAATAAAGAAGTGCCAAACATGGACTGCTTTGCCAGATACAGAGTCGCCACCTAAATATTTTATTTTGAGGGAATTTAAGAAACCCTAACTCGTGCCTAAGGCCACGTGTCCGTCATCACCAAAGTTGCCTTGGCTCGGGAACTTGGGTACGATTGGGGAAGGTCATTTAATGAGCACCCCTGCTCGCCCGATCAAAGATCGGCCTATACTAAGCATGATATCTTGTTTTTGAAAACACAAGTGCTCTTATTCCGGTTAATTAACTAGTCTTACTATGTGATGTGCACAGCAAACAAGTATAGACTAGATCGCCTAATTTGGAACAAAGTATCGCATATCCGTTTGTTTGGAAAATGGTTTGAAATTTGCTACTCACAAATAGGCTAAAATGCGGATTTCAATGAATCATTCCAATTCAGGTAACCCAACCTTCACCCACAAGCATTCAGGCAGTTAATCAACTAAGCAGTTAGCCTCATGGCAAGGATGCTTTCATGGCAATATTAATACACATGCAGTATGCTAAAGCATAAACACTCACAGTGTACTCCGAGCCAAAACAAAGAACTAGTTAGAAATCAATGCATGATCCTAGTTCATGTTAAGATGGCTAATGCAACACATGCGGAAATGTAACTAAAATAGGCTCGGCTATTCTAGAATGACATATGAAATGCAATTTGGTACATGTATTCAAATTGGAATTGAAATACAATGCAGTTAGTATGATGCGCCGAGCCCGGTGTATGCAAGACAAATGAATGGATGCACACATGCATAGCATACGGTATGCTAAATGAAATATGCCCTAAAACTAACCATCGTAAGCGGTTAAGTAAAAGGGAGAAAGAAATGGAGGTTAGAAGACATGTATCACACACACGCACGCTTATTACAACAGTACGCCCTCTCGACGGAGGGACTGAATAAGAAGCTAACTAGCTAATCTAAGCTAATTAAACTAATTATTGCACAACGAATTAATTAACTAATCCTAGTTAACTAATTATTACAAAACAACTTGAAATAGCTAAACGCATTAACTATTAAGGTATAAACCAAAGCAAAGGCAAGCTATCTAAGCATGACAGCTAAGGAAAGCAGTAAATCAGGAGCCTCAGAGGGAGAGAAATGCATGCAAGCCTGGTCGCCTCGTTCGAAAATCCAATGCGATGCCCCGATTTGCCTCTGTTTTCATCTGTTCTCAAGAACTTGCACCAAGCTCCAGAAAGCTGAAACTTCACCTTGGGAGTCTTGTGGGAGGGTGGCCGACCACTTTTGGTCTCTAAAAACACCTGCCGACCACTTTTGGTTGTTGAAAAACCAGAAAAGTGGTCGGCCAGCTACTTTTTCTGGCTGGCCGGCCAGTTGTTGCTGCTGAACTGCAATTTGCTGCAACAGAGAGCAAAAAAGGGCATGACAATGTATTTGCAAGATATGTGTGCACAACCACCCTTCTTATCATGTCATGAATTCAAGGGAGTGTGGTTCTCGACCTTCGGGCCACCAATTGCACATTTCAATGCATGATGGCCAAGAGGCGAAGTTACACAATTCAATGTAAAATGAATGCACAAGTAAACACATAAAGCCTAAAACTCTATCATGTGTAATCAAGAGCGTCGGCGACCGAGAATTGAGGCACGTTTCATCACTTGAAGTATGAAACGTCCCTCGTTCCTCGTGTTTGGACTAACACCTATTCCAAACAACAATGCAACACATTACATGGCATACACAATGCGACTCCATGGCATACACAATGCAAGGGACAAGCATGCAACAACATGCAATACAACATGATCAAACTACCAATGCAAATGGCATGCAAACAATGCTAACACATGCATACACAATGCAATGCTACAAGGGCAACTTGGCCATGTTAGGAATATGCATACTTAATGTGAAGAAACAACTTAGCATACACAATGCTATGAACTACATGGCATAATCAATGGACTTAAACCAAATGGGGTGGACCTCAGTCATGCCCAAATTAGTGGCCATTGGTGATAAAATAAAGGCACAAAATACAAAGCATGCATGCATAATGCATTGGCCAACCAAGTAGGCCTAAGAGCACAACTCTCGAGAGGGCTCAAGAAGTGATAAATGCAGAAGTGTAACAACACTAAATGCACTGAATTGAGGTAAGAAATGATGCCAAATCATTCAAACAAAGCAAGTGAAGCATGCAAGAGTCCTTAAAGCATAAAACTTAGCAAAGAGGACTACAAAGGAGGCATGCAATACATGGCGCAAAAGCATGAACCAAGCATGGACAGAGCTTAATTAAATCAAAACAAGGACCTAAACATGCTGAGATGAGGGCTCAAATACCTAGGCATGCAAGCATACAAGCTAAGGCATAAACTAGGCGACGATGCATAACACTTAGAGGCTCTTAAAGCATGATTAAAGTAAGAACATGGCAATGCTAAATGCTCTGAAATGTCATGTTAAGTGATGCCAAATCATGTACACAACACAAATGAAGCATGCAATGGTGCTCATGGCTTGAGGTAAGCAAGAGCATTTGTATTACAAGTATACAAAACATGAAGCATGTGACTAAGGCAATCCAAAATAGTTCTAGAACATGTTAAAATGAGTCTAAAACATGCATAAAAGGAAGCCAAAACATGCTAGCATGGAGGGCATAAGGCATAATGCATATAAGGCAAATAAGGTGGATTACACTACACCTATTAGGACCAAGCATGGAATGACTTAACCAATAAAAATCAGAGTTATATCATGGTATAATAACCCCAAATAAGCACTGAAATGATGGTTCGCAAGCTAAGGCATGAAGGCATACGCAATGGTTCATGTTAAGGCATAAAGGGGAAAACCCTCCAACGCATTGAATGAGTGACAAATGTGAATGCATGGACATAAAACATGGACTGAAATCACATAATAAATGATGCCAAATCATTGAAATAGTCCAAGTAATGCATGCTAGTGGACTCAATACACAAAGCTAACAAGCTAGGTTGAACCATAGCTATACAAAGCAAGTCATGCATGGCCAAAACAACTAAAATCAGAGCTAAAGCATGTTAAAACATGGACAAAAGCTTTATGAAGTTAAGCCAAAAGCATGCTAAAATGACATGTTACAACATGATGCATGTTAGGCTATTTCATGGAGTTACACTACAAGTGTAAGGAGCATGCAAAGGCCAACCAAACCAAACCAAAACAGAGTCATGACATAGCAAAACATCACCAAAAACATGCTGAAATCGAAAAAAAAACAAGCTAAAATGACATGCTATTTCATGAAGCACATAAAGCTAGTTTGTGTGATTTACACTACAAGTGTATTAACCATGCATGGAGTGACCAAAGCAAGCAAAAACAGTGTTATGCCTCAGCAAAACAAACACAAATACATGCTAAGAAGAAGCTAACAAAAGCTTATCAAAGGTGCTTAAACATGAGGCATATGAAGCAAGTAAACATGACACAAGGAGAGGGGATGACCCTCTCCTATTTAGGACACCAAAACCACCTTTCCACCACTAAAAATCCTTTGGATTCAGTGGTAGAAAGGTCATGCAAAGGGTTCAACAAGAGCCTAAAGGGATGGCTTAAAATAAGGCCTAACAAGGCCTAAGAGGGGGTAAATCACCCCAAATGAAAAAGAGACCTAAAACAACTATTTTAAGCACTTAAATATAGAACTTTTTTCAGTTATAAGTTAAGCTCAAAATAGCATGCAAAAGGGTCCAAAAGCTTAAGCAAGAATGGGGGTTTTAAAGGTCAAAGACTCACCCTTGAAGACCTTCTTTACTACTGCAACTCCAGCAAGTTCTTTGAGCTTAAATCAGTCCAAGAGCACCAAAAACAACTCCTTAGCACCTCAGCTAACCAAGGATGGTGTTTGAGTGTGTGTTTGTGTGTTAAACTAAGACAAATCTACACTTTTGAAGCACAAAAATGAAGAACCAAGCAAGATAGATACAAAACTATATGTATCTCTCTAAGGGCAATTTTCTGAACCTAGAGGAGGGAGGGGGAGCTTCCCTCTTATAGAAGAGGAAAGGCAAAGCTTCTAGGAGAAGCTAAGCACCAAGGCAATCCCTCCATACACGTGTACGGAGGATGGCCCTAATGTCCTCCAACTGTGCCAGCTGGAGGAAAATATCTCCAAAAAGGTGTCAAAAAGCAGCCGACCACTTCAAGTGGCCTCTGAGAGCAAAAACTGGTCAGCCAAGGTGGGAGAGAATCCAGGGCATGAAAACAATGCAGTGGTGTGGTGGCCGACCAGAAAAGATGGCCCAAAGACCAAAAAAGCTAGTTGTCCGACCAGAAAACTGGCTGGTAGAGGAAGCAGTGGTCGGCCAGGAAAAATACTGGTCTCCCACCCTTAGACCACCTTCCAAACAAGGAAAATAAGGTTTGTACCAAAAACAAACCAAAGCGGATGCAAAACGAGAGATCGGGAGGCAAAGCACGCGGCCGAAAGCCTCGAAAACTAGTTTACGAGCACCAAAAGTGGTATGCAACCACAAAAGTGGTCTCCCGAACCATAATGTTCCTCTAGGCAGAGGCAACAAGGTATGGTTCAAAACCCACGCCAAACGGAGAACGTTAAGCCGTCCCGAGACAAGGCGCGCGGCCAAAGGCTCCAAAAACCGGAAACTAGTCTCCAAACAGGAAAAGTGGTCTACGACCACAAAGAGATGGTCTACAAGACCTCTCCCTCCCTCCGGGAAGAGAAACAAGATTCGGTCCACAAACCGAGCCGAAGCACAAAAAAGTTTAGAGGCCCGAAGGCAAGGCTCTCAACTAAAACTCCGGAGACTCGAAACGAGCACAACATGCACCATCACCGAGCGATCAAACGATGACGTCTGAGTCTTAAGATCGGTCAAAAATGGGGTGTCTACAATAGGCAAGGTGTTCTCAGTATCAAACTGAGTCACCGTTGCCTTGGGCTGAGCCTTCTTCAGTCTTTTGGGCTTTGGCTTTGGTTGAAGCTGGGATTGCGCTGGTAGAGCATTGACAGTGTCGTGGATGTCGGCTAGAAGATCATCTGCAACTGCTTTCTTGCGACCCATCTCGGCGACAATTGTGATTCGGCACCGGCGTCAGCGTTGAGATGGAGGGATCAGCTGTGGAGCTGAGGTAGATGGCTGCTCTGCTGGATCAGAGGTTGACCCCTGATCTGGTCGAGATGATGAAGTTGTTGGAGGTGTGGTGGCGGACGGACGAGACTTGCTCTTCTTCTTCTTTGGGACGTCGGGCAAAATGGATTTGTAGGTTGGGATGAAGTTAAGCAATAAGGGAGCTTTCTGCTACTCCACTAGCAGATCCAGCAACCTTTGGAGGTCCTTGCTGGGAAAGAAGGACTTACGGAAGCCTTTTGGCGGCTGCGGAAGCGCTGCACGAAAGAACACAGACGTTAGAACATACGGAAAAGAATAAAGTTTTAAACGACTTGAAAAATAAGTCTGTGTAATTCTTGGTTCTTACCATTACCCTCTACGAATACTGTTCGGCTAAGAGGGTAGAGATGAAGGTCTTTATCTGGAGCGAACTCCCAGTTGCCCGAGACAATGTAGTAATCATCCCCGGCTCCTTTGTTGGAGTCTGGGAGGTCAGCAACAAGTTTATATTCTGTGGACCTCGATTTAAAATAGTAGATGTAGTCTTTTTCTAATTTAAGGCCATATATGGTATAGCAATACTGGATGTCAGCAAGGGTAACCCTAGCTTTCTCTTTTTTGGCTAAGGCAATTATACCATTGATAACTCGGTAAGAGTTAATGGCAAGTTGCATCGAGTTCAATTTGCAGTAATGGAGGACTTCTCGGAAAAAAGATATCTAGTGGAAACCTAAGTCCACATTCTGTAAAGGCAACGATAGGAAAAGGTATGAGGTTTTCATTAGGCATGATAGAGTCGTCCTCCCCAGTCAACCTCAGGTGAACGTCGGCCGGGATGTCAAACTCCTGCCTGAAGTATTCTAATTTAGTTGGGGTGTGTACCCTATGCCTCTACATACCCATGATATCGGCTTGGGGGAAGGTGTTGGAGTTCAGAAGGAAGTGTTTTTGTGAAGGTTTGAAAGACCTCGGCTACAACCTAAATGTGCACTATGGTAAGAATTTGTGAAGATCTAAGGGGGATTCGTTTCAGTTTTCCCTAAAATTTGTGGGTTCTACAAACAAAACCTAAACCTAGATATATGGAAACGAAGATTAAAGGCAAGAATCTAGAGAAAACACAAAACAAGAACAGTGATTTAGAGTCAGGAATAGTGATCAATCGCCAAGAACGCCGTGACAGAATGTGTACGAAGGTACGAAGCCAAGAACAGTGGCAAAAATCAACAAGTATGTGAGCAGTGTGTGTACATTCAAGAATGGATTGGGCAAAAACAGAATCATAAAAATGAACATGTTCAAATACATGGTGGAATTCAAGATACAAGTTAAACGATCAAAGACATAAGTAGGATTGCAAAGGCAGTAAGTAAAACAGAGGAGTTCGTTAAAGAAAAACAAGAGATTGGAAAAATAAATTAAATGGGGAAGAAATAGTGACTCACCGAAGAAAAATGAAGCCGGTGTTGCGTACCGGAGTCAGATAGTGACAGCAGCCGGAAAAGATCAACAAAAGCTTTGCCAGAGATGAAGACTGGAAGAAGTTGCAAAGCTTGAAGAGCTTGGAACAATGACGAATTTGGGAGAGGAAAGAGAAAGAGTTTGCACGATAATGAAGATGCAAAAGTGAAGCGACGAAGAGAGAGGGAAGAAGTTTTGTTAAAACACGAAACAGTGGCAAAGAGGCAATTAATGTGCCTAAGACGACGTGCGTGTCAGACGGCGTGCGCAAAAACGATGCGACTTAGTGGCGCGTGTCAGGTACGGCCCAGAAAGAGAAAGACGCGTGGCAAGAACGATTGAGTTGTTATGCGTGACAGCTCATACGCGTGAAGGAAGCTCTTGGAGTTTCTTGATTTAATGAAGCAGTTGTGACAACCCTCACCTCTGATTAGTGCTAAATTGTGATTGAGCATGACAAGTAATTGATTAAGCTGAAATTCTGAACTGATTGTATAAACATGTTGCTTTGATTGCATTCCTATCTGTTCGTCATTAAATGATCTGTTCATGTTTTAATTTCGAATTGTAAATTGAAGGCCTTATCGGCGACTGAATCTGAAACTGATTAGTGTTATATGCTAATTAGGATTTATGTGATTTTATGGTAGGTTTAATTAAAATTTGATTTGGAATGACTAAATTAGATTAAATAAAGTTAAATTACATTAGTTTGCATTTACTACCATTTTGCCATTGAGTGGTTTATGCTAGGCCACTGCTTCTCTCACCCTTTGCATTGTTTAGCATCTTCATTTCACCTCCTTGAGACCAAAACCAAGTGAGAGAGGGAGGCTTGGAAGAGAAAATTGATTTCAATAAGAATTAGCTTGGAGACTTAGAGGAATTGAAGGAAATTGCAAAAATTGAGCTCCCATACCTGGAATTCAAGACCTAAGGTAGGAGATTTACCCTCATGAACATGAATTTAAGTGGTTTCTTGCATGGTTCATGAGAAATTAGTGACTTGAGTCAAGAATTAGCTTAATGTGTTAAATTAAGAGTGATTTCATGTATGCATGTTCATACCATAGCCTTTTGAGGTTGTCTTCATGAAAATTCTTACATGCAAGTTCATATTTTGGTTGTAGTCCATGAATTCATCATGTCTTGAGCTAAATCTTACATTTGATCATGTTTTAGAGCATTAGAGTTCATGAGAACTAATGCAGGTTATGTTCTTACATAATTCATGAAAGTTTCCTTGAAGTTGTGTTCAATTGTCTCTCCTTTGGGCTTGATTTTACAAAATTGATCTTCAAATTATGTTGTAGTATGGGTTTTCAAGTGTTTTCCAGAAAATGGGCCCAAAAGATTGAGTTTTGATGTGTTGAATGCTTGGTTTGAGCTTTGAAGGCAAATCTGATTTTGGCTTCCACGCTCAAGCGAAGGATTCCACGCTCGAGCGACCATCATTTTGTTCAGAGCTCCGCTCGAGTGAAGGAATGCTGGCTTGAGCGTAGATTGCTTGCTCTTAGGTTTTTGTGCACGCAGATGCACGCTCGAGCGACGAGACCTACGCTCGAGCAAAGAGCTGTGTCTCACGCTCGAGCGAGCATCGAACGAGCATCGAGCGGGGATTTGCAACATCCAGTACTTTTGTATTTTTACAGACCGCTCGAGTGAGGAAGTCTACGCTCGAGCGACCCCTCTGTTTTGGTAAGCTCGCTCGAGCGTAGAAAGCCACACTCGAGCGAGAGCCCTGTTTTCAGCAAATTTTGAAAAGTGTTTTAAAGTGTAATTTTTGCATCCTCATTCCATCCTAGGCATTCCTAGGCCATGTTTAAGGCATCTTAATGAGGATAATGTTATAAAACCACACTAAGTCAAGTTAAGGGGCTAAGTCATTAATCCCAAGTGTGTAATTTAGTGTATGTTCGTTCTGTAACTGTAGGGTTGGCATCCGAGGACGCTCATTAGCTTGCCTATAACCCAGTACTCTGTGAGTAACAATGTTGTAAAGATATGTTCAATTACAACTATTTCTGAACGACTGATGATACTGCTTTCTGAAATGACATTACTTACTAAATGAATGTTTGTCCTATTTGTAAACTGTATTCGTGGCATCCATAGCAATTTACTGTTACTGTACTGTTACTGCTACTGTCACAGAGATCTCTGTTAGTTCCCATGTTTGGAACTACTACTGCTTACTGTTATGATGGCCATTAACTGACTGTTCTGTCTTTTAAGACTACTATACTGTTTTGCTATTGGATGTACCACATATGACTACTATGGTTTCTAAATAACTGTTATGGCATGGAAAATAAGCCACTGATCGAATAACTAATTTACTGATGTAAATGATTGTTTTAATTACTGAAAGGACATTCATTCTTAACCCCTTTACGCATTTGTTATTCACTGGGCTTTAGCTCACTGTTTATATTTATATGTAGGTGTCCAGACACCGAACCGAAGCTAGGAGCGTCGAGTTAAGCTCCCGTTTTGTCAAGCCAACCTTTGTACCTCACTTCGAGATCCCAAGTTTGTTCAAGCTAAGGCTGTTTCGGGGTGTCTCAGTTTCACCCTTCTATCTCTGTTTTGTAATAAGTGTTTTAGACTGGATTGTATAGTTATGTTGAAAGGACTTGGTCCCTAACCCGGATGTCATATGTATATGACGTATGTATACATACTTTGTTTATCAATGTGACTTGTGCATAAAGTCTTTTTGCATTCAGGTTTTCACAGCTCGTTGGACATCTTTTATTTACTGTTTGGCTTCCGCCAGTCCCTTTACTCTATATTACTGTCATTACTGATAAGCAGGCCTTCGGTAATCTCGGATTACTGGCCGGTTGCGATGCTAAACCCATAGGGGCGGGCTTGGGTCATGACAGCAGTACCTTGGCTTTGAGGATGATCTCGGCTGAGAAACTTGAACAAAACTTGGTTAATGGTTCTAAGGAATTAATGAAAACAGAAAGTCTTGGTCATATTTAAGCTAACGAATGATGACTTCGACAATGAATGATGAAGCGAGCTTAGCCGACGTGCTAGATGGAAGAAATGATATAGGTTCCATCACCTCAGGATGTTGAGGTAATAGAACCTAGAGGGCAGTTGTGGGGACATAATTTTTAAATGACAACACGTGACCGAGGTGACACCGAAGTGTCAGCCGAGGTGTCACGTGTCTTGGTCATGACACCGAGATGATCTCGGCTAAGCCGAGGTTATCTGCGAAGAAACCGGAATCTGGGATAAGCGGATAAGGGATAAGAGTCCTACAATGGGAAAGGACTTCGGTTTGGATAAAGATAAGACTCTTAGAGAGTTTATCCCAATCCTACTGGGAGTCCAAGATTAGTAGTAATCCTAAGTCCATTGAAGCTAGGCTTCTATTGGGATTAGGTAAGTGTTAGATATAAAAGAGAGGCACCCCCATGGGTCTAAGGTATACTTTTTATGTTCTAAATAGTGAGTTAAGCTCTTTTACTATTTTTGAGAGATAATTGACTTGATCGTCGGAGTGCCCCCGGGTAGACGAACCACTGCCGGAACCTCATCTTTCTATTACAGGTCATTCAAGTGCCATCTGTTCTGCCAGTGCTCTCCAGTTGAATACTTGTTTGGCAGTGTGGTCAGAACTCGACTCATACAATTTGGCGCCATCTGTAGGAAAGAAAAGAGAATAGATGGCTAATGACGGACAGAAAGAGAGGGCTAGAGAATGATGTTTGGGAGTTGGAATTTACAAGCTAAGGTTGGTTTAACACTTGTTGAAATTTTAAAAAAAATTTACAAGTTGAAGTTAAACCGAGAACATGTTTAACACTTGTTGAAATTTTAAAATTTTACAAGTAGAAGTTAAGCCGAGGTCATGTTTAACACTTGGTGAAATTTTAACAAAAAATTACAAGTTGAAGTTAAACCGAGGTCATGTTTAACACTTGTTAAAATTTTAAAAATTTATAAATTGAAATTAAACCGAGGTCATATTTAACACTTGTTGAAATTTTAAAGAAAAATTTACAAATTGAAATTAAACCAAGGTCATGTTTAACACTTGTTGAAATTTTTTAAAAAAAATTTACAAGTTGAAGTTAAACCGAGGTCATGTTTAACACTTGTTGAAATTTTAAGAAAAATTTACAAGCTGAAGTTAAACCAGGTTCATGATTAAAGGAATGAATGATATAGGTTCCATCACCTCAAGATGCTGAGGTAATAGAACCTAGGGGGCAGTTGTGGAGACATAATTTTTGAATGACAACACGTAGTCGAGGTGTCACCGAAGTGCCAGCCAAGGTGCCACGTGTCTGGTCATGATGCCGAGATCAACTTGGCTAGGCCGAGGTTATCTGCAAAGATACTGGAATCCGGGATAAGCAGATAAGGGGACAAGAGTCCTAGAATGAGAGAAGACTTCAGTTTGGGTAAAGATAAGACTCTTAGAGAGTTTATCTCAATCCTACTAGGAGTCCAAGTTGAAGTTAAACCGAGGTCATGTTTAACACTGGTCCAAGATTAGCAGTAATCCTAAGTCTATTGAAGCTAGGCTTCTATTGGGACTAGGTTTATGTTGGCTATAAAAGAGAGGCACCCTTATGGGTCTAAGGTATACTTTTTATGCTCTGAATAGTGAGTTAAGCACTTTTGCTATCTTTGAGAGATAACTGACTTGATCGTCGAAGTGCCCCCTGGTGGACGAACCACTGCTGAAATCTTTTCTTTTTGTGACAGATCGTTCGGGCTTAATCTATTC
This sequence comes from Camellia granthamiana, assembly GCA_036172215.1. NCBI lineage: Eukaryota > Viridiplantae > Streptophyta > Magnoliopsida > Ericales > Theaceae > Camellia > Camellia granthamiana. Next base: position 10,422,374 of record CM069915.1, read on the forward strand.
TGCCAGTATTCTCCAGCTGAGTGCTTGATTGGCAGTGTGGTCAGAAATTGACACACACAATTTTAGTTACGGGGACCTAATTTTTGAATGACAACACGTGGCTGAGGTGTCACCGAAGTGCCAGCCGAGGTGCCACGTGTCCTGGTCATGACGCCGAGATCATCTCAGCTAAGCCGAGGTTATCTGCAAAAATACCAGAATCCGAGATAAGCGGATAAGGGACAAGAGTCCTAGAATGAGAGAGGACTTCAATTTGGGTAAAGATAAGACTTTTAGAGAGTTTATCCCAATCCTACTGGGAGTCCAAGATTAGCAATAATCCTAAGTCCATTGGAGCTAGGCTTCTATTGGGACTAGATTTGTGTTGGCTATAAAAGAGAGGCATCCTCATGGGTCTAAGGGATGCTTTTTATGTTCTGAATAGTGAGTTAAGCTCTTTTGCTATCTTTGAGAGATAACTGACTTGATCATCGGAGTGCCCCCAAGTGGACGAACCACTACCGGGATCTCTTCTTTTTGTGACAGGTCGTTCGGTCTTAATCTATTCTGCCACTGTTCTCCAGCTGAGTGCTTGATTAGCAGTGTGGTCGGAAATTGACACACACAATTTGGCGCCGTCTGTGGGAAGGACATGAGAATAGATGGCCAATGACGGACAGAAAGAGAAAGTTGAGGATGACATTCCTATTGGGAGTGGGAAACCTATCGACCTTGACGTTGAAGAAGACAACCGCAACAAAGAGACTCGTGATAAGAATGATGGAGGAAAGGACGTCGGCCAGGAGGGCGGCGTACCAAAGAAAACGGACCGAAGCAGGTATTATAACGAGGACGACCTCCAGGTATGGAAAGAAAGATGCCTGCAGAAGAACAATGAGGTGAAGGGAATGGTGAACAAATTAGCAGACCTACAAACGGTGGTCAATTTCATGATGCAGAACAACTTCATGCAGCCACCGTTCCCGCTACAAGATACACCGATTCCAGCGACCAAGAAAGGTGCCCAGAAAGGAGGGCAGAAAACTGTTCTTGCAGTCCCTCAGCATGGCAGGACCAAGGGACATTCTCACCAGCCTTCGCGGGAGGTCAGGCATGGAGAATCCCAAAAGACACGTCGAACAAAAGAAACCTGCACCAAAGAACATCGGGATGTTCAGGGGAAGCAACTCTGTTTCGACACGACTAATAGAGGGAGGTCCAAAAGGACTCACAATGATACTGGAAGTAGTGCACCAAAGAGGGCTGGAGAATGATGCTTGGGAGTCGGAATTTATAAGCAACGATTGGTTTAACACTTGTTGAAATTTTAAAAATTTACAAGTTAAAGTTAAACCAATGTCATATTTAACACTTGTTGAAATTTAAAAAAAAAAAATTATAAGTTGCAGTTAAACCGATGTCATGTTTAATACTTGTTGAAATTTTAAGAAAAATTTACAAGTTGAAGTTAAACCGAGGACATATTTAACACTTATTGAAATTTAAAAAAAAATTACAAATTGAAGTTAAATCAAGGTCATGTTTAACACTTGTTGAAATTTTAAGAAAAATTTGCAAGTTGAAGTTAAACCGATATCATGTTTAACACTTGTTGAAATTTTAAGAAAAATTTACAAGCTGAAGTTAAATAGGGGTCATGATTAAAGGAATGAATGATATAGGTTCCATCACCTCAGGATGCCGAGGTAATAGAACCTAGGGGGCAGTTGTGAGGACATAATTTTTGAATGACAATGGCCTCGTTTGGGAAGTGGCTATTTTAGTAGGCTATTTGGCTTTTTGGCTATTTTAGTAGTTATTTTAGTTTTTGTGTTTGGGAAGATGAGATGGATTTTATTTGAGTTGTTGTATTGGAAAATGTGTTGAAATGATGTTTAAAATTAAAATGACAAATTTATCCTCAAAAAAGTATTTTTTTAAATTGTTATTAAGGGGTAAAATCGTAATTTACCATTAACATGATTGCACAGCCGGCTGTGCAGTGTAGGCTGTGCCTACACTGCGGCTGTGCAGTCCTATTTTCTTTTTTTCTTTTTTTTTTTTTTTGAAAAATTGTCAACAGTGCCGATTTTAGGCTATTTTCACAAATGAGGCTATTTTAGCCTCATTTTGTGCTTCCCAAACACCCCCAATATGTGGCCGAGGTGTCACCGAAGTATCGACCGAGGTGTCACGTGTCCTGATCATGACGCCGAGATGATATAACTCAAAATGGGTTAAAAGCGATCTACTTCTCAAAAGAGGCCTAAATAAAATAATAAAATCATTGACTTTTGAATTTATGATGTGAATTCTCATGCTTCTGATTAATGATGAAAACATAGACAAAGACAATGGAGGCAAATAAAATTTTCTCTTTCAGACAAAAATTCAAACCCATGTAGTTCCGAACTTAACACCCTAAATTCAAACATGAATTGCAATCAAATGATCAGAAAGCTTATAATAAAAACAAGACAAGTTGGCATAATTAAAGCAAGATTAATGATTCAAGCCTCGAATTTGAGGCTCGAATTTGCCTCGAAATCATTTTTTTTTTTTTTTTTCTTTCTTCTTCTTCTACTTCTTCGCAGAACCAGAGCAGAGGGGAGGGGAGGGGAAGAAGAGAGAGAGGAAGGGGAGGGGGTCCAGATTCGCCGAAGACTCGCCGTCGCAGCTCGTCGAGCTCGCCAGCCGTCCGATCGTCGCCCGATCCAGCTTGTCGCAACAGCTGCACCGCCGTCGCCTCCTCCTCCGGCCCGCCTCCGCCTCCGCCTCCTCCTCCTCCCTCGGTGATTATGGCCCCCTCTAGTCCGGCCCACCGGTGGCTCCCTCTTCTTCCCCTCCCCTCCCCTCCCCCTCTCTCTCTTCTTCCCCTCCCCTCCCCTCTGATTCTGTTCGAGCCAAATTCGAGGCCTCGAATTCGAGGCCTCTATCACGGCTGTTAAAGCAAAATCATTACTGCGAAGTTTTTAAATAGAATAAGAGGAATAGGCATCAAGGCTCAATCTCAAATCATACCTTTGTTATGAACCATGAATCTCTTTTCATTCATAATTGCACCACAAGTAGTATCTGGGGAATTAACCATTGTTTTATTCAACTCTGAATCACCAATTCCACAATACTGTTCCTAAAATTTGTTCGATTTGGGGGGGGTTTCTTCATGAGCTGTTACACTGGTAGAGTAAGAAAATGCGAACGAGAGAGAAGACCATAAATTGTTTGCGGTTTGAATTTCTTGGGAAGAAGTTACGCGGGTCATCGATTCCATCATGTGATCGAAAAAAGTATATTTTATTCTGCAGGAAAGTGTGTGAAAAAAAAAAAAAAAAAAAAAAATCGTGCTCATGTATCGAAACAGAGCAACAATAACTATCTTTTTTAAATGGGTATGTGTTTGGTTTTCAAAAATTTGATTATTGTAAAGAAATTAAAATTTTTCTCCACATATAGAGAGAGGGCAGTTTAATAATGTATTTAATAATAAATTTTGAAAAAATTACTATCACTTTAAAAATATTATTAGGATCAATTACATTAACGGTTTTTATAATTTTGGCATTGTATTATTTTGGACCGTAACTTTTTAATTGTGACATATTTGATCTTGAATTTCGAATTTTATTCCAAATAAATATAATTAAATATATCATTATTCAATTTTAAGGACAAAATCGTCAATTTGATAAAATATAAATTAATTTGATAAAAATAAATGACAAAAAAATATTTTTAAATTTTAAAAAAATATTTTTACCCACTAATGATAAAATTATGTAAAGTTGATAAATTTTTTAGACATTTATTTATTTATTACCAAATTAATTTGTATTGTGTGTTTGGATTATTATCATATAATAGGTGGTTATTTTTATTTTCATTAAATTAGTTTTTATTTTTTGAAAAATCAAATATGGTGACCACTTTGATATCATTATTAAACCAATCCATTAAATCAAAAAATCTAACACTAAAAACATTTCATATATTAAATATATCGATTACACATTAAAAGCTTAATAACCACCCATTACATGATTATCATCCAAACATATAATAAAAATTAATTTGGTAAAAATAAATAAATAAATAAATGTCTAAAAGATTTATCAATTTTACATAATTTTATCTTTAGTGCGTAGAAATTATTTTTTAAAATTCAGAAATATTTTTTTGACATTTATTTTTGTCAAATTAGTTTATATTTTATCAAAGTGACGACTTTGCCCTTGAAATTGAGTAATAGTATTTTCAATTGTCTTTATTTGGAACAAGATTCAAAATTTAAGATCAAATATGTTACAATTAAAAAGTCAGGAATAAAAGTGACATGAGCCCCAAACTATAGGAATTGTTAGTGTAATTCACCCATACTACTATGTTTATTTTATGTATTGTATATGTATCAAAATATAATTTGATATGTATCATTTTATGAGTGCATATCCTATCATTAAATTTGTAATTTTATCATAAAATTTAATATCACAAATTGGCATAAAAAAAATTAAGTAACCAACTTACAAGCTTTTGCAACATTAAATACAAAATTTTAGACTTTTTTTAGCCAATTTCTGACGATGTTACTCATATTTGTGTTAATGTTACGAAATTTTGTGATAAAATAAAATTTGTGATATACATTTATGAAAATTTATAAATATAATTTTTAACCGCTTACAAAGTTATTTTGAAGTTGTTGAAATTTATAAATTTACATTTCAATTTTTTTTTTTTTTATAAATAGTTGAAGTTAATATAAATTTTTCTTTATATTTAAAAGTGTATATTTATATTTAAAATTTTGATTTAAATTGTTGAATTGAAACTCATAAATTCACTAAATATAACAAATATTACAAAATACGAAAATTTAATATATTTTCATACTATATAATTTTTTAAAGATTTTTATATTACTTTTTAAAATTTTACATTTATGAAGATCAAGTGAATCTAATGAGTAAAATAAAAAATAAAAAATTAAAATGATTATGAAATTTACATAAGCACGTTTTGAAAGATTATTTAAAAAAATTATGAAAATTACATAAACACAGAAAATGAAAAAAATATTTTAAAAAATCATCAAAAAAAAATATTTTAAAGAGACCAATAGGCAGAGTCAGTAAAGGCTCTGTTTGGTAAAACTGTGGGAAAGTGATTATAGATTATAATTTAACAGATTATAACTTATAGCTGTGAACATAAGCTGGTAACCTGTTTGGTGTAGCTGTGAGATTATAGATTTAAGCAGCAGAGTAGTGTTTGGTAAATAAGCTATAAAAGAGCTTTTTGCTATGTAATTGTCATTTTTGCCCTTATAAGATATGAAATTTGTGATTTCATTTATAATGCATTTTTTTCTTTTTCTTTTTCTTTTTATTTTATTTTCTTTTCTTTTTCACCTTATTTTCTTTTCTTTTCTTTTTTTTTTTTAATTTTTTTTCTTCTCTTCTTTCTTTGTTAATTTTTTTAGATTTATTAATTCATTAAAATTAATATTCATGTTCTAATTTATATTAATGTTGTGATTTCATTACATATTATTTTCATATAATTCATTTTTATTATTTATATCTGTATTTCTTTTCTTTATTATTATTATTAATTGTGATTTTAGTATAAAAATTATCAATTGCTCATTAATTATTAAAATTAGTATCAATTATTATTATTATTATTATTATTATTAATTTGTTCATCAATTATTAAAATTAGTTCCAATTGTCCATCAATTATTATAATTCTTAGTAAAATTATTATGATTAGTGTCAATTAATGGATTAATTATTATTATTATTATCATTTTCATTTTTAGTATCAATTAATATTAATAATCAACAATTTTTATTAATTAGTATCAATTAATATTAATTAATATATTAATACTAATTTATTAATATTTAATATATTAATACATTAATTTAATTTATTAATTTATTAATACATTAATATTTATTAACATTTTTGTTTATTAATATTTATTTTTTAATACTAAAATTATTTAATTCTATCAATTATTTTTTATTAATATTTATTTTTTTCAACAATTATTTTAATTATTTAATACTAAAATTATTTTTTAATTCTAAAATTATTTTACTTTCCTTCTCCTCTTCGTCCGTACGTCGCCGATGGCAAAACAACGACAGTGAAACAAAGAACCAGAGACAATGGTTAGTGTTTCAGATCGAGGAGCTAAGGTTTCATCGCCTCTGGTGAGACAGACAAACAGACAGACAGAGAGAGAAGAGATAGTGATCGTGACGGGGCAGATCGCGATCGCGGCGGCGCTAGGGTTTCATCTGGTTCGTGCGAGCGAGAGAGAGAGAGAGAGAGAGAGAGAGAGAGAAAAGAGATCACGACGGGACAAATCGAGATCATGACGGCGCTATGGTTTCCACTCGATCGCGATCGCCGGAAATTGTTTGTCCACCGGAAAACGCCAGAGTCTCTTCTTGAGAGGGAGAAAATGAGGATATTTTATTTATATACCTGGTTCACTTGTAATTACTTCATAGTATGAAGGACATTTAAGTCTTTCACATGCAGCTTGCCGGTTAAGCTGAAAATTAAGCACCCCTTCCCCCACTCAACCAAAAAGCTCATTTTTCACTTATAAAAAGTTATAATCTACACCCATTAAGCTACACCAAACACTCCAAAATCACTTATTTTAAGCTATAAGTGGATTTAAGTTGAAAATAAGTTGTGCCAAACAGGCATAAAGTAGTAGATTGTACTGGTGTGTTCCATCTATTCACGTCACATGCAGAATAAAATCCAAAAAAGAGATTTTAAATTTTTTTTTTCAGATTTTTTGAATAACCAAACAATAATTCAACAATTTTCAAAAAATTATGTCCCCAAAAAAGGAACCAAACGAAGTGAATACAATCTCAAACATATAAAAATTGAGAAAATACTCAGAATTTAAATTTACTTCAGGTACAGGCTTAGAGCATCCTCATCAAACTCGGTAAAATCATTTTTTAGCTAATAAATTTCAAAAAAATCAAGTTTATCAAACTCACTCCCAACTCATCAAAATTTATGATTGCCACAGTACCTCGCTACAACAAGCGAGGTATTGTTCATCACTAGATTAGTGTTACTGGATGTCCGCCCGGAAGTGCGACCGGTCAACGATTTTTTTTTTATATATATATTTTTTAAGAATTGTTTGACTGATAACTTATCAATTTAATAAAATAAAATAAAAAGTCTAACAAACACAATAAGAAAATAATATTTTAATAAAATTAAGTTAGAATAGAAAGTTTGATGCAGTAGGTACTAAGAGGTAACCAGCTAAAATAGCAAAATAACTTTAATTTGACTAAAAATTTTAAAAAGTTGGTGTGGATGCTCTTACAATGCCAAATTTAAATAATCACAAAATTTGTATTATGAATTTCTAAAAAAGAAAGTAAATACTTGTAGGCTTATTTTGGAAACAAGGTTGAAAACCAACTTATTGGCATTTTTTTTTTGGGTCACATTTAGCCTCCGTCTGGCAACACAGTTTGGGGCTAAAATAGCCACAACAGTCCAAAATTGGCTAATTTAGCCACTAAACGACAAACACTACTTCAGAGTGGTGAGTTACATACATTGTGGGGTGAAAGTACCAAACTACCCCTCATTTTTCAGGTTGAGACCAGCACAGCCTCTACACCACCCCCCCACCACACACACACACACAGACAATCACTTCGCACCAGTTAGGTCATCCACATCAACTCGTTGAAAGAGGCGATCTAAACGGCTCTGCTCGGGGAAGAACCACAACGACACTTCTGACAGGCCAACGCCACTGGAGTTCACATCGGCAGCGACTCTCATCCTCAGTCTCTCAAACACGACCGATTTTGAGGTAATGGTTGGTTTTCTCCTTTTTTCTGGTTTTTTTCTTGGGTTTGTTTGCGTAAATTTGTATCCTGGAACCCGATCTGATCGGTGTATGTTTGAAACCCATTGTTGGGATGCTTCAAAATTTTTTGGTATTTCTTTGGGTTTCATTTTCTTCATTTCGGTTTGCACAATGGGAAACCCACTGTCATATATCTCCCTCTCACTGCAAAATCAACCTCCGATGGATGATTAGAAGTCCAAATTGGTCGTCACGGCCGATTATTGGTTCAAAACACACATTAACAAAAATGATTTTATTCATCAAAGGCTTAGCACATCTCTCTTTCTCTCAGTTGATCAAAATTTACAAATCCCGAGGAAATTCTTCCTCTTCATTTTTATCAGAGTTTTGGAAAAAGTTTTGAAAAACTTTGGTCAATGCGATGAATTAAGGCACAGAGAAGTAGGCAGACTCTATGGCATTTTTTTTTTCTTGTTTTTCTGTTTATTGAAAAGAGATTATGACTCAGCAATGACAACAGACTTTTGACAACATACTCAAAAGAAAATGACAAAGAGGACCTAGACAAGACAAAAATGTCTAGGTTAGCACTATCGAAATCAACAGACTCTGACTCATTACGCTGACTTGAGCCTGACTCTAACTCTACAAACTTGGTGGAGTCAAACTTAGACTCAATACTCAATTCAGAACTCAGAATAAAACCATTCTCAAATTGCTAGTCAAAGTGTGGGCCATCGACAACATTCAAAATAAAGCCCGTGCAATCAACAGATGGTCACTCCCCAATTACAGAAACAAAATGGAACTTCCAATTATGCCCTCACTAAAAACACACTGAACCCCACAAACTGAAATGCCTGAACCACTCACTTGAATTTGAAAACCCCTATATAGATCCAATACATTGCACATAAAGTACGAAAGAGAACAAGCACCCCTAAAGAGGGTAGGGTTATCCTATCCTAGCTTGAAATCATCTAGGGTTTCACTATTCAAACAAGCGGTATCATGCATCTTAGAAATGGGAAAGCATCCTATCCTAATTTGAAAGGTACTATAGCTCATTATATGTACAAGGTTGGCTCTACTCTAGGGGTTGAAGTCAAGGTGACGTTACCAAAGAGTCCTTTGGGTCATAACCAATAAAGATCCCAGGAAATCAGAAGAGTCAAATAGTCTCTCTTCAGAGTCTGAGAACCTTAGATAGCAAAGCTAGATAGCAGAGCTACCTTTTTGACAGATCTCAAAAGGTTACAACACAAGGCCTCTAAAGTATTGTAGAGATAGGTGTAGTGTCACAAAAAGTGTGCCTGTGCTCCCACCAGCATCTGGGCAACACAGGGACTTTAAGTGCACCAATGCATGCAATGCAATAAACATATAATTGAAAATAAAAGTCATATCATGGAGTTCGAGTCAAGGTTTCATAAAATCCCCAGCAGAATCGCCAGAAACTATAACATGCCCGGGGGGTACCCGCGCGCGTTAAACAGTTCAGACCCCCGAGATCTCTTTGATCTAGTCTCACGAGTGCAATGTGAAACGTAGACGAGAGTCCAGATTTGACAACTTTTATTGAAAATCCATTTTATTGCAATTTTGTCAAAACTGGACTGCGTCATCAGATCTCAGAGTCGCCACCTAATATTTTTGGAAAATTACGAAATCCATGACTCGTGCCAAGGCCACTGTTCGTCGTAACCAAGGATACTTGGCTCGGAACCTTAGGTATGAGAAGGGAAGGTCAATAATGAGCATCCCCGCTCACCCGATCAAAGATCGGCCTCTACTAAACCATGGTATGACTTTTTATTTTCTTTATATGTTCATGTTCTGATTATTAAATAAATCCTAAAATTTACTATGTGAAGCATACAAGTATAGACTATGCCATTCATTTTGGAACAATTTGATATCATACATTTTAAAAGAGTTTTGACGATGTACAACCCAAATAAATTGAGTTTACAAGCACGAAAAATCAACGTCATTCCAAATTAAGCGACACAACCTTCATCCATTGGCATTCATAGAGTTATATCACATAAGAAAATAGCCTCATGGTAGAATACTAGACATAGTAAGAAAAACACACACAAACGGGATGCTAAAGCATAAAAACTTACATGTTTGACGTCCCACGAACAAGCTACAAAACAAAGTTAGTAAAATATGCATGATCTTATATACAAAATCCTAATGCAATTCACTCATGAGATGCAACTAAAGATTCGGCTACTAAAATATGATATGTGAATCATCTCAAGAACATGAAGTAGCGCACATAATCACATAGGAATTAATTAAATCCACAAATGCAAACTTAGCCGAATCAAGATGCATGAAACATGGATGCAAAGCATAACTATGATGAAAAATAAATATGATATTTATGTACAAATAAAGAAAGCAAGTAAAAGAACGGGATAGAAAGAAGCGGGGCGGGGAATTATTACAACATTTTAAAGAATAATTATAAATCAAATTAGAGAGAGATGAGGAGAATATTACAACAAAATAAAAACCTCACAATACACTCAAAATAAAAAATAAATAAAATAAAAGCTTCATGTTCTTTAGAACCGCCGGCGAAAATTGGTCAATATTGGGAGATTACGCCATCTTGTTCGGAAGAAGCTAATCGGCCGGCCAACTAGGCCAAACAAAACCTGTCTTGTTGCGAAACCAAGAAAATGAACAAACAAAAAATATGTAGGTGGCTCAACTAACTACTACCGGTTAGATTAAAAAAAAAACAATAAAACAAATATAAAATAAAATAAAAAGTGCAAACTCACAACATAAACCTAAAGCAATAAAACAAATATAAGATAGAACATGTAAGATTACAACAGAACTAATATGAAATTAAAGTATGCGAATAAAAATAAATAAATAAATAAATAATTATGAGCTAAACAAACCACTAGGATTATAACAACACAGTATGAAATATAAAGTAAGAAAATAAATATGAGATAAACAAACCACTTAGATTATAACAAAACACAATGAAATAAGAAGCATGAAAATAAATATAAGATATAAAATATAAGAAAATGAAAGACTAACAATTCACCTTCCAAAGAAATATTGAACTTCTTGATTTCCAAACTTCCTCTTGATCACCCTCAAGTGTAGGAAGTGTGTTCTCAAATCCTCAATTTGAAATTATGGAGTTTATGGAGTTTGTGGTATAGAAAGTGGCTAACTCTCTAGTTTTTCTCACTTTCAATCACTAAACACTCTTCCTTATGATCAAGGCAATTGATCTTTGGCTATATCAGAATTTTTGGAGTGGTTTTGGTGTATGGAAATGAGAAATTTCAGTAGCTATGGAAGGTATGGGGTGTATATGGAAGATAGGAATATTTTTGGCTCAAAAACTCAATTTTTCTTTTTTTTTCACTCTTTTCTCACTCCTTTCTCTTCAATTTCGTGGTCCTCCTTCTCTCTTACAATATGATCATTCTATATAGGCAATGAGGGAGAGTAAAGGTCAAAAAGATGGTGGGAGACAAGAATGTGATAAGAGGGCAAATTTTCAAGGTGGTTGCATGGGATACTCCTTTATGAATGCAAACAAAATCTCTTTTTGACAATGGGGGATGATTAGGTATAATGGAGGATGAGTGGATGCACTTGAATGGCTCAGAAAATAGGTAAATGGGTTGTCCCAACCGAACCAAAACCAAGAAAAAATGGGCTATTGTAGTTTTGGGCCGAATCAACAAAATCTGCTTTTAAGCCCAACTTCAAATGGGCATATCTCCTCCATATGGACTTGGTTTTAGGCGGTTCTTAGTCCAAATTGAAGCCCCAGAAGTCTACTTTCCAATGGTGGTGGCCTCAAATTTAAATTCCAAGTGTACAAAGAGATATGCCTAATTTAGTAAAGGCTGTCTCAGGCTGGGTCAACAAAATCTGCTTTGAAGCCCAACTTCAAATAGGGATATCTCCCTTATTTGGACTTGGTCTAAGGTGGTTCTTGGGTCTGAATTGAAGCCCCAGAAGTCTACTTTCCAATGGTGGTGGCCTCGCATTTAAATTCCAAGTGTACAAAGCGAAATGCCTAATTTAGTGAAGGCTACTCATTTCCTTCTTAATGATTTGATACTCATTCTTTTCTTAAACCAGTTTTCTTTCATCCCCTCCTATTTCCTTCAACTCCAAACCTATAAAGAAGATGTTTTTAAATATTTTTCAAAAAAGTTCACCTCCGTTCCATTTATTTCCACTTTGTCCTTACTCGGTTTACTGAAAAGTGCAACATTTTAATCGAAATGGGATCCTCGGGACATAGTAGAAACATTTAAAAAAAACATATTTTGAAAAGAGGATTTTAAGGTCTAAAATAGCTTGGCCAAAAAATGGGTGAAGGTTGGGATTAAAACTTAAATTCCATCTTTCTTACTGAGAATTTTGTGAGAAACACATTCTAATTGTCATCATCGGGTAATCAAAAGAAAACGCCCAAGTCTTAGGGCCGGTCAAAATGGGGTGTCTACAGTTACAAGTACCGCAACGTCCACATGGCTTAGCTGTGGAAGAAAGCGTTGCAATGTTTATCCACGTGTTACAAGGGATGCAAAATCGGCAAATCCAAGAACGTTTCCAACATTCGGGGGAGACTGTGTCTCGGCACGTCCATAACGTATTAACTGCCATGAAAGAGTTCACTGTTGTTCATTGTCGGCCCACATACAGTCAGCATCGTATACATCCATACGTGCGGTCTAGACGGAAATACATACCGTTTAAGGTACTACTGAAAAACATTATTGACATATAAGTGAGAAGTGCAGTTATTTTGTTTTTATTATTAACTGGATGTGAGGTATGAAAATAATCGTTACTTGATACCCGTTTAAGTAACAAACAATTGGGTTGTTTGCAGGACTATATTGACGCAATAGATGGAACACATGTAAGTGCATGGGTTACGGGGCCAGATGCGGCAACATATTTCGATAGGAAATACTGTCACACGCAAAATATCATGGCCGCGTGCGATTTTGACATGTGTTTCATCTTCATTTCGTGCAGATGGGAAGGAAGTATGCATGATAGTCACATCTTCAACGAGATACTAACAAATAACAATGTCCCATTTCCACATCCTGACGAAGGTAACACAGTGCCATGAATTCTGCATTGATGGAGCTAGAATTTTTTGTCATAACTGCATGAAAATGAAGCACAATGTTTGTTTTTTGTGTCATACATTGTTGTCCTATCTGCAAACAAATATTATCTTGTCGATTCTGGCTATCCAAACCGGATAGGTTACTTAGCACCATTCAGAGGCAGCCGTTACCACCAACAAGAATTCCAACGTATTCAACGGAACAAGACGGCAAACAAGCCAAGGGAATTATTTAACAAAGTTCACTCGTCGTTATGTAGTGTGGTGGAACGCACTTTCGGTGCCTGGAAAAATCGATGGAGGTTTGTTCGAGACATGCCCCGGTATAACTTTGCAAATGTGCAAGTTCAGTTAGTAGGTGCATCAATGGCATTACATAATTACATATGGTGAAACATAGGTAATCCAACAATTGTTCACCCAATCTGTGACGAGGAAGAGGCTATGGCAATAGTAAATGCCATACCAGAAGTTGAACATGACGAGGATGGTTTAATGGTTAGGAATGAGGACCTGCATATGGCATTGGTGCGCCTTCGCATACACTACAAGTTATGTTACATGCGTAATAACGGAACGTTAGGAAATATATAATAGTCGACCTAATTTTCATAGGGTTGTAACATTGGTAACACACGTAGAACAGACTGTATTCAAATATATTATCATGTACAATATGTATGTGTTGACACGGGAATATACCCCCTTTCAGTTGGTGACGTGCCTAACTTTGAAAAACTAAAAACTACAGAAAAAAGCATTTTCGAAAAAGAAAACAAGGTGAAACTGTCATGACCCAAACCCGCCCCTATGGGTTTAGTACTGTAACCGGCTAGTAATCCGTGATTACCGAAGGCCTGCTTAACAGTAAAGACAGTAATACAGAGTACAGGGGCTGGCGGAAGCCAAAACAGTAATAAAAGATGTCCAATGAGCTGTGACAGTCTGTATGCAAAAAGATTTTTCTGTAACATATTCACATTCATAAGCAAAACATATATACACCATATGTACAACATTCAAGTTAGGGACCAAATCCTTAATTAGCACAGTACAGTACAAGTCTTAAACAGTATTACAAAACAGAGATAGAAGGGTGAAACTGAGACACCCTAAAATAGCCTTAGCTCGATCAGACTTGGAACCTCGAGGTGAGACGTAATGGTTAGCTTGACAAAAAAGGAGTTAACCTGTCGCTCCTAGCTCCGGTCCGGTGCCTGGACACCTACATATAAATATAAACAGTGAGCTAAAGCCTAGTGAATAACAAATGCGTAAAGGGGTTAAGAATGAATGTCCTTTTAGTCATTAAGCAGTTATATCAGTCATTTAGAAACCATAGTAGTTATATGTGGTACATCCAATAGCAAACAGTACAGTAGGTTTTAACATACCAAACAGTCAGTTGACGGCCATCATAACAGTAAATAGGAGTGGTTCCAAAATGGGAACTGACAGAGATCTCTGTGACAGTAGCAGTACCAGTACAGTAACAGTAAATTGTTATGGATGCCACAAATACAGTTTACAAATAGGACAAACTTTCATTCATTAAACAATAGCATTTCGGTAAGCAAAACAGTTGATCATTCAGAAAATATTCATAATTGAACATATCTTTACAACATTGTTACTCACAGAGCACTGGGCTAATAGCAGCTAAAGAGCGTCCTCGGATGCCAACCCTACACAGTTACAGAACGAACACACATTAAGTTACATACTTGGAAATCAACAACTTAGTCCCTATCTTGACTTGGTATGGTTCTACATCAATAGCCTCATTAAGATGCCTTAAACTATGCCTAGGAATACCTAAGATGAAATGAGGATGCAAAGATGTACTTTAAAACACTTTTCAAAATTTTCAGAAAACAGGGGTCTCGCTCGAGCGTGGCTTTCTTCGCTTGAGTGAGCTTATAAAAACAGTGGGGTCGCGCGAGCGTGGACTTCCTCGCTCGAGCGGTCTGTAAAAATGTAAAAAGTGCTGGATGTTGAAAATCTCCGCTCGACGCCCGCTCGACGCTCGCTAAAGCGTGAGACACAGTCCTCGCTCAAGCGTAGGTTCTCTCGCTCGAGCGTGCGTCTGCGTGCACCAAAAACCTGAGAGCTTGCAATTTACGCTCGAGCCATCATTCCTTCACTCGAGCGGGGCTCTGAGCAAACGATGGTCGCTCGAGCGTGGAATCCTTCGCTCGAGCAAGTAAGCCAAAAGCTGGAATTTCCAGATTTGCCTCCCAAGCTCAAACCAAGCATTCAACACCTCAAAACTCAACCTCTTGGGCCCATTTTCTGGAAAAACACTTTAAACCCATAATATAACATGTTTTGAAGATCAATTTGTAAAATCAAAACCCAAGGGTGAGTCAATTGAACACCATATTCAAATAAACTTCAAGGACAAAGCTCAAACACAACATGCATGATCTTTTTTAAAATCCAACACTTCAAATCAAGATGAAATTGGCAATTTGATGGAAAAACTTGATGAATCCATGGACTTCAACCAAAATGTAAACATGCATGTAGGAATTTCCATGAAAACAACCTCAAGACTTCAATATAAGGACATGCATGCATGAATTAGCTCACTATTCAACCCTCTAAACCATAATTTGACTCTAACCTCCAATAATACCATGAACCAAGCAAGAACAACTCAAATGTATAAATAAGAAGATGAATTCTCTACCTTATGTCTTGAATTCTAGATATGGAAGCTCAAATATGCAAATTCCCCTCAATTCTTCTAAGCCTCCAAGCTAAATTCTCAATGAAACCAATGTTCTCCCAATTCACTCTCTCTCTCTCACGTTTTGCTCTAGGAGATGGAGAAATGGTGTAACAAATATGAACAAGGCTCCAAACATGTAATAACAAAGTGGCCCACTCAATGGTAATTTGGTAAATAACTTAAACTAATGCGATTTAACATTATTTAATCTATTTTAATCATTCCAAATCAAAATTAAATTAAATCTACCATAAAATCACATAAATTCTAATTAGCATAAACCACTAAGCAATTTCAGATTCGGCCGCCGATAAGGCCTTCAATTTACAGTTCGAAACTTAAAACATGAACAGATCAATCGAATGACAGACAGATAGAAATGCATTTAAAACAATACACTCATGCAATTAGTTCAGAATTTCAGTCTGATCAATTACTTATCATGTTCAGTCACAGTTTAGCAGTAATCAGAGGTGAGGGTTGTCACAGAAACAAATAACAAAAAAAAAAAAAACCAATACAGAAATTATCATGTGCGACTTCAATTAAAAACATAAAAACACCAGTTGAAAACAACATTAAAAAAGAAATTAGCATTTATCACGTAATTCACAAATAAATAAAACACATGAAACCCCATTTTTGAAATATAAATACAAATTAATGTATACAAAATAACAAAATGACAAAAACGTAAATTATAAAAAAAGAACGACCAAAATACGGCTCAACCCCCGTAAAAAAAAATTAAAACATAAAAACAGAAATTAATATTTGCCACATAATTTACAAATAAACAAAACACATGAAAACCCATTTGTCAAATATAAAAACAAATTAATGTATACAAATAAAAAAAAATTACAGAAACGTAAATTTAAAAAAAAAAAGAACAACAAAAATACGCCTCATAAAAAAAAAAGGAAAAAACAAACAAAAAAACAGAAATTAGCATTTGCCACGAAATTTACAAATAAATAAAACACATGAAAACCCATTTTTTTAATATAAAAATAAATTAATGTGTACAAATAAAAAAATGAGAAAAACGTAAATTAAAAAAAAAAACGACGACAAAAATACGCCTCATTCAAAAACATTTTAAAAAAAAAACATGAAAACATAAATAACCATTCGTCACGTAATTTACAAATAAATGAAACACATGAAAACTCATTTTTTTGAAAAAAAAAAAAGTTATTGTATACCGATAAAAATAAATAAGCCAAAAAACGTAAATTAAAGAACAAGAACTAATTAATGTATAAAAAAATAAAAATGACAAAAACACAAATTTAAAAAAAAAAAAAAATTAAGCAAAATACGCCAAATCCAAACCCAAAATAAAAAAAACAAACAAATAAATAAATAAATAAACAACAACAACAACAATTTCGGTCCAAACGTTGGTTGACATGGAGGACCACTTTCATTGCCTCACAGGTAAACGTTTGGGAAGGGCAGTTTGGTAATTTAGCAGGAAGACACCTCACTAAAAAGTCAAAAAACCCTTCCTAAACCAGGTTTTTTAGCCTCAGGTTAAAATAGCCAAAAAAACTAAAAAGTCAACCCACTTTCCAAACGGAGGCTAAGTTTTTCACCATTTTTTAAAAAAAAAGTTAAAAAGTCAAATTTTAACCTCCTTCTCAAAATAGGCGATGTTATATAAGTTGCAATTAAAGATGACAGTGGTTTGAGTTTTTGGATTTTGCGTGCAAAAATTCTTAATTTTAAATTCAATTATTTTTATAATACAATTTTATACTTCATTCTAATTTTTACAATTTTGACCTGGCTATCCTATAATTAATTGTACCCTATCAATGCTCTCTCCAATATTTTTTTTATTAAAATCAGATTGAGACAAATACAATTGAGTCTAGTAATTTTGCCATCCTTAATCATAGTTGGTCGACCCACCGATTAATTCATGTTTTTTGGCTTGGACTAAATCTTTTTAGATTTTTTCAATTGGGATTATACATGAGAATTAATTATCAATTATCAATTTATAAAGGATTTTCAATCCCAAAAAAATGATCTGAACGCAATATTTTTTAAAATACAAATAATGGGTCATTTATTTTTAAACGATAAACTCATGACTTATCACATCTGTATCAATCTTGAATATATAGGTAATCCCAAAGTATTAGACTAAGTATGTAATGTTCTCATGAAAAAAAATAAAGTCAATTTCTTGATAGAAGTGGATTAATATTATCTCACTTAATTTTATTTTTTATTTTTATTATATCATAGAGTGAGAACACCACATAAATAATATTGTATAATAATTTGGCATTATTTAAAATTAATAGAATGAACAGAAGTTGTACATTTTCTTCTTTCTTTTTTATCTTTTTTTTTCCTTCCAATTTTTAAATGAGAACTTACATCATGGAGTCAGAGTGGACCAAAGTTTGATACAAGGAAAGTGTAAAGTTCATGCAAGGTTTGGGTTCTAAGTTCATACAAGGCTTGTGATAACAGCAGTGTTGTTGTTGTTGTTATTGTCTTTTTTTTTTTTTTTTTAATAATTAAATACCGAATTGTCGTAAGGTGGAGTGATCTCAAATGTATTAGTTGTCTTCTTGCATTGTTCTCAAGATTAACAAATATGTTTTTTATTTATTTATATATATATATTAAGTCTGAATTCCTTCATTCATCTAATCGTTTGTCTCTATACATTTCATTAGTCATCGTTCGAGCCAGATTTCGCAATACATGACCTTACTTTTCCTACATAAAATATTTAATATTAGTATGTAATATCTGAGCGAAACATCATTGATTACTTTATTTTGTTTTTAAGAAAAAAAAAAAAGGTAAAATGTGAATAAAATATATTAACATTTTTTAATTTCACATACTTTTTTTTTTTTCCTTTCTAAATCCCTCAACTAAACACAAACTTAAGGTTTCCTTTGTTTTTGACTAAAAAAATCATTTTATTAAATTTAATTAGCAAACATAAAAAAAAATCACTTTATTAACTCTAAAAAATCATTAAAAAGTCAAAAAAAAAATTTAATGTACCAAATAAATTCATTTTTTTAGTATTAACTTATTTTAAGCTTATTTTTAGCTAATAAATTAATTTTTTAACTAACAAAGTAAGCCCAACTCTTATTGAATAAGATAAGAATGCTTGGTTAGGGTTTTCTAAAAACTCTTTTCAGAAAATTCTACTTTCTTATTTTTCGTGTTTTTTTGTTTTTACTGAATTTTTTAAATATTTTAAACAATTTTTTTTACTTTTTAGACATACCTAACATAAATATACCTAAAAAGTAAAAAATTTGTAAAAGAAACCTTTTAAAAATTCACTAAATACCAAAAATACAAAAAAAAAAAATACGAGAATTCCGTACATATTTTGTATTTTTATGTATTTATTAATTTTTTAAAATATTTTTTCACAAATTTTTTACTTTTTAGATACATCTAAGGAAGGTGCATATAAAAAAGTAAAAAAAATGTTTAAAATTTTAAAAATATTCACTAAAAATAAAAAAATACGAAAACCAAAAAACTCAATTTTCAAAAAATTTAATCCAAAAAACTCAAACCAAACACACTGAACTCTCATGTTTATTTGAGAAAGTGAGAAATGAGGTCCAGAGGGAGCAAGAGCAAAGCCCACTACAGTGCCACAAAACTATGGCCTTGTTTGGTTTGGCATTGGAAAAAAGATTTTGGAGAAAATTTTTGAAAATTTTGTTTAGTTTGTAATTTTTCTCAAAAAATTTCTAAAATCACTTTTACTTTCTTACACATCAATCAATCACTTTTTCTCTTTCCTCTCTTATTTTCAATCACTTTTTTTCTCACATACATCTACTCAACTACAATAAAATATCAAATCATCTCAAACTCCTAAACTCCAAAACTATTTTCAAAATATACAACCAAACAAACAACAAAAATTTCTAAACTATCTTCCCAAAATATTTTTTGAAAACTTATCTCTCAAAATCAAACCAAACAAGGCATATTTTTAATGATATTTTTTAGTCTTGTGGTATTTTAAACAAGAGTCATTTATACCCATGTTACGATAAATACTAGTGGCACCTCAGTGACACTTGCAAGTGCCACTATACCATCATGGCAAAAAACTTTCAATGACGCTTTGATATCATGATAGACACTATTTGTGACACTATTAAACGTCATTAAAAAAAGATTTAATGGCACTTTAGTGACACTTGTAAGTGTCATTACACTATCAAGGCTAAAGACTTTCAATGACACTTTAATGTCGTGATAGACACTATTCATGACTCTATCAAGTGCCATTAAAGAAGACTTACAATCTAAAAAATGTCACTATATATATGGATTTTTAATGGTGCTTGTTATGTCACAATTGATATTTTTAACAATTTCATAAATGCTACTAAATCCAATTCAGTTGTGCCATTAAATGGATATTTTTAAAGTTGTTGAAATTTATAAATTTATATTTGAAATTTTTCTTTATAAATGGTTGAAGTTAATATAAATTTTTCTTTATATTTAAAAGTGTATATTTATATTTAAAATTTTTATTGAAATTGTTGAAACTCATAAATTCATTAAATATAACAAATATTACAAAGGAAAAATTAGTCTAGGGTCCCTCCCCCACTTTTCGTAATGGAAGAGATCCACAAAATTATTTTTTAATGTCTAAGATCCCTAAACATATATCAGAGAAATTTGACTCTTTGCCCATGATTCCTCTCTCTCTCTTTTCGACTTCGCGTTGTTGATTCTTCATTAGATATGGCCGAGCCCAGCAACAATAACAATAACAATAACATTGCGTCTTCCTCTTCTGCTGCTACGCCTATGGAAATAGCCATCGATGGATCCGACTCCGACAACTCCGACTCCGACTCAGCCTTGTCCAGGTCCCAGTTCCTTACTCGCCCTGAGGTCCTCAAGTGCCGCTCACGCCGCCTCAAGCAACACTCCAAGATCTACAGAGACCATTATTGGTCTCTTATAGAGGACCTCAAGCTCAAGTACAGAGACTACTACGGAACTCGCAGCAGCACCGGCGGCAACTTCCTCTAATCCTGTTTGTCATCCTGCAACAATACAGCGGTTGAAACAGAACGCTTTCGACCACGGAATGGTAAGAGGAAGAGCATGACGATCGCATTGATCAGAATTAACAAACTATTCAAAACTCGCATCGAAAACAACGCATTCACTCGTCCGCTAGCTCTCGATGTTAGCATTACAGCCGCTACTACTGCTGAATCGCCTTTTTCCATCGTTCTTCTTTGATTGATTCCCAAAATCCAATTGTCTATTTCAATTTTCTCACAAAATTATTCAATTCAATTTACGAAATTCACAAATAGCAATGGAGAAGCTTGTTGAATTCAATTCAATTGAATGTAATGGCTGGCTGGCTGGTAAAAAGAGAGATAGTTTTTGAATGAATTAGTGGAGGATTGACGCAATTTTCTCTCGGCTTGGGAAGTCCATAATTTATCAATTTTCGCTGGTTTGAAAATTGGTCAAACTGAACCCAGAGAAATTTGAATTTTCTCTGGGTTGAATCCAGAGAAATTCTTTGGAAGTCCAGAATTTCTCTGAACTAATTTTATCTGGACCAATTTTCTCTGGACTAATGGTATTTGAATTTCAATACTACTGCATATATATCACTGCGTCTTCATTTTCTTAATGCATATGTTCGATTTTAATTCTATTATTTATTTATTATTATTATTTTGTGTATAATCTACCAATGCACCGCTCTACTGCCCATAGCTGTTTGAAAGAAAATTCAAACAAATCACAAAACTCATATATATATATATATATATGGAGAGAGAAGGGGTAGGCATTGAAGACCTTGGAAAGAAGAGGGAGATGCAGAAAGGGTAGTGAGAGAAGTTGAGACTTGAGAGAGAGAGAGAGAGAGAAAATGTGGGTTGTTGCTGATATTGGGGAGGGTGGTGACCAGGGGAAATGACTGACAATATTACTTTACCTTGAACCACAATGGGTGTAAGTGCAGGTATTTGAAATTTTCTCTAGATCAATTTTCTAATTTTCCCTTCCTTTCTCAAATCAGAGAAGTTTTTAAAATTTCTTTGGAAAGTCTAAAATTTCTCTAAACCAATTTTTTCTGTGATGTGAATTTTCTCTGAACTACTTTTCTCTAGACTAATTTTCTCTGGATCAACTTGAGGGACTTTAGACATTATGAAAATATTTGGTATCATTTATGTTATAAAATCTTAATACCAGGGACCTTAAAAAAAAAAACCCTATTACAAAATGCAAAAATTTAGTAAATTTTCGTACTACATAATTTTTTAAAGATTTCTATATTACTTTTCAAAATTTTACATTTATGAAGATCAAGTGAATCTAATGAGTAAAATAAAAAATAAAAAAATAAAAATTTAAAATGATTATGAAAATTACATTAGCACGATTTGAAAGATTATTTTAAAAAATTATGAAAATTACATAAGCATAGAAAATGAAAAAAATATTTTAAAAAACCATCAAAATTACATAAGCACATAAAAAAAAAAATTTAAAGAGACCAATACGCAGAGTCTATAAAATCCAAACATAATAAAAAGAGATTGTAAATCTTAAAATCCAACATAATAAAAAGAGATTGGAAATGACTGACAATATTGCTTTACCTTCGGCAGTGGTTGGGCCCGGAAACAGGGTGCCCCGAATGCCCCTAAAAAAAAAAACAAGGCACAAGCAAAAAATAAAAAATAAAAAAATAAAAATAAAAATAACAAACAAACAAAGAAAAATGTTCAAAACGACGTTGTTTTGGGCGTTAGGGACATTAAGGACAGCAGAATTAGGGGCACAAATCATTTTTGCTTTACCTTAGACATATGTAAGTGCAAGTAGTAGATTGTACTGGTGTGCTCCATGTATTCACGTCACCTGCAGAATAAAATCCAAAAAAGAGATTTTATATTTTTTTTCAGATTTTGTGAATAACCAAACAATAATTCAACAATTTTCAAAAAATTATGTCCTGAAAAAAGGAACCAAACGAAGTGAATACAATCTCAAACATATAACAATTGAGAAAATACTCAGAATTTAAATTCACTTTAGGTACAGGCTTAGAGCATCCTCATCAAATTGGATAAAATCATTTCTTAGCTAATAAATTTCAAAAAAATTAAGTTCATCAAACTCGCTTACAGCTCGTCAAAATTTATGATTGCTACAGTACCTCGCTACTGTTGTGGGTATTGAAGAATATTTATCTTAAATCAATTTTATAGCATAATATTGAAAACAAAACAGATTCGGACAAATAGGTTTTACAATTCAATATATACTATATATACATATATATAACAGAATAAGTAAAAGATGAAAGGATTCAGTAAATAGCCTGTGTGATTGTGAGAGGCACGTCAAAGACGCTGTCCTAAAGTCGTTATGCGCTCCCTCCGTGCAGGTTCTAACGATCACAAACGACTCCAAGATACAACCCAAGAATTCACAGGAATCTGATATAATGCACAGTTATACCAGAAGAATTTGCCAAGTCTGTTTCAGTAGCCCAGAAATATGGAAGATATAAAATACTGTATAGAGAAGAAGGAGAGAGAGAGAGAGAGAAAACAGAGTACGTTATTTTTCCTGAGTAAGAGTCATATTTTAAATAGACTCCTTCATGTCTGTTGGGAACAGACATACCCATTCAATTTGAAAACAAATACAAGTTTAAAATTCAAACAAATAATACTATTAAAAGAAATAAATAAATACAAATAATAATAACAAAATAAAATAAATAAAGTTTGAAGCTTTAGGAAATCTCCAACAATCCCCCACAAGATTCAAAACTTTATAAAACCGTCAAATAAATAAAATAAAATAAACATAATAAAAATATGGGCAACTTTAAAACCATACAATGGGTGAAGGTGTTTTTCAAACTTGAACCTCACTTAGTGTTAACAGTTTCATTCTGAAAGAATCTTAGTGAACCAGGTCTTGAACTAAATCCCTTTTAGCAGAATTCAACATGTCACACGTATGGTATGAAACATAACTGTGGCGCGGGTTAGCACTATTAACAGCCATGTGCTCAATCTTGATTCTCATGAGAGTTTTAGGAAATAGCCCTATTTCCACGGTCGCGGCTTCACGACGCTCTCACTTAGGTGAATCCTCCAAAGATAGAAGTGACGGATGTCTATCTTGCGAGAGTTTGCTCGCCTTGGATTCATTTAGAGTAAATACTCTTCCTTAACCATCACATTTACATCAGCACTAATATCTTAGGGATGAGCAGGAGAATATAAATTTAATAAAGTCTCCTTCTTTAAAGTGCTGGAATACGAGTCATACTATAAGGATTGTTCCTACCCATTGAACTTCCTTCATGGGATCTCCAATCACAGAAGTTGGGTTACTTCCTTAGTTGACTCCTTGTGGGCTTAGACCCATCCCCCTCGATAAATCTAAGACTACACTCTTAGATAAACCTTTTGTTAACTGATCAGCAATATTCTTTTCAGATTTCACAAAATTCAAAGATACAACATTTTTATTCACCAAACTTTTTATAGATTTATACCTCACTTGCATATGCCTATTCATCTTTTTATTAGTATGTGCTTGTCTCACAAGTTCTATTACAGCTCTATTATCACAATGTATAGAAATAGCAGGAATAGGATTTTTCACAAGTGAAATATCAAGGAGTAAATTTTTAATCCATTCAGCTTCAATACATGTAGTGTCTAAGGCTATAAGTTCTGATTCTGTTGTACTTCTAGAGATAACGGTTTGTTTTTTAGAACCCCAAGATATTGCTGCTCCACCTAACATAAATATATACCCAGTAGTAGACTTAACATCTAAGTTATCTGTTATCCAATTAGCATCGCTATAACCTTCTATCACATTAGGAAAACCACTAAAGCAAAGTGAATAATCTAGAGTTCCTCTTAAATATTTAAAAACTCTTTCCACAGCAATCCAATGATCTTTACTAGGATTATGAGTATGTCTACTTAATCTCCCAACAGCATAGGCAATATCAGGTCTAGTTTTATTAGCAATATAGAGAAGTGATCCAATAATTTGAGAATATCTAAGTTGAGATACAGGTACACCATTATTTTTCTTCAAATTCATGCTAGGATCAAAAGGAGTTGAAACAGGTTTGAGATTATAATAATCAAACTTTTTTAACATTTTCTCTAAGATTTTAGATTGATTCAATGTAATACCTTTGGTTGTTTTCTCTAATTTCATACCCAAAATTATATAAGCTTCTCCTAAATCTTTCATATCAAATTTTGAAGATAAATAAGATTTCACATTTTTAATTATCTCTAAATTAGTTCCAAATAATAGGATATCATCAACATATAAACACAAAATAATACATTCTCCATTATCTTCTTTATAGTATACACATTTATCATGTTCATTAATCTTAAAACCAAATTCTAGAATTATCTTATCAAACTTTTCATGCCACTGTTTAGGAGCTTGCTTAAGTCCATACAAAGATTTAACCAACTTGCAAACTTTATGTTCTTGTCCTTTAACCACAAAACCTTCAGGTTGCTCCATATAAATTTCTTCATCTAAATCTCCATTCAAAAAAGCAGTTTTAACGTCCATTTGATGAATTTCTAAATTATATATGGATGCTAGAGCAATTAATATTCTAATGGTTGTGATCCTAGAAACAGGTGAATAGGTATCGAAATAATCTATTCCTTTCTTTTGTGTAAATCCCTTGGCTACTAACCTTGCCTTATATTTTTCTATACTTCCATCAGGTTTAAATTTCTTCCTAAATACCCATTTGCAACCAATAGCTTTACTCCCAGGAGGTAGGTTAGTCAACTCCCAAGTATTATTTTGAAGAATAGATTCAAACTCACTATTAATGGCTTCCTTCCAAAATGGTGCATCTAAAGATGATATAGCTTCTATAAAAGTATTTGGTTCTCCTTCAGTTAAAAAAGTATAAAAATCATCTCCAAAGGTTTTCTCTATTCTAGTTCTCTTACTTCTTCTAGGTTCTATGTTTAGCTGTTCAGAATCATCTCTTAAAGGAATAACACTAGTACTAGCAGTAGAAGTTCTATTCACAACCTGATTTGAGATCCGAGTTTTGTATGGAAAAATATCTTCGAAAAAAGTAGCTTCACGAGATTCAATTATTGTATTATTAGTAATTTCACTAATTTCAGAATTTATTACTAGAAATCTATTAGCACTACTATTTTGAGCATATCCTAAGAAAACAGTATCCACAGTTTTAGGTCCTATTTTCTTACGTTTAGGTTCTGGAATTGCTACTTTTGCTAAACACCCCCACACTCTTAACATTTTAAGATTAGGTACTCGTTTTTTCCAGATTTCATAAGGTGTTTTATCATTGTCATTTACAATTACTCTATTTAATATAACACAAGCAGTGAGTATGGCTTCCCCCCACAAGCTCTCCGGTAAACCAGAACTAATTAGCATTGCATTTATCATATCCATAAGAGTTCTATTTTTCCTTTCAGCTATCCCATTAGATTGTGGAGAATAAGGTGGGGTTACTTCATGAATAATTCCATGTTCTTCACAAAAAGTACTAAGGGTACCTACATTATATTCACCTCCTCTATCAGATCTAAGTTTCTTAATCTTTCTTTCTAATTGATTTTCTACTTCAGCTTTATAAATTTTAAATTTACTAAACACTTCATCTTTAGTTTTAATTAAATATAAATAACAAAACTTAGAACAATCATCTATAAAGGTTACAAAATACTTATTTCCTGCTCTAGTTAGTGGTCTATTAGAATCACAAACGTCACTATGTATAAGGTCTAAGAGTTGTGAATTTCTTTGTACAGATTTATAAGGTTTCTTAGGTTGTTTTGCTTGCACACATATTTCACATTTGCGTTTAACATCAACAGATGATTTAGGTACTAATTCTAAATCCATCATTTTCCTAATTTTCCTTAAATTTACATGTCCAAGTCTTTTATGCCATAAATCACAAACTTCAATATTGAAAATATTATGAGAGATATAATTAACTTCAAAAGATACATTCAATTTAAATAAACCATCACATACAAAACCTTTACCAATAAAAATATCATTTTTACTTATTACAATTTTATTCGATTCCATTACAATTTTGTAACCTAACTGTACTAAACACGATCCACTAATAAGATTTCTTCTAACTCCAGGAACATATCGCACATCTCTCAAAGTTAAGATTTTTCCAGAAGTCATCTTCAAATCTATATCTCCAACGCCAAGTATTGGTGCAATTGATCCATTTCCCAAAGTTACACTTCCTCCACTTGATTTCTGGAAAGTTTTAAAATAACCACAATTAAAACACACATGTATATTAGCCCCAGAATCTAACCACCAATCTTGATATTCAAAAGTAGAATTAATTTCAGAATTATACCTAAAAGATGGTTCGGCAATTTCTTCTTTCTCCAAAATCATATTCACTTGAGCATTATGACCTTGACTTCTTTGCTTATTGTTGAACCTTGGTTTATACTCATCAGTCTTCTTAAAAAAACAATCTTTAGCATAATGATTGGCTCTTCCACATACATAGCACAACCTCTTGCCACTCCCTTGTCCCTTAAAATTATTAGCATTGGCTTGGTAGTTGTTATTATGGTGTTTGCCATTTTGACCTCTAGATTTAAATTTAAGGTTGTTCTTGAAAATTTTGCCTTTAAGTCGAATGTTATTCCTATTGTTGGAACTACTCTTATTCCCATTCTCCACCATATTTACCTTAAGCGTTTTCTCTTTTCCAGTGTCTAGATTTGATCTATGTTTCTCTTCCACCCTAAGTGTATTGATTAATTGAGTTAAGGACAGATCTCCTTGTTTATGCCTAAGACGCTTAGCAAAGTCATTCCAAGATGGAGGTAATTTATCGATAAGGCAAGACACTTTAAACTCCTCACTAAAAGTTGTCCCTTTCTTTTCTACTTTTCTAAGTAGTTCTTGAAACTCATGAATTTGGTCTCCTACAAGTATGTCATCTTTCATTTTATACCCATTAAAATTAGAGACAAGGAACCTATCAATACCAGCATCTACAGTTCCATATTCGGCCTCTAAGGTTTTCCATAGTTCTTTTGCATTCGAGGTGGTCGACTGATATACATCATATAAATGGTCAGATAACACATTAAGAATCCTATTATAACAATGAAATTCGATTTGTTCGGGTGACAACCAAGATCCAACAAAATCCTGATCTTCTATAGCAGACATAAGACCCAACACGGTCAACCAATATTTTGTTTGTTTTTGCCATCTTTCAAAATTGTTACCAGTAAATTTTTCAGGTTTCACACTAACAGTTTCTTCTAAATTAGCCATTTTAAATATTTAAAGAACAAGAGAGCCAAGGAGTATTTTAATCTGTGTGATACAATAATGAAACAAACACAAATGTTATTAAATTTGAAATTCAAAAATTAATTGCCAACAATTTAAGTATAGATAAAATGTGACAAATTTTTGATACAGATCAAATCGATACACAATAATTTATAACATGAACAATGTTAATTAAATATCATGAATTTAAACAACATAATTTATCATGTGAAATTTTTTATTTTACTCAATAACTTTTTAAGAATAATTAAAATAAATAAATAATAATAATATAAAAAACAACACGTTAAACAGAGTGAGCCGTAACTTTGAAAAACGCAAACAATACAATGTAATCAATGTTTGAATTTGAAAAACAGTAACTTCAGTAACTTTGAAAAACACAAAACTACACACAATCAAAGTTTGAATTTAAAAAACACAAACTACACCGTCAATGTTTAAAAACAAAAAACTTCAGATTAAAAACAGTTTTTAAACACAAAAACTTAAACAGTTTTTTTATATAAAAAAAAAACAGATTTGTTCAAGATCAATTAGTACAATTATGAAACAAAAAATAATTAAAAGATTAAATATGTTATAGATATAACGACTTTAGATTGTTGTGGGTATTGAAGAATATTTATCTTAAATCAATTTTATAGCATAATATTGAAAACAAAACAGATTCGGACAAATAGGTTTTACAATTCAATATATACTATATATACATATATATAACAGAATAAGTAAAAGATGAAAGGATTCAGTAAATAGCCTGTGTGATTGTGAGAGGCACGTCAAAGACGCTGTCCTAAAGTCGTTATGCGCTCCCTCCGTGCAGGTTCTAACGATCACAAACGACTCCAAGATACAACCCAAGAATTCACAGGAATCTGATATAATGCACAGTTATACCAGAAGAATTTGCCAAGTCTGTTTCAGTAGCCCAGAAATATGGAAGATATAAAATACTGTATAGAGAAGAAGGAGAGAGAGAGAGAGAAAACAGAGTACGTTATTTTTCCTGAGTAAGAGTCATATTTTAAATAGACTCCTTCATGTCTGTTGGGAACAGACATACCCATTCAATTTGAAAACAAATACAAGTTTAAAATTCAAACAAATAATACTATTAAAAGAAATAAATAAATACAAATAAAATAAATAAAGTTTGAAGCTTTAGGAAATCTCCAACAGCTACAACAAGCGAGGTACTGTTCATCACTAGATTAGTGTTACTGGATGTCCACCTGGAAGTCCGGCTGGTCAACCGGTCAACGAAATTTTTTTTTTTTGCATTTTTTAAGAATTATTTGGCTAGTAACTTATCAATTTAATAATAAAAAAAAAAGACTAACAAACATAATAAAAAAATAATATTTTAATAAAATTAAGTTAGAATAGAGAGTTTAATACAGTAGGTACTAAGATAACTAGTTAAAATAGCAAAATAGCTTTAATTCAATTAAAAATTTAAAGAAATTGGTGTAGATGCTCTTACAATGCCAAATTTAAATAATCACAAAATTTGTATTCTGAATTTCTAAAAAAGAAAGTAAATGCATGTAGGCTTATTTTGGAAATAAGATTGAAAACCAACTTATTGGCTTCTTCTTTTTTTTTTTTTCAATCACATTATCACTCTAAGTTTTTCACCTTTTCTTAAAAAAAGTTCAAAAAATCAAATTTTAACTTACTTATCAAAATAGTTGGCAATCGGTGTTATATAGGTTGCAGTTAGAGATGACAATGATTTGAGTTTTCGGGTTTTGCATGCAAAAATTCTTAATTTTAAATTCAATTATTTTATAATACAATTTTATACTTCATTCTAATTTTTACAATTTTGACCTGGCCATCCTATAATTAATTGTACCCTATCAATGCTCTCTCAAATGTTTTTTTATTAAAATTAGATTGAGACAAATACAATTGAGTCTAGTAATTTTGCCATTCTTAATCATAGTTTGTCGACCCACCAATTAATTCATGTTTTTTGGTTTGGACTAAATCTTTTTAGATTTTTCAATTGGGATTGTACATGAGAATTAATTATCAATTATCAACTTATAAAGGATTTTCAATCCAAAAAAATGATCTGAACGTAATACTTTTTAAAATACAAATAATGGGTCATTTATTTTTAAACGATAAACTCAGAACTTATCACAGTATCAATCTTGACTATATAGGTAATTCCAAAGTACTCGATTACTTATGTAATGTTCTCGTGAAAAAAAATAAAAATACATTAGGTGGGTCAATTTCTTGATAGAAGTGGATTAATATCATCTCACTTAATTTTATTTTTTATTTTTTATTTTTATTATGTCATAGAGTGAGAACACCACATAAATAATATTGTATAATAATTTGGCATTATTTAAAATTAATAGAAAGAATAGAAGTTGTACATTTTGTTGTTTCTTTTTTTTTTTCTTTTTTTTTCTTTCAATTTTTAAATGAGAACTTGTTGAAACAATCTTCTATGTAAATAAAATAAATTGAAACTAAATCAAGCAAAAGACCATGTCGAGTGTGCGACACTCTGTCCTTAAGACAGATTCACCTCGCTACGGTGTTTACGGTTATGTGGCGTCTATCTCCCAGGATACAATGATAACAAGAAATGAGAATATCAAGAAAATGAGAAATTATATTTCATTCACCACATTTTTTACATTTTTTACATTTAGGCAGACACCTCTTTATAGCTAATACAGAAGAGTTGGTTAGTGTTGGTTAGGAGTTTGTTACAACAAACTCTAACTGAGATAACAAACTCCTAACTGAATCTAAACTAATACACTAAGCCGTGGCTGTACTGACTGCAGCTGCATACTGCTTCAATGGTAATGTCTGCTGCTGCTGCATCTGCTGCTGCATACTCTGTTTCTTATCAGTCCCCCGCAAGATGATGGGGCGAGGAAGCACCAGAAGCTTGGACTTAAGATAAAGAAACCGGGAAGAAGAAAGGGGCTTAGTAAAGATATCAGCAATCTGATCATCAGTAGCAATATAAGCCAAAGAGAGTTGTTTAGAGACGACTCTTTCCCGATGAAATGACAGTCCACCTCGATGTGTTTAGATTTAGAATGGAACACTGGATTGGAGGCTAAGGCCATAGCAGAAACATTGTCACACCATAACACAGGGACAGCAGAAGAAGGAACATATAATTCTTTGAGCAATTGTTGAAGCCAACAAATTTCTGCTGTAGTGTGAGCCATTGACCGATATTCAGCCTCTGTAGAGGACCTAGAGACTGTGGGTTGCTTTTTAGAAGACCAAGATATAAGATTGGATCCAAGATATATACAAAAGCCGGAAGTAGATCTTCTGTCAGTGCAATCCCCTACCCAATTTGAATCCGTAAAGGCATGAAGATCATAAGACCTTTTGCTGAAAGTAAGACCATGAGAAACAGTGCCTTGAATATATCTGAGCAGTCTTTTAACGAGAGCAAAGTGAGCATTAGTTGGAGCTTGCATATGCTGACAAGCTTGATTGACAGCAAAGGCAATGTCAGGTCGAGTAATGGTTAAGTATTGTAAACCACCAACAATGCTTCGATAAAAGGAAGGCTGAGCATAAGGAAGCAAATCAGTGGAGGAAGGAACAGCAGAAGATTTCGGAGCAATAGGGGTGGAGCAAGGTTTACAATGGGCCATACCAGCTTTATGGAGCAGCTCTTGAGCATATTTGTGCTGAGACAAGAAGTAACCAGTGGAAAGAGCTTGAACAGAAATGCCTAAAAAATAGGAGACATCCCCTAGTTCCTTCATGGAAAAGGCTACATGTATCTGAGCAAGTAATGCTTGAATCAAATTAGGATCACTTCCAGTTAGCAGAATGTCATCTACATAGATGAGCAAAATAGTGATAGTAGTAGAGGTCTTTCTGACAAAGAGAGAAGGATCAGCATAACTATGACAGAAGCCTTGAGTCAGTAAGAAAGATGAGAAGGTGGAGTACCAAGCTCGAGGAGCTTGCTTGAGGCCATACAAAGCTTTGTGTAATTTGCACACATGATGAGGAAAGGTGGAATCAACAAACCCCTGAGGTTGCAACATATATACCTCTTCATCTAACTTAACATGTAAGAAAGCATTAGAGATGTCCAACTGCTTGAGAGACCACTGATTTTGAAGGGCAAGACACAAGAGAATCCGAATAGTAGGCTGCTTAGCAACGGGACTGAAGGTTTCATCATAATCAATGCCCTCTTGTTGCAAGTATCCCTTAGCAACTAAGCGAGCCTTGTAACGAGCAATGGTACCATCTGAATTTTTTTTTAATACGAAAAACCCACCTACAGCCTATAGCAGATTTGGTAGAAGAAGGAGGAACAAGGGTCCAAGTACCTTGTTTATGGAGAGCTTGAAACTCCTCATTCATAGCATTAAGCCAGAGAGGAGAAGTTAAAGCTTGAGCAGCATTTTGAGGCTCAGTGCTAGTAAGATCCACTGGAGGAGTGTGAGTAAGAAGACAAGAAGGAGTTGCAGTATTCTGAGAAAGAGAAGAAGCTGCATTATGCTGAGAAAGAGAAGAAGCTGCATTATGCTGAGAAAAAGAACCTTTAGATCTAGTAGTCATAGGATGAGTATTACAAGAGGTAGAGTGAGAAGGTAGAGGTGGAAGGTGAATAGAAATAGAGTCAATAGGAATAGAAGAAGAAATAGGAACAGCAGTAGATACTGCAGGAAAACCAGCAGCAGATGTTTCAGGAATAATAGGATCAGGTGCTGCAGTAGGAAGAGAAGAAGAAACAGGAACAGCAGTAGATACTACAGGAAGACCAGTAGCAGATGCTGCAGGAATAGTACGAGTAGGTGCTGCAGGAAGAACAGCAGGTGCAGCAGGAATAACAGAAATAGTAGGTGAAATAGAGTTTGTAGGGACAGAACTGGTAGATGGAGTAGAAAATGATGAGGAATGTGTGGTGAACTGAGAAGAAGACCAGAAAAAGGATGTGAGATTAGGTAGAGTAGGAGGAGTAGGTGTCTGAGTAGCAAATGGGAAGCAAGACTCATTGAACAAGACATGTCTAGACAACACAATTTTTCCAGTAGAGGGATCTAAACACCTGTAGCCTTTAATGGAGGGATGGTAACCTAAAAAAACACAAGGTGAAGATCTTGGTTGAAGCTTATGATCAATATAAGGTCGAAGCCATGGAAAACATTGGCAACCAAATACTTTGAAAAATTCATAATCTGGAAGAGCATGAAAGAGTAATTGGAAAGGTGATTTATGATGAAGAGACAAACTAGGCATCCTATTGATAAGAAACACAGCTGTAGCTAGAGCTTCAAACCAGTAGGTGAGAGGCATGCTAGATTGATACATTAATGCAATAGCTGTTTCAACAATATGTTGATGTTTTCTCTCAGCAATACCATTTTGTTCGGGAGTGTAAGGACAAGTGAGATGATGTAGAATACCATTTTCAGCAAGATAACTATCCATTTTATGATTGACAAATTCAGTTCCATTATCAGTTCGAAGAATTTTCAAGAAAGTATCAAATTGTTTTTCCACATAAGCTTTAAACAAAAGAAATGTAGAAAAGACTTCACTCTTAACAGAAAGAGGATAGATCCAAGTAAATCTTGTGAAATCATCAACAAACAAAAGATAGTATTTATAACCAGTGAGAGAAGCATGAAATGGGCCCCAAACATCACTATGCACAAGAGAAAATGGCTTATTAACTGTGGAAGTAGACAGTTTGAAAGGCAACCTATGTATCTTAGCAACACTACAAGAAGTGCAAACTAATGAATTACAATCTTTATTTGATAAAGGGGCAGGTAAATGTTGAAGGAGATGATGAAATTTAGTGCAGAAGGATGACCAAGTCTTTGATGCTAGGTAGACACAGAGACTTGTGAGTTTGCCTGAGCAACATGAGCTTGAGGAATCATGGAAGAGGATGAATCAGCAAAATGGTAGAGTCCATGAATATTAGGTCCTTTATGCAGAACCTTGTTTGTATGCTTATCCTGAACCACAAAGGAGTTAGAATCAAATGTTACAGAACAATTATTATCCTTAGTAAGTTGATGAACAGATAAGAGGTTAGAGGAAATGTTAGGCACATGAAGAAGGTTATTGAGAGAAAAGGAATATTGAGGAGTAGGGAGTAATCCCTTACCAATGTGTTGAATGGGAACAGTCTGACCATTACCAACAGTGACTTGGTCTGAGCCTTGGTAAGGTTGATAGAGTTGGAGATTAGCCAAATCATTTGTGATATGATTGGTGGCAGCAGAGTCTATGTACCATGGTGTGGATGAATCAGATGAAGCAAAAGACTGATTAGAAGAAGATGGATTTGCAGTGACAGAGTAAGCATGAGATGGAAAAGACTGAGAATTAGATGGAAAAGAAGCCTGAACAGGTTGATAGTTGGAATCCATACGAAACCAACAATCAAAAGCACTATGATTATGACCTCCACAGATTTGACAGCCAGAATAAGAAGCATTGCTTGAACTACTATCATGTCTGTTATCATATCTCCCTGACTGTCCTCCAAATCTACCTCGACGATATCTTCCAGTTCCTCGGTATCTTCCCCCCCTATGACCACGAAATGGATATCTACCTCGATTTCCAGATGAATATCCTCTATTAGACGGAGGATATGCAACAGATCCAGACGCAGAGCCAGTAGTGACAGCACATGCCATTGGTAAATCACTAATAAGAGCATGTTTAGTTTTATTTTCTACATGTATTGCTTCAGAACAAAGCAGTGAACTCAAATCTTCCATAGTAATAGCCTCTGCTCTGGCTCGAATAGTAGTTTTCAAAGCCTCATATTCATCTGGCAATCCGTTGAGTGTTAACAGAACCAAATCTTCATCTTCAACTGTAGCTGATACAAGACTGAGTTGATCTGCAATAGTGCGAATCTGAGTCAAATATTCCTCTATTGAGAGACCTTTCTTGGAGACTGATTGAAGTTTATTCTTCAATTGATGTATGTGAGATCGAGAGAGTGAGGTAAATCTCTTCTCAAGAGCACTCCAGACTTGAGCACAGTGTTGATAATGAAGAACTGTGGTGAACACAGATGAGGAGAGAGTTGCAGTAATGCAACTCAATAGGTGTGCATCAATGATCTTCCATTTGGCAAACTCTGGATTGTCAATTACTTTTCCAGAGGCATCAAGGATCTGTGGATCTGGACAAGAAATCACTCCAGTTACAAAATCAAACAAATCGGTGGCTCTAAGCACATTCTGCAGTTGATGTTTCCAAACAAGAAAATTGGAAGAATCGAGTTTTACTGTTACTAGAGACTGAAAGTTTGAAATTAGGAGACTAAGATTTGGTGGGAGAGAAGATGATGAAACCGCCATGAATGAACCTTGCTCGTGAGAGCTATATGGCTCTGATACCATAACAAGAAATGAGAATATCAAGAAAATGAGAAATTATATTTCATTCACCACATTTTTTACATTTAGGCAGACACCTCTTTATAGCTAATACAGAAGAGTTGGTTAGTGTTGGTTAGGAGTTTGTTACAACAAACTCTAACTGAGATAACAAACTCCTAACTGAATCTAAACTAATACACTAAGCCGTGGCTGTACTGACTGCAGCTGCATACTGCTTCAATGGTAATGTCTGCTGCTGCTGCATCTGCTGCTGCATACTCTGTTTCTTATCAAATGATCTTCACAAATTTGTAGTAGCACTCCAAACAAATTTGTCCGGCGAACTAGAACCTATATTCTATACTCTCTTTATTTTTTCCCTAAAATTATATAAAGAATAATGCAACTAAAGAGCAAACTTAGACAGCAAAAATAAATTTTGCAGACTGTTTTCTGGATGTGGAAAATGTTGGAACAGCCCAGGTATAAGTAGGACCGAACGGGTGTAATTTTGAATCCCACAGGTGTTGTGAGGAACCGAACAGGTATGAACCTGTTTGAACAGGTGCACTTCAAAATTCAAACAGATCTATAACCTATTTGAACAGATTTAACTGCTGGATAGTTAAACCCGGAACTACTGGGCAGTTTCTGGAAGTTAAATAATTGAAAACAGTTTTAATCTATTGAGGAATTTCGGACTGAAGGAGATAAATTTAGACAGAAAATTAATTCAATTTTTGGTACAAAATTTGAATTTAATTTCATTTAAAATTCAAATAAATTTTGTTCAAAAAATTAATATTAGAACCGACCCGACCCACAACCGCGCCCGGCACGGCTAGGCTCGACCGGACAGATGGTGGCCGTGCGCGCGCGTCTGTGGTGGTTTGGGCTAAGGTTCACTTTGTCCATAACTTCTCTTTTCTACAAACTTGGGGTGCCCCTTGGGGCCCAACCCAAGTGTTGTAGTCTAGAGCTTATATACACAAAAAAGCTCTGTTAAAATTTCAACGTGGGACAACCCTATTTTAAGGAAACCTACATTTAAATCTTTAACTGTCTATTCCACGAACCCGAAAACAACATCAAGTTCTCATCCACTCATAAATGGTTTTGACAAACCGTCTTCATCGTGTGACTTGTCACGCAGCAAGGAACACGTCACATTTTCGGACCCACCCCAAAAGACGTTTGGGGCCTACTCCATTTTGGGCTCAAAGATTACCCAAAATAAGCCTATATTACACCATTTTTCCAACAATCCCCCACATGAATGGAATTTGACGGAGAAAAAATGCAACAATATGATCTAATTACAAAGAGTATAGAAATTGGAAATATTTTGCAAAGGATAGGTAACTTTTGGCTTTGAACCTTCCCTTGTGAGACACTATCGGATTTACTAGTTAACCAGTGAACATGATGTCTTGAACTGTTCAGCCGTTTGTGTAAACCAAGACAATAGAACTCACACAGTATATCCCCAGACACAGTTTAGTTCTCACTATTGTGTTCATTTTAGCCCGAAACAACCTGGTCTTTCATGAGTGCTCTAGAGAATTGTAGCCCTTCACAAATCTCATATAACCGGCCCAATTCACACTCACATAGGTGATTCTTATGAAGAGTATCCTGCCGTACTCCACTAGGTTTACCTATATAAAAATCATTAAAATTTTACTTAACCTAAAATGCTGCAGACATCACTATTTCATCGTAAAAATGGGTAGGAGTTAGACTCCCC
Source organism: Camellia granthamiana (assembly GCA_036172215.1). Taxonomy (NCBI): domain Eukaryota; kingdom Viridiplantae; phylum Streptophyta; class Magnoliopsida; order Ericales; family Theaceae; genus Camellia; species Camellia granthamiana. The sequence goes on from CM069915.1 coordinate 10,459,661, forward strand.
AGTGATCCTTCTGAGTCATATACAACTCAGTTGTCCCTTTGAACCTAGATCTTGGGATCTCCAGTCAACTAGGTTGGGTTGCCGTTGTGGTAACTCTTATTTAATAGGCTTTAGTCCCATTCCCCGCTATGTTATCTTTAGACTTCACATATTCAATGGAAATAATTCCATTAGAGAGTTGTTGTGTTACGGTGTTATGTCGACGACGAATGTGTCGTGACTTACCGTTATACATATGACTCTGTGCTCTACCTATTGCTGATTGACTATCGCAATGTATACATATAGTAGGCACCAGTTTTGGCCATATTGGAATATCTTTAAGGAAGTGGCGAAGCCATTCTGCTTCTTCCCCAGCTTTATCTAAAGTTATGAATTCAGATTCCATAGTAGACCTAGCTATACAAGTCTGTTTGGAAGATTTCCAAGATACAGCCGCCCCATCCTACCAAGAGTAAAGACATACCCACTAGTGGACTTTGAGTCTCTAGTATCCGATATCCAGTTTGCATCACAGTAACTGTAATAACCCACATTTTTGTCTTAGTCATGTTCATGAGCATTTATATGATTTTGCCTTGTTAAGTTTGTACATGCGGACTTAGACTTGTTTTGCCTAGGTAAAGGTTCTTGTCTTGTCTTGCTACTATCATGTTTTGCCTAAGTGTTATATGCATCCTTTGTTCCTTGCTTGCTGTCTCAAGCCTAGGTCATGTTAAGCCTAGGTCATGCCAAGCCTAGGTCATACCTTTGAGCCTTTTACACCTAGGCCATTGCACGCCAACACCTAGGACCATCTTGGAACCACTTTGGTTGACCTTCACCTTCACCCTAGCATATTGGCCAAGATGTCATCATCTAGGCCGAGGTATGCATCACCTAGGCCAAGATGTGTATCATCTAGGCCGAGATGTTATCATCTAGGCGTCCTAGATCTTTGATCCTTGCACCTAGTGATCTTGTTCCTTGACTGGTATGACCTAGACCGAGGTGTGGCACATCTAGGCCGAGGTGTGGCACAGTTAGGTCAAGTGTTATCCTTCATAGCCGAGATCATTGAGACCTTACTTGCCGAAGCCTATGTCCTAATCTGAGAACATTGCCTTGTTAAAGTGCCCATGTCATCTTACTTGTTGTACACACTTTGTCATACTCTTATCTTTTCATTCTGGCACCTTTTTAAGGAGATCCAATCCGGCGATACCACGTGTCCCAGCAAAGGGTTAAGCCAGCTAGCAGTGAGAAACCCACATCATTTTGTCACACCTTTGCCTTGTAGAGAGAGAAGTTCTAGGAAGAGGGAGAAAGGGTTCTTAGAGAGAGAAATAGATTTTCAAGCTTGATCTTCACACCTTGAACCGTTAGATTCGTGTGATAGGATGAGTGATAAAAATGGGAATTGAGAAAAAAGATTGAGACTGAAATTGAGACAGCAATGGAAAATTGTATTAATTTGAAGCTGGGTTCCAACTCTAGGAAACGTTAGATCCCAAGCTTCTTCATTACAAAAACTATTCCCCTCATCTCTCCTTCTCTCCCTCTTTATACAATATCTTTCAACAGTTCTAACAACTACCACTAATCCCGCTCAACAACTTTAACATCTTCCGCTAATCCCGCACCAAGTCACTGAGCTATAATTGATATGTTATCTGGGTCTGTTGTTTGGCCCATCATCCAGTCCAGCCCACTGTCCAAACCACTGCTCACTGCTCCTGAGTTAAGCCCCTTGTCTTGGCCCATGGTAGCAGCGTCACTTCTAGTTGATAGCCTATCATTCCTTTCCCCTTGAAAAGAGCCTTGTCCCCAAGGCTGGAAAGTTAGAAATTTGCCTTGGAGATCTTGATACAGCTCCCAAGTTGCATCCTCTGGGTATGAATTAGACCATTGTACCAACAATTGAGTGGCTAGCCTACCTTTATACTTGATCAAACGTCTGTCCAAAATTGCAATGGGTTCAGGTTCAATGACACCATCAGTCCCTACGGGTGGAAATGTGGCTTGTGGTGTGGTGTAGGCTCCCAACTTTTTCTTGAGTAGGGACACATGGAAAACTAGGTGCAACTTAGAGTGTGGGGACAGGTCCAAATGGTAAGCTACCTGACCCACCTTCTTCAACACTTGAAATGGCCCATAAAATCTTGGGGACAGTTTTATGTTAGACCGGCATTGTAATGTACTTTGCTTGTAGGGCTGCAATTTTAGGAATACCCAATCTCCCACTGCAAATTGCCTTTCGGTTAGATGTTGATCTGCTTGTTGCTTCATGCGATTTTGGGCTTGGACTAGGTGTTCCTTGAGGATTTTTAGAGTTGCTTCCCTATCCCTACTCCACTGATGAACTGCAGCCACATTGGAGACCCCTGGGATATAGTGGATGTGGGAAGGGGGTACTTGTCCATACACCACCTGGTATGGTGTCAGCTTGGTGGCAGTGTGGTAGTTGGTATTGAACCACCACTCAGCCAAGGGCAGCCAGTGAGCCGATACCTTGGGCCTATCTCCTGTCATGCACCTTAGGTACACCTCAAGACACCTATTGACCACCTCTGTTTGGCCATCCGTTTGAGGTTGGTAAGAGGTGCGGAGGTTCAGTTTTGTACCTTGTAACCAGAATAGTTCCCGCCAAAAGTTGCTAGTGAAAATGGGATCCTGATCAAATACGATAGATTTAGGCATGCCATGCAATTTGTAAACGGTATCCAAGAATGCTAGGGCTACTTCCACAGCTGTATAAGGATGGGATAGGGCAATGAAATGAGTGTATTTGGACAATCTGTCCACTACCACTAATATGACAGTCTTGCCATGGGAATTGGGGAGCCCTTCCATAAAGTCCATGGATATATCGGACCAGATGCCTTCTGGGATGGGCAAGGGCTGCAGTAGGCCAGGGGAAGCTACTGTCTCAGTTTTGTTCCTCTGACAATTATCACATTGAGCCACAAAAGCATATATGTCCCTCTTCATACCCTTCCAATAAAACGATCATCTTGCTCGGTGATAAGTTTTTTTGGTACCAGAATGTTCTCCCAAAGGCGTAGCATGTATCTCCTGCATAAGTAACTCCTTGAGCTATGAATTTGAGCCCACTACTAGTCTGCCTTCGTAGGTCAACAGTCCATGCATTCAAGAATAGCCTGGTTTGGCAGTTGGGTTATTGGTTAAGCCCTCAATGAGTGTTTTGAGGGTTAGGTCAGTACGCCATTCCTGTTTGAGAGAATTGAGCCACTCAGGTTGAACAACTGAAAGAGCTGAAACTATTCAAAATTGTTCCATGCTTTGTTTGGATAAAGCATCTGCAGCTTTGTTCTTGTGCCCAGCCTTGAAAACAATGTCATAGTCATAGCCAAGCAACTTTGTGAGCCACTTTTGTTTCATAGTAATGGAGATCTTTTGGTCTAATAGGTACTTAAGACTGAGATGGTCAGTCTTGATGGTGAAATATCTTCCCAAAAGGTAGTGTCCCCACTTGTGGACAGCATATACTACTACCAATAACTCCTTCTCATAGGTTGATAGCCCCAAATGCTTGGGTGCCAAAGCCTTGCTAATATAAGCTATGGGATGCCCATCTTGCATGAGGACTGCCCCTATGCCTGTGCCAGATGCATCACGCTCCAAAATGAAGTCCTTATCATAGTTTGGTAGTGCTAACACAAGTGTGGAGGTCATAGCTGCTTTTAAGGTGTTGAAAGCATTTTCTGCTTGCTCATTCCATCCAAAGGAGTTATTCTTCAATAGAGTGGTAAGTGGTGCACAAACTTTCCCATAATTTTCCACAAATCGTCGGTAATAACCGGTTAACCCCAGAAATCCCCTTAATGCCTTGATGGATGTTGGTCTGGGCCATTGCAACATAGCCCCAATCTTGATTGGATCTGCTGCCACACCCTGTCCAGAAATGACATGCCCCAAATACTCCAAAGATTGTTGTCCAAAGGCACACTTAGATTTCTTGACATAGAGCTGGTTGGTCCTCAGTAATTGTAAAGTGGTTTGCAAGTGGTGAAGATGGTCAGCCCAAGTTTTACTATATATCAAGATGTCATCAAAGAACACCAATACAAACCTCCTGAGGTAGGGTGTAAAAACTGAATTCATTAGGCTTTGAAAAGTAGAGGGTGCATTGGTCAGCCCAAAAAGCATAACCAAAAATTCATAATGGCCCTCGTGAGTTCTGAAAGTAGTTTTGGAGACGTCTTCAGGATTCACTCTGATTTGATGGTGTCCAGCTCTTAAATCGAGCTTTGTGAACACTTTGGCACCATGCAATTCATCCAATAGTTCATCAATTATAGGGATGGGGAATTTGTCCTTAACCGTCAACTTGTTCAATTCTCTGTAATTAACACACATCCTCTAAGTGTGATCCTTCTTTTTCACCAGTAGCACAGGGGAGGAAAAAGGACTAGTACTTGGTCTGATGATTCCAGCGTCCAGCATCTCTTTGACTATTTTTTCAATTTCATTTTTCTATATGTATGGATACCTATATGGCCTCACATGGACGGGTGCACTGCCTTGTGTTAGGTGAATTCGGTGGTCAATCAATCATTAAGGAGGGAGGGCACAAGGCTCCACAAATACATCATTAAAATCATGTAAAATGACTGTAATATCAGTGGGTACCTGCTCTACATGTGTAGCTGTGATACTGTACAACTGGACTAAGTAACCTTGGTTGGTTTGCTGAAAAGCCTTGCTCACTTGCTTGCTAGACACTTGTTCCACCTTGCAGCCAATGTCTCCCTTGAGAAGGATGGCATGTCCCTCCAATTAGAACTGCATTTGGAGGTTCTTAAAATCCCAAAGTATTGGTCCTAAGGTGGACAACCACTGCACCCCAAGTACGATGTCACACCCTCCAATAGCCAAGATACGCACCTCTGTGGTGAAGGTGGCTCCCTGCATTTCCCACGTGAAGGCCTTATACAGTCCTTTGCTACATAATTTGGTTCCATCAGCCACTGCGGCTGGCAGATCTGTGGTGGGTTCCACTAAATGTCCAGAACTCTTGGCCACACTTGGCTCCACAAAGGTGTGGGTACTGCCAGAATCAATTAAGATAATGATGGGCCTCCCCTTGACCTTCCCAAGTATTCTCATGGTCCTAAAGGATAGGCTACCTGACAGAGCATGCACTGAAATTGCATGTCATCACTCACCTGAGAGTCTCCATCCTCTTGTAATTCCTGTTCCGGAGCATCTGATTCCTCATCTCCCCCAAGCAGAAAATACAATTGTTTTCTTTGGCACTTGTGTCCCCTGACATACTTTTCGTCATAGTTGTAGCAAAGCCCTTTCTCTTTTCTAGCCTCCATTTCCTTGGGAGTTAGTCTCTTGATAGGAAAATGGATGGTACTGGTTAGGGTTGAGTTAGGAGAAATGTTTGGTTGGTATTTGGAGTCAGTAGGTACTGGGGTTTTGGTATTAGGTTTAGGTCCACTTGAGGGAAAGGGTTTTGGTAATGAGAGGGTTGGGGAAGGGAAAGACCAATTGTTGTTGGATGATCTTTGGGGAATTTTATTTCGTCTACTAAGGGTTTCAATGCTTTCTTCTTGTAACCTTGCCAAGCCTATGTCATGGGAGATGGTAGTAGGTTGGAACATTTGGACACCAGCTTTGATCTCATCTTTCAACCCACTGACAAAACAGCTGACAAAGAACTCCTCCGTTAAGCCTTTGGTTTTGTTAGCTAACTCTTCAAATCGCTCCTGGTATAGCTTAACAGACGTAAACTGCTTCAACTTGGTCAATTCCCCCATAAGGTCCTCAAAAGCATTGGGGCTAAAACGCAGTTGAAGTCCGTAAGAGAATTCAGCCCAGGTAGGCATTTTTTGAGTTCGTTCAAACCATTGATACCATTGTATCGCCTTGTTAGTGAGATGCATCACAGCCAGTTTTACTTTACTACCTTTATCAATCTAATTAAATTCAAAGAAACGCTCACACCTATAAATCTAACCAGTAGGATCCTCACATGAGAATTGGAGAAAATCAATTTTGGCATAACGAGTTTGTACATAGCCAGAGTTGTGGGGTGAAGATCTACGAGGGGTAACGGAATCTTCGCCCAGATTTTCCGTCGATGGTTGTTTCTGATCATTACGAAGGGTGAGAGCCATGATCATCTCCTTGAGCTGGTTGAGAGCAAGCTGCGTTCGTGCTTTACTCTCATGCTGTTGGCGAACCAAACGTTCGTCACTCTCGCGTAACTGGCGAATGGTTTCCTCCATCCTCTTCTGTTCCTGCGCACGAGTCTCCGTCATTAGAAATTATGGCCGAGGAGCTGCTAGCTCTGATACCAGTGATAGGATGAGTGATAAAAATGGGAATTGAGAGAAAAGATTAAGTCAGATTAAGACTAAAATTGAGATAGCAATGGAAAATTGTATTACTTTGAAACTGGGTTCCAACTCTGGGAAACGTTAGATCCCAAGCTTCTTCATTACAAAAATTATTCCCCTCCTCTCTCCTTCTCTCCCTCCTTATACAATATCTCTCAACAGTTCTAACAACTACCACTAATCCCGCTCAACAACTTTAACATCTTCCGCTAATCCCGCACCAAGTCACTGAGCTATAATTGATCTGTTATCTGGGTTATCTAGGTCTGTTGTCTAGCTTATCATCCAGTCCAACCCATTGTCTAAACCACTGCTCACTGCTCCTGAGTTAAGCCCCTTGTCTTGGCCCATGGCAACAGCGTCACTTCTAGTTGATGGCCTATCATCGTGTTTTGAGGTTAGATTCTTGATCTACTCTTGTTCTTCTTTATATTGATCTGATCACATTGCATGATCTAGCATGATTCATGAGCCATGCATTGATTTAAAGTTTGGTTTTAGAAAGAGAAAATGATGTTCTTGTGTTCTTCAAGAAAAATCATGTTTTGATCGGAAAGTTTGTATCAAGATCCATGTTTTTGTGTTTCTTTTCATGAAATCTTCAACTATGGGTACCCAGGTCCATATTTTTTAACTCATCTCATGAAATCTCAAATTTTGAATAAAGAAGTTATGATTTTAGCATTCATGTTCTTCATGTTCATCAAGGGGAAAACCCAGATTTCCAGACTTCATTTCCGTAAGTATGGTCACCGAGACCACTCTTGCCTAGATCTCACACCTAGGCCAAGCATCGTATCTTACCACGGCCTACCTTGCATGATCACTTGCGCCATTAGTCTATCTTGCATGCACACCTAGGCTAACCACTGCACACCTAGGCCGACCATGGTACACCCTTGTCGGCACCTTGTAACACCTCGGCAGGCAGCTGCACACCGAAGCCTAGGTAACCACATCTCGGCCAAGAGGTGTGGGACCTCGGCCAAGACCTCCTAAGTTCACCCAGCTATGTCATTTTAGCCTAGATCATCCCTGTGCATCCATTCCAAGACCTGGTTGACACCCAGCATGTTTTCTCTAGATGAAAAACAGTGATTTAACTCCCAGCATATGTTTTACTTTGTCTTGACTTGGTTTTGGAAAGAAATGTCGGGATCAATTGCACTCATGTAAAGCTTATTTTGAGAATGCATTTCATATCCATCTTTGCGCATCTCTTCTTGTTTTCTTGAAATGTATTCAAAGGGATTTATTATGTACTTGTAGGTCTTGGATTCTTGCTTTAATCCCTACACCCGAAGAGCTATGTGAGTGGTATTTTTAATAAAGTTATATTATAATGTTTTGATAAAAGCTTTGCCTTATTTCATTTTGGAAAAGTATTTGTTCAAGTATGAATGATTATCCCTAGTTTTTGTATCAAGTACTATGTTTGTTTTGATGACATTCTTGGAAAGTCCTTAGTGCTAGGGGACTATAATGCAACTAGTACCCTTGTTTGAGATATCTCCCTTGCCACCAACGGTCTTGTAAGGGTGGGCTTGTCTAATCAATTCCAGGTCGATTATTCCCTTGTTTTGCCAATGACGGTTTTCCGCATGGGTTGTCTAACAGATTCCGAGTCGGCCATCGACGGTCATGAACGGGTGTGCTTCAATTCCGGGACGGTTATTCCCTTGTTTTGTCCGGAATATCATCCTTTGGTATTATGTAGATGTTATTAACATCCAAGAAGCTTTGAAAGACTTTGATTGATGAACTTGATTCATCCCATATTTTGTTACAAGCTATGATATGTATTGTTTTGATAAAGATCTCGGATATCATTCATTCAAACCTTTATTACTAATATCATTCACTGAGTATCCAAGTTCACCCTCTCTTTATATGTATGTAGGTAACGAGCAAAAAGGCGGTGACGCCTAAGATGTTATGTGCAAGATGTTTTGATTCATGTTTTGTATCATCTTGAAGATTATGCTTCTTAGTTGTAATTCATGTCTTTATATATTTCGGCTTGAGAAGCCTTTTGATCAAGATGTAACATGTACTTAATTTGTTTGTATCCAAGTTGTAAACCAAGTTAAGATGTATGTCATTTCATTTGATTTATGCATAGCTCTTATGGACTACCTAGATTTAAATTTATTGCTTCCGCACATGTAAGCCCCATATGTATACTCTGATTGTGTGTGAATCTTTGTAAGTTGGCCTTTGGTAATCTCGGATTAGTGGCTATCATGGCACAATTCTACTAGGGGCGGAATGGGGTCGTGACAATAACCTTCAAGTACTGCTGGATATCTAGTATAATTCAGCCTAATGTTACGAGTAAATCGGAGATATCTTAGAACCCTTATACTAGCTTTCCAGTGTTCTATTCCTGGATTACTCGTATATCTATTTAATTTACTTACTGCATAAGTTATATCTGGGCGAGTGCAGTTCATCAAGTACATTAAGCTTCCAATAATTTAGGTATATTCTAATTGAGAAATACTTTCATGTACATTCTTAGATAAAAACAAATTAACATCTACAGGTGTTCTAGCAAGATGATCATCATCTTTGCTGAATTTGTCAAATATTTTCTCAATGTAATGAGATTGTGACAAAGCATAACCTTCTGATGTTTTGGTAATTTTCATACCAAGAATTACATCAGCAATGCCCATGTCCTTCATGTCAAAATATTTATTCAACATTTTCTTGGTGATTTTAATCATGTCATTCTTACTACCTATGATGAGCATATAATCCACATAAAGACATACAATGACATAACCTTTGTCTGTGTTTTTAATATAAACACATTTGTCACACTCATTAATTTTAAATCCATTTGACATCATTGCCTTGTCAAATTTCTCATGCCGTTGCTTTGGCGCCTGTTTTAAACCATATAATGATTTAACCAATTTACACACTTTCTTTTCTTTTCCTGGAACAGAAAAACCTTCTAGTTGTTCCATGTAAATTTCTTCATCTAACTCACCATTTAAGAAAGCAGTTTTTACATCCATTTGATGAATTTCTAGATTGTATAAAGATGCAATGATAATTAGCATTCTAATGGATGTTATTCTAGTAATCGGTGAGTATGTGTCAAAGTAATCAAGACCTTCTTTTTGTCTAAAACCTTTGACCACAAGTTTAGCCTTGAATTTGTCAATTGATCCATCCGCTTTCATTTTTCTTTTGAAAATCCACTTGTACCTAAGAGGTTTACAACCTGGTGGCAAATCCACCAATTCCCAAGTGTGATTTTGCAAGATGGAATCAATTTCACTATTGACAGCTTTTTTCCATAAAGGAGCCTCAGGACTAGACATAGCCTCTTTGAAAGTTAAAGGCTCATTTTCTAACAAAAATGTTAGAAAATCTAGACCAAAAGATTTTGAGGTTCTAGTACGTTTACTACGCCTAGGTTCCTCTTCCTCATTTTGATCTAACTCTTGCTCTTGTTCTTGATGATGTTCTTGATCCTGACTAGTAATAGTATCATGAGATCTTTTATTGTTACTAGTCTCTTGTCCAGTCATATTTGGAAATACATGTTCAAAGAAAGATGCATTCCGAGATTTAATAATAGTATTTACATGCATTTCGGAATATTCTGATTTATGAATCAAAAACCGATATGCACTACTATTCTTGGCATAACCAATGAAAATGCAATCAATGGTTTTAGGACCTATCTTAGTCTTTTTAGGATTAGGAATAGCCACTTTAGCCAAACACCCCCACACTTTTAAGTATTTGTAGGATGGTACTCTTTCATGCCACAATTCATAAGGTGTTTAATTCACTTTCTTTCGGAATACTTTATTAAGTATATAATTAGCAGAAAGTTTTGTTTCCCCCCACAAGTTCTGAGGTAATCCAGAACTTATTGACATGGCATTCATCATTTCTTTTAAAGTCCTATTTTTCCTTTCAGCAATTCCATTTTGCTGAGGTGAGTAAGGAGCGGTGGTTTGATGAATTATTCCATGTTCTTTACAAAACTCACCAAAAGATGATTCATATTCACCACCTCTATCACTTCTTAGTTTTTTGATTTTCTTACCAAGTTGATTTTCAACTTCATTCTTATATTGAATAAAAGTTTCCAAAGCTTCATCCTTGGTTCGAATTAAATAAACATAACTATATCTAGTATACTCATCTATAAAAATGATAAAATATTTTTTCCCACCTCTAGTTTGAATTGATTTAAAATCACAAATGTCACTATGAATTAATTCAAGTGGTTTCGTACTTCTTTCAATTGAATGAAAAGGAATTTTGGATAATTTTTCCTCAACGCAAATTTCACATTTATGATTTGAATCAATTTCAAATTTAGGTAAACATTCCATATTAATTAATCTGCGCAACGATCCATAATTAACATGTCCTAGTCTACCATGCCATAAATTTGAAGACTCAAGTAAGTAATAAGAAGATGTATTTTTATTAATAACTGAGGGTACAACGGTCATTACATTCATCTTGAAAAGGCCATCAGACATGTAACATTTTCCTACATACATCACATTCTTAGTAAGTACAAATTTATCACTTTCAAGCACTAGTCTAAAGCCATTCTTACTCAACAAAGATCCGAAAACAAGATTCTTCTGAATGTTCGATACATGCAGCACATTGTTGAAAGTGAGTTCCTTTCCAGATGTCATCTTGAGTACAATCTTTCCTTGTCCTTCAACTTTGGAAGTTGAGGAGTTGCCCATAAAAAGTTGTTCACCATTATCCACTGTAGAATAAGATGTGAACATCTTTTTGTCGACACAGGTGTGGCGAGTAGCATCAGTGTTCACCCACCATTCTTTAGGATTTTCGACAAGATTTGCTTCGGAAACAACTACAGAAAGATTAATGTCATCTACACCATTGGAAATTTTGTCCACTTCGGTCATGTGGGCTTGAGCAAGCTTCTTGCTTGTTCTTCTTTTGCTTTTGCCTTTGCTACGGCAATCTTTGGGCCGATGTCCCTCTTTGTCACAGATGTAACATTTGCCATTAAACTTGTACTTTTTATTCCCCCCCTCCCCCTTTAGAGCCTTGTGATGAACTTTCTCCAAAAGACTTCCGTTTCTTGGTTTTTAAAGCATGTTCCACCAAATTTGCCTTAGACTCCATAGGATGCTTAGCAACCCGCTTTTCAGAATTGCGGTTGTCCTCCTTAATCCTCAAACGCACAATTAATTATTCCAAAGACATTTCTTTGCGCTTGTGTTTGAGGTAGTTCTTGAATTCCTTCCAGCCTTGTGGCAATTTCTCAATTAAGGCTGCAACTTGGAAGGATTCACTGAGAGACATGCCCTCTGTGTGAATGTCATACAGAATGAGTTGGAGATCTTGAACTTGGCTAATCACAGTCTTAGAATCAACCATCACAAAATCCAAGAATTTTCTAACCACAAATTTCTTTGAGCCGGCGTCTTCCGTTTTGTATTTTTTCTCCAAAGACTCTCAAAGTTCCTTTGCTGTCTTGATAGGACTGTAGACATTGTATAATGTGTCGTCAAGTCCGTTCAAGATGCAGTTCCGGCAAAGGAAATCAGTATGTTTCCAAGCATCGACTACAACAACCACTTGGCGATCGATTTTATCCTCTTTCAAAATAGGAGCATTCACACGAAGAAAACGAGCCAGGTTCAGAGTTGTAAGATAGAACAACATCTTCTGTTGCCATATTTTAAAATCAGTTCTAGAGAACTTCTCTGGCTTCTCACCGTGATTTACCGGTACTGTCACCACAGGAGAAGGGGTTGGCATAATTGCAGCCACCACACTAGTACTTGTTTGGGCTGTAGTTTCAGTAGCCATGAATTCTAAATTATAAAACAAAATTATAATTAGAATTTATACTATACAGAAAATTAAACCAAATTCATAGAATTAAATTCTGTAAAAATAAAAGAAATAAGAAATATAACTTTTATTTTTCAATTAATTTAGAAATAAAATAAAATTTTATTTAACTAAATTAATTCCACACAGAAAATTAAATTTCTGTAATACTTCAATAATTAAAACACTAAAACAGAATTTTAATTAATGAACACTCAGAAATAATTTCTAAAAACCAAAATTAATTTCTGAAAAAATTTCACAAATAAATATTCTGAATTGTTAATGACACCAGTATATTAATACTAGTTGTCAAAGAAAATAGACAGTATATTACTACTATATGTCAAATAATATATAATCACTATTTGTTTTTCCAACCAGAATATTATTTTGTAAATTCACAGAAAATAATTTTGGAAAAAGAAGAAAGAGAAAGGGAAACAAACGAAAAATTCTGTAAACAGAATAATTCGAATCTGCCTTAACATTGTTGGAACAATCTTCTGTGTAAATATTGAAACTAAATCAAACAAAATAAAATAAATAACTTACAGAATTTATTTTATAGAATTGAATGAAAAATAAAAGACCAAGTCGAGTGTATGACACTCTGTCCTTAAGCCAGATTCGTCCCGCTACAGTGCTTACGGTTATGTGGCGTCTATCTCCTAGGATACAATGATCTTCACAAATTTGTAGTAGCACTCCAAACAAATTTGTCCGGCGAACTAAAACCTATGTTCTATACTCTCTTTATTTTTTCCCTAAAATTATATGAAGAATAATGCAATTAAAGAGCAAACTTAGACAGCAAAAACAAATTTTGCAGACTGTTTTCCGAATGTGGAAAATGCTGGAACAGCCCAGGTATAAATAGGACCGAACAGGTGTAATTTTGAATCCAACAGGTGTTGTGAGGAACCGAACAGGTATGAACCCGTTTGAACGGGTATACTTCAAATTCAAACAGATTTAACTGCTGGGCAGTTTCTGGAAGTTAACTAACTGAAAAACAGTTTTAATCTGTTGAGGAATTTCGGACTGAAGGAGATAAATTTAGATAGAAAATTAATTTAATTTTTGGTACAAAATTTGAATTTAATTTCAAACAAATTAATATTAGAACCGACCTGACCCACAACCGCATCCGGCACGGCCCGGCCGGCCAGACGGACGGACGAACGGCGGCGCGTGTGGGGTGGTTTGGGCTAAGGTTCACTTTATCCATAACTCCTCCCTTCTACAAACTTGGAATGTCCCTTAGGGCCCAACCCAAGTGTTGTAGTCTAGAGCTTATATACACAAAAAAGCTCTCTTAAAGTTTCAATGTGAGACAACCCTATTTTAAGGAAACCCATATTTAAATCTTTAAATGTCCATTTCACGAACTTGAAAACGACGTCAAGTTCTCATTCACTCATAAATGGTTTTGACGAACCGTCTTCACCGTGTGACTTGCCACGCGGCAAGGAACACGTCACCTTTTTGGACCCACCCCAAAAGACGTTTGGGGCCCACTCTATTTTAGGCTCAAAGGTGACCCAAACTAAGCCTATATTACACCATTTCTCCAATAGAACTTACATCATAGAGTCAAACTGGAGCAAAGTTTGACACAAGGAAAGTGTAAAGTTCATGCAAGGTTTGGGTTCTAAGTTACTCAGCCGACAACATAACCAGTTCATACAAGGTTTGTGATAACAGCAGTGTTGTTGTTTTTTTTCTTTTATTTTTTAATAATTAAATACCGAATTGTTGTAAGGTGAAGTGATGTAAAATGTATTAGTTGTCCTCTTGCATTGTTCAGAAGATTAACAAATATGTTTTTTTTATTTTATATTTTATATTAAGTCTGTTCATTCATCTGATCATTTGTCTCTATACATTTCAGTAGTCATTGTTCGAGCCAGATTTCGCAATACATGACCTCACTTTTCCTACATAAAATATTTAATATTAGTATGTGATATTTGAGCGAAACATCATTGATTACTTTATTTTGTTTTTAAGGAGAAAATGTGAATAAAGTATATTTATATTTTTTAATTTCACATACTTTTTTTTTCTTTTCTTTCTAAATCCCTCAACCAAACATAAACTTAAGGTTTCCTTTGTTTCTGACTAAAAAAATTGTTTTATTAAATTTAAGGGGAATTGACCTATAAATCCTAAAAGGTGGAATTGTAATCTAATAAGTCACATATTTAATTTTGTACACCCAAAGGTCCCATTATTTGGGGGTGGACAGTTTTGCCCATGAATGAATTGTGTTTGGTTTAGTGATATTATGTTTGATTGATGTGGGTGTATGTAACGTTTGGGAAAAGCTTACTATAGCTTTTTAAGGGTTTAGTATTTGTCCACGTTTTTGATGACCCACAATGTGGTGGCCCACATCATTTTTTGAAGCCCAAATTTAAAGAGAACCCATTATTTTGCAGAAAACACAACTTGGTGGACCACATCAAGTTAATCAAATAGAAGTTGATGGCCCACTTCAATTTCGCGAACCACATTTGTATGGCCCACATCATAACGCAAGGCCCCATCTCTGAAGGCCCATATTACGAACAGTTTTTGACGATTGAGTCCTTCATTCTGAAGTGTGTTGTACCGTAACTGAGGAATACGGCGGGTAGCACGGTGTGATAAGAGTAGTGTAGGGTTTGCAAACGGACTTGTTTCCAAAATCGGAGAATCGCATTGTCTTCGTAATTTGCGTAGCCAGATTCCACATTTGACAGTGTAAATATTGGGTAGAACCGTTTCCGATTGAGTGATTTACGCCAGAAAATTCTCCAAAAATCCCCCCAAATCCGAAACGCGAACATATTTACTAGTATTTAAGTGTCGCCGTTGTGGTTGCAACAAATTTGATACACTGCGTTGTGCTTTTGAAGATCCCACAAACGATGAGGACTCCGCGTGGCCAAGTTTGGGAAGTTTAGAATAAGTGTACTTTTTGACTTTTCTTGTATTATGTGTAGAAAAAGTAGAGAGGAGATGTTGATTAATGTGACCCAAAAAAGATAAAAAGATGAAATAAGTGCACTTATATTGGGATGCCAAACTTGGCCAGTTTTCTCTATTTCTGGAAATCGATTTGTGAAATAAGTGTTGTGTTTGTGTGTGTTGTGATGTCATATATTGTTTGTTTTTGTTTTGGGGCACCACTGGTGCGATGTTGGCATGTGGTTTGATATTGTGTTTCGGGGAAAAAGTGTTTTGAAATTTATTTTATGAAAACAGTGCACACAACCATAGTTGCAATGTTATGTTTATGTTTGAGTTTGTTTTCGAGATACTGTTAGGTCATTGTTTTGATGTGGTTTTTGAATGGTTGACACTGATGGGATTGGCCAGCATTCAGATAAGTGTGGGACGTGGGTGATTGGTGGTATTGGAAACAGTGGGGGAGGGGGAAAGGTTTGGGCTTTATTTGGGGTGATTGTTTTGGGGGGTCTGTTGGTTCTGCAGTGTGCCACACATGTTGTGATTGTGCACGTTGTAGTGTTTTGTTCGACCGGTGCTTTTTGGGTTGTGGTTGTTATTTGTTTTTTACGATTGTTTGGACGTGGTCTTGGTGTGGTGGTTGTTTATGGTGGTGTAACGTAAATGTCGTATTGTTACATGGTTGGGGGTGTAAGAGAACAATGGTGGTTTGTGTGTTATGTTTGTTGGAGTTATCATTATGAGCTCTGCGAACATTGGTACGTGGTGTACATGTTGTGGGCGAGGGGGTTTGTAGTTGTAATGTTCGTGTGGTACATGAGCGTGTTATATGCACAATATTCATTAGTTGACATATGCGTAATATTTTGCAAGAAATTGGATGTATGACATTCGCAGGTTGTTGTTGTTGTGTGTGTACGTTATTTTGTGGGTTGTTCAAAATTGTTGTTTTTACGCATTTTCGTGTTGGAATATGATGGTTGGCTGGTTTTTTGTACTGTAGGAGGTGTGAGGACGTCGAGTCCATGGACACGATCAGGAGACAGGACGCGTCTGTGTGTTGTTCCTGGTTCACCCTCGAAGAAAATTAGGCCAAGGATCCAAGGACGAATATTGTTCAAACAGGTGAAACCCCTTAGAAGTGTAGCGGGAAGTCCGAAATGTCAGAAAATGCGATTAAATTATCGGTCAAACATTGCAGGAATTGTGAAGATTGTGTCCACATCAGGTTTGACAGAGGCCCATCATATCCATATGAAGAAAACACCATTCTGGCTATTGTTTCAACCAATTATGGAACATGATCTGAAGCAACATGATTTCAGAAAATGTGATGACTTAGTATTCAAGCTGATTGAAACGTACATACTGAGCAGTGGGTCGTTTCGGATTGGAAATGGCATGGTGACACTGAAGGACAGTGATGTCAGACTGATATTTGGGCTGCAATGTGGTGACCAACTGTTGGTGATAACATCTAGGCCCCGGCCAGCTTCCGACTTCATTCAGCGGAGGTCTGGGTCCAACCGCATTAGTTCCAAGCCCGTGAAAACACTGTTCCTTGACGCAGTTCGTGGCACTTCTCCCCTAGATGTTAAAGATGTTATGGAGCTATTAACGTTGTACGCATGTGTCAAACTTTTCTTTTCTACGTCGGGTGAATCTGTGAGCTGGACGTTTATTCGACTGATAGACAAATTGAGTTCTATGAAACTGTATAATTGGACTGCTGCGATACGGAGCGCACTGATGGGGTCAATTAAAGAGTTCCATCATACACCAGAAAAAGTAACTGGATGCGTCGTTGTACTACTAGTATGTGTGATATTGAGATTTACATTATTGTTTGTTGAATTTGCGTTTGTTTGTAGTGTAAGAATGCGTTTATTGAATTTTGTTATGTTGTTTTGTAGTATTTCCTATGTGAGCACACAACGTTAGTGGATGCTGCTAACCCCAATGTGTTCCCTAGATTCTTGAAATGGAATGTTAGTGTTTTGTTGACGAAGATGTGTACGGTGACGTTGACAGATGGTGATGCATTTCAAGTAACCCTTCCCCATTTAAGTCCCACATTTGTTGTTGTGTGAATTGGAATGGAATGCAAATGTTGATGAACGCATAGGTGTGTAATTTGTGTGAATATGGCATGGTTGAACAGGTCAGGCCGGGTAGATTACAAGTCACGATGTATGAAAGGGCACAACTGTCCGGGGGATATACCGAGATGGAGTTGGGTGACGACGACTTTGTTGATGTGAATGATGTGCGTACTTTGGATAAGGAGGAATGTAAGACAACCGGTGGAATTGTGAAAGATGCAAACGGTGGTAAATCAAATGGGGTAGATGAGATGACAAAAGGCAATGTACGGTGTTGCCCAAGTGATGACGGTGTACCCGTTACTTCAAACACAGACAATGCACAAAGGAGAATAATTGTTTTGGAGTCTGAGTTAAAAGCAAAAGATTTTGTGATTGCCAAATTAGATGACCAAGTTGCGAAATTAACGAAGGCACTTGAGCAACAAGTGTCGACCTTGTTTGTTGGGTTCAATGATTGCTTGAAGGTGAAAGAAGGCGAAATTGCACGGCTGGCAAATGTTATCAGCGATCTGAGAAAAATCATAACTAGGCTTGAGGTGCAAATTGGAGCAAAAACTGGTTGTACTGTTAGAGGGAGTCCGCATGCAGATGTTGAAGAGGACGTTTATGATTCATTTGCATTTGCTGATGAAAAAAATGCGGAGGAAGCGATTCATGATGTGACACAGAATGCTGTTGGCCAATTCAACTTCATGAGTGAAGCCACGAGGGTGGCAGACGTGGTTGGGGGCATAAATGTGGTTATTGAAAAGTGCACAGATAACGACGTGGACGTACCAGAATTACAACTTGTTGGGGGAATGTCAGATGAGGTGCGGACTGAAACTGCGTTACAGAATTCATTTGTCTGAAACATAAAAGGGAAAGTGAGACGGGAGAAAAAGTTACCAGAATTTGAGTACCCTATGTTGTGTGGGCGGCTTCATAAGGTGGATTCAAATGATGGGCAGCGTGTTGAAGGCGGTGGTGGAGGCAATTGTGAGATTATGTTGTGCGATGATGTGATCGATATTGATGGGATTAACGAACATGAGAAGAAAAGGTCGGGGTTTAGGTTGAATAATCGTCTCACTGTGTGGAAATTAGTGAATAAAATAGTGAAACGTAAACTTAGCGACGCGTACGACCGAGATGGAGACAAGTAAGTCACGTGTCACATTTACAGTATATAGGTTGTGTTTTATTGAAGCTTGACTACGGGGTGGTACATTTGCAGGGTTGTTGTGTGGACTGGAAGCAGTGGGGATGTATTTGTTTACTTCTTAGATATCAAAAATTCAGTACGACAATCCATGATAAGGGGCAATGTACGTGGCAACCTATATGATATGATTAAAATGCATGTTTCATTTGGTTTTGCCTAAAACACCACTCCCCACACACACACTCGTTGCACACATTTGTGTTTCCAGGCAGCTCTTTGTCAAATTTATGTTTGTATTGCGTTTTGCTGATATGTAAATTTGACTGATTGCAGGTTATTGATGCATGTGCGGAGCTTCTGGTGAATAAGCAGAATGTGTTGTCTACCGGTGTGGCTTTTGCAGAGAAGTTGTACTTCTTCAGTAGCATTTGTTTGGTAAGTTTTTTGGAAGTTCACGTTTGTAAACGTGGGTGTTGGGGACTTTGGTGTTGGTTAACATAATTGGAAACTATCTGGAACTACAGGGTATGGTGAATAACGTAAGCAAAACAACGAGGGATCAGTATCTCGAGGCCAACATGCGTGCCTCAACTGGTTGCAAGTTCTGGCATTTCCCTATATGCCACAAATCACACTGGACCTTAGTTGTTTATGACACAGAAGTTGGCAGTTAGAAGCATTACAATTCAATTAAGCCGCGCCCTGGGTCGGAAGACGCACACTACAACGAGGCGTTGGTGCTGGTAAGTTTGGTTGGAAGATTTGAGGTTGTAAGTTCACAGGTGGCTTATGTTTTACCGAAGTTTTGTTTTATTTGTTTTGGTAAGAATGTGTAATGTTACATGATAACGGTGTTTTTTAAAATGTGGCAGAAAGAAAATGTGGTTAAGTTTGTATGGGAAAAACAGCTTTCAAGCAGTGGTGGAAACGTGGTGTTAACGTAGGATCGGGATAGTGTGCTGGAAGTAGTAACAGACTCCCCACAACAACGATTGGATTCGTACGTGTACTTTGTAAATTTAAGTTATTACGTTTTTTTACAATTACCATTTGTTAAGTCTGAAATGTTTGTTGTTGTACGTGGTGGTGTTGTCAACAAAAGGCCTGATTGCACTGTCATTGTCTGTTATGTTATGCAACAATATGTCCATCACAATGGGATCAATAAAACAATGGAAGGTACGAACTGTGTCAAAGCGCGGGCGACGATGGTGGAAGCGTTTGTGGATGACCCTACCAGGGGGCTACAGAACGTGGCAAATGCAGAATGTGGCTAAATTCATCACGTAGTGTTTTCTTTTTGGTTTATTTCCTTGGTTTTTTTTGTTTTTTTTTTTGTTGAGTAACTTAGTTTTTGATTGGAATTGTTTTGAAAATCAGTGACAGTAACTTTGATGGTACGTTTTGTGTGAGACACTATTGTCGAGCACGTTATTGTTTTTGGAACTTGGTTCATTGCGTACAGCATTTATATTTGAAAAATCCAAACTTGAATTATGGACTCATACAGACGTGTTAATGAATGTGAAATGTTTGTTGCATGCGGCATTTAGGTCCAAAATGGTTGTTGCTATAAGTGGTGTGGTTGTCAACAATATGCATGATTGCGATTTCATCGTCTGTTATATTAGGGGCTACTGAATTACAAATGTTGAGTTATAATTAGGGTGGATGTTTTTGGGTAATGGACTCATGTTGATATGGTGTTGTGGTTGACAGTAGAGAAATGTAATGTAGGTGGCTGGTGTTGGATCATTAATGCTTTCGTTTTTTTCGTTTAATTGTTCAGTATGGTGTGTTTAGTTGTTGGTTGGTTTTGTTGAATATGTAATTTGAAGTGACTTGGAAGATACGTTGTGATGTCCTCGTAATGTAATACAGGTTATTTTCTACATACAGTCGCAATGCGTCATGGGAAATATGGGCGCCAATTCAAAAGAGTGAAACTGTTTTGTGTGGGTTGATTTGCTGCAAAGTAGTTGTCATAATTCCGGCTTCATAATTTCAATAGTACAATGTCTTGTGTTTGTGTTTGTTGGTGGAAATATGAAGGAGTTGTTGTTGTGTTGTTTGTGGTGTGAAAGTTGATTAGAATTTGGGGACTGATGGTTGTAGGGGCTGAGTATGTAATCTGGGGTTGTTACATTGAGGATTGGGTAATGGGGCGTTGGAGAGTCATGTAGTGGAGTCGCTGAGTTATGCGTGAAATGAGTCCAATGAATTTGCCGTTGAAGGCATGTCAGCAAATTTGAATGTAACACCCCAAAAGAGAAGACATCTTTTGTTCGTTGGAAACATGTTAATTTTGTTTGAACAGAACACAAATAGCATGGTTTGAAAGTCAAACGTGACACCTAATGTGGAAGGGCCAAAAATGTTAAAACCTGTTAATTTTTTTTTAACAGAACACAAACAAACTGAAAGTAAAACATAACACCCAATGTGGAAGGGCCAAAATTTTAAAACAAAATGAATAAAACATGATATGAATCTTAAAACGTAACACCAACATTAAAAACGAACTAACCACTTTATTGTAGTTTGTAATTAAAGCTAAAATATCTTATTGCGTAGGACTAAACAAACATAAAACATTAGAAAATGTAGAAATAGTTCGAAGATGAACGTGGCCACACAATGGTTGGCACTATATTGGTTCGTTGCATGTCTTCCTGTTATGGTTTCCCAGGCGGCCGCAACAGCCACATTGAATCTGTTGCACTTCTTCACCTTTAGACAGTATCCGTTTCTTCTTTGGTCTGCCAGGTGGTCGTCGCACTACCGGAGGTAGAATAACATAATTTTCCGGGTTAGCATGTGGTTTTTCAACTGTTGGGATTGGATATATGGTGTGGGAGTATGATAACTGGTAGGTTGACACATGAAAATAAGGTTCAACCAATGCATTCAAGTCGCTGCCACTGTTGCGGATGGCACCATTGCATGTTGACAAGGAAACCCATTGATTTGCCATTGGAAGCATGAGCATGTACGCCTGCCAATGTCCACCAACACTGATGGGTGTGAGTGGACCTCGAACACGTCATCATTCGACTAATTGACTATCCACGACCTTCCATCCTTGTACGCCTTGTCCAGTTTGGACTCCATGACCGGACATATTGCACCAGTCCACGTACTTGAAGCTCCCCTACGTTCAGACATCTAATTCATTATCTGTGTCCTGATTGCATCAACCAAACGAGTGATTGGCAAATTGCGTGCTTTTTTTATCCAATTGTTAAATGATTCAGCGGCGTTGGAGCACATCTCGCCATAACATTTGCCCCTGCAAAATGTGAGTGACAAAAATGGGTGTGTGACATAACAGCAAAAGAAAAAACCCATCGACGATGAAAGGTTGTGTAAAAAAATGAACTTCGAATTATATGGTGTCCCTCACCTGAAGTATGCGTTGGCCCATCGGTGCGGCTTTAAATCTTGTCAGAAATTTATAGTGATGTGCCGACCTGACTGTATGAAAGCATTTTTTTTTTCATTGAAGGCAGTGACGGTTGGTGCGTATGCACAAGCACGCAACTTACTTACCATTCCGACGCGGTATAATTTGTTCACATATTTCATCTTGTCTTTCAAATTCCTCTGTAAATGTTGCATGCAAAAAGCATGGTGGGCCGTTGGAAAGATAGTAGGCATGGATTCTGTAATGCCGACGTGACGGTCCGAAACAAACATCAAAACCGGATCCACATAAACAACGTTAGCTAGGTTCTGTAGGAACCAAGCCCAATGCTGCGCTTTTTCAAAATCAACAATTGCAAAAGCAACCGGGAACAAACCTATGTGCATAACATGTAAATTAATTACCAGCCGATGAAACATATAGTTACCAACGTTTGATGTCCAATCCCAATCAGCTAGCAAAATAAATAACAAAATCTATGAATCCGAAAAACTAATAACGTGCACAGTGAGTATATTACCTTAGTTCCCATCTTTTGCGGTTGCCGCATGTAGATGCTTTGAATGATATGAAAAGCCTATTGAAACAACGGGTGTTGTGTTCATCAAAGTCAAGATTAATATAACTCCCCAGATTATATTCCATAACGGCATTGCTATACCAACGCAATTGGTCAAACGACATTGAATGATCACTGTAAAGTCCTCATCTCGCCTTTTCAACCCCTAACCAAGCTACACGATAACTAATTTGCAAACCATATTCTTTTTTGAAATCATATTTCACATCGGTTGGGCGAGTCAATGGTTTGTCGTGTAAACGTTCTGCAATAACGTCCGCAACTAGTTCGGACCCCATCTGCAGATTTCGGTCAGTACGCACAGCAACACCACAAGTGTGCTGATGATGCCATTTTTTGAGGTAAAAGTATCCATTTGCATTCAACACCCTCGCATGGATGGACCATGGACATCCCCTTGACTCCTTAAACATGCATTTCGCCGTAATTCGAACTAAGTCGTTCTTTGTGAACTTAAATTGAAACCCACATTCAATGGCATATTTGCTGAGTACCTTGTGAAATTCATCCGCCCCACCCTCGAAACATTGTCCGATGTTAGTTATGCCATATACCCAATCCGCCGACAATGACACTTTGCCGAAATGTGGGCAAAAATTAGCTAACAAATCAGACTCCTCATCAACATATGGTGCCATTTCCCCGACATCACTAACTATGTCGTCGAATACGTCGTTGATACCCTTCCCACGTTTTAGCCCCTGTGACTCACCACGCTCCTCCACATGGAGGTCGATATGATCCAATCGAAAAGACCTAGCGAGACATACCATGTTCTCGAAATCGGAATCGTTTTCCATCTTAAAATTATTATACCCAGGAATCTTGAATGACATGGACGCCGAATCAGTATGCAGCCCACCAAAACGTCTGGAAATATGATCAACCCACATGGTAAACGTGAAATCATTACAGACCATAATGGCAACGTTTTCAATCCCGTATGAACACAACATGATGTTGTCCGCCATTCCTGCATCGATATAAAATGAAAAATGAAGATTAAATATGGAAAATCACATTCATCATTTTCGCATTATAAGTACACTACATACATCACACTGACAAACTATACAAACATACAACCATTATGTTTTCCGCAAACACCAATCGAACACATCGATTAGTTGTGGGATGTCAACATCGGGAAATGTAAAAAAATTCAACTGTTATGGTTTCCACAAACAACAATCGAGCACATCGATTCCTTGTGGGATGTAAACATCGGAAAAAGATACATGTGTTTACACCCCGCCAACATTGCAAACATCTTGACAATGTTTACACCCCCGAAAATAATGCCATTAACACACATAACAAACACCAAACAACATTACCGTGGCTGCAATCGAAGAAACCCAACCTGACGGTGAACAACGTGGAAGCAGACGACTGAGTACACCACCATACAACTCACACACCATAACCTCTCCCCCCCATCACGCAACATTCAAATACTAATGACCCTCATCATCCCTAAAAATCTGGCCACACTTAATCTTCCCATAGTGGATGCCGAAATCAATGTAAATCAAAATAATTCAAAGACCCTTCCAAAAACCGTTTCCAACCACACACAAAAGGGTACATTAGTCAGAAAAACCATTCCATAATTACATAATGGAATCATTCGGATCACATTACCAAAAAAATAGGACTTGGACGTGTATTAATTTTAAAAAAGGACCTAGTAGACTACAACTCTCCAAAATGGGAGTTTCCAATAATTTCCCTAAATTTAATTAGCAAACATAAAAAAATCACTTTATTAACTCTAAAAAATCATTAAAAAGTCAAAAAAAAAATTAATGTACCAAATAAATTCATTTTTTTAGTATAAACTTATTTTAAGCTTATTTTTAGCTAATAAATTAATTTTTTAACTAACAAAGTAAGCCCAACTCTTGTTGAATAAGATAAGAAAGAAATATAATTATTTTGTCTCTCATGTTTATTTAAGAAAGTAAGAAATGAGGTCCAAAGGAAGAGAGAGCAAAGCCCTTCTTTTTGGTGATTTCTGGCGACACTCTGACGGTACTCTGGTGACATTTCGGTGACTTATTTTACATTTTTAAAGTGTAGATCTAGACTTTTATGTTCGAAATAGGAGTTTTGAGAATTTTTTCTTCCGATTTTGCATAGATTTTTAGATTTTCGACACCCACAATGGTTTTCTCCTCTCTTAAACCTTCTCCTATATTATTGTGGGTGTACTTTCTTCTCTGACGACAACGGCGGTGGAGTTGGGCAACAGCGACGCAGACAATGTAGATGGGGACAACAGATTTTCAAACAGATCTAACTTTTTATACCACATCTTTGAACAGATCGGTGATTTTTTTTGAATCGTAGCTATTTTTTTTGGTGAATTTGTTTTTTGTCGTTTGTTTTTTTATTTTGTTGTTTGGTTGGAATAACCCTTTAAGCTCTTATTTATGTACTGTTATTGTTTTATTAATATAATATTTTTCATATTGTCAAAACAAAAAAAAAAAAGAGAAATAAAACATGATTCTTTTATAATTCTTTTTTGGAAAATTTACCCATAAATCCTATTTTCTGAAAAGTTGAACTATTTAGTCCTAAAAGTTTTCTTATGCACCATTTAGTCCCATTTTATTTGATGTATATTAACATCACAGAAACACCATTCAGAAACACCATTAATATATATTGATGATGTTGATATACATTAGTACATATTCCAAATGGTGTTTGTTTCTCAATCTCAGCCCTTTCGATCGCAGTGGATTTGCCCTCTCGTTCGCCCAAACCCATCTCTTTCTCTCTCTCACACACACACATACAAACAAATCTTTGGATTACGAATCTAGGTTTTAGAAGGAAGATGGGTTTTGAATCTGGTACAGGGTCGATGGGGGAAGGTAAAGAACTCTTCAGATCTTGAATTGTGATCATGTTAACAATATGATAATGAAAATGAAGATGAAGATGAAGATGAAGAACTCCAAGTACATTTTTACCCACCATTGAACAACATCATCAACATCAACATCCGAATCAATCTCTCTCATCTCGATTTTGAAACCCTAGTTTTCTCTCTCTAGACTCTCTAATGGCACCCAAACAGTCATCATCACTCTGTTTGCTTTGTTGTGGTTGGCAAGGCTAAGTCGAAGCAAAGATAGGGTAGGGCTTGGTTTGAGGAAATGAGATGTCTTCGTCGAAAAAGATCACACTGAAGAGCTCCGACGGAGAGGCGTTCGAAGTGGAGGAGTGGGTGGCGCTGGAATCGCAGACAATCAAGCACATGATCGAAGACGATTGTGCCCACAGCGTCATTTCTCTCCCCAACGTCACCAGCAAGAAGCACGTCCAGATCTCCAGGACCCAAGATCGATCCGCCAAGATCATGAGATCCGATGCTTATGTTTGATTATTTCACGATGTTCTTATGTTTGATGATTTCACGATGTTCTGATGTTCTTATGTTTGTAATGTTGTGTTCACGATGTTCTGATGTTCTTATGTTCTGATCGGGGATGATGTTCTGATGTTCTTATGTTTGATG
Organism: Camellia granthamiana; assembly: GCA_036172215.1. Taxonomy (NCBI): domain Eukaryota; kingdom Viridiplantae; phylum Streptophyta; class Magnoliopsida; order Ericales; family Theaceae; genus Camellia; species Camellia granthamiana. The sequence goes on from CM069915.1 coordinate 10,485,610, forward strand.
ATTTCACGATGTTCTGATGTTTGATGTTGTGATGTTGTGTTCTTGATGATGTGATGTTTGATGTTGTTTTGATAATATTGTTTGATGTTATTTTAATGATGATGTTTGATGTTGTTTTGATAATGATGTTGTGATGTTTGATGTTGTTTTAATGATGATGATGTTTGATGTATATGCCTTCTATGGTCAATTTCCCTAAAATGGGGCTTTTCAGTCTATAAAAAAAACTTTTAGGACTAAACAGTGTATAAGTTGTTAATTTTGGATTTATTGGTGCATCTCCCCTTTTTTTTTTCTCCCAACTTAATTAATTTTTTTTCTCCTCTAAATTTCCAAATAGACTTGGGTATAACATCAAGGGCTTTGATTCATCCCCCGAAAGGGGGGGCCCCGAATCCCCCGATTTTCCATTTCAAGTAAAAAAAAAAAAGAATACAGAAAAAAAAAAAAAAAAAAAACAGTTTGCCAAAAATGGAAATTAGGGGGATTAGGGGGATTTTTCATTTTCCTAACATCAAATGAATAAGATTGAGATCCTTTCAATTACATGATTGTAATATAAAAAAAATTTCCTTACATCATTCAATAATTTAAATAATAATAAATAAAAAAAACCATACATATAGTCGTTACTTTTTTAAAAATTTAAAATAATAATAAAATCACTTTAACTATTTTACAATATTTAAAGGATGTAACCTTGGTTACAATAACTATGTAATAATGAAGACAAGGTATGAATCAGAATAAATACTCCAATAAAACCTCCCAAACAGTGTTTCTTTGGATAAAATGGGGCGGTTCAGGAAAACGGAGTGAACCGAAAGCGACTTGACTGGGTACAAACACGTGAAGCTATTGCTCAGCTAAGCTGGCACGCGTCGGCTTCTTTTGGGAAGCTAAAAGCCTTTTTTTTTTTCTTTTTTTTCTTTTTTTTTTTTTCAGTCACAAAAAATAAAATAAGTTTTTTATTTTAATAAAATAAAACATAACATTCAATTCATAATTATTACATTCTTTCTTTCATAAAAAAGTTAAAAAAGTCAAAAGTTCTTCTCAAACCAAGCTTTTTAGCTCCAAATTAAAATAGTCAAAAAAATTAAAAAACCAATTCACTTTCCAAACCACCCCACAATGTTTGTGGTCTTTTGATTGGAGAGGCTGAGATGTCAGAACATATTATTTTAATAGTTTTTTAATTTTTTATAAATAAAATAAATAAATAAATAAATAAGAGAGAATAGCGTGATAATTTATAGTAATTTTTTAATTTTTTAACTAAAACATATAGTTGACAAATGAAATCTGAGATAATGAAACAGGTGATTCACTTTGCGCTAAACACACTTTATAAATCAACATATCATATCATACCATCAAAACTAACTTCTTATTCAATAATGACAGAGAATTCTAATTTTAGAACTTTAATGATGTGTCAAGAGAAAAAAAATATATAGATATACACATCATATCACATATAGATCTCACTTATTGTCGCATCATTAGAATTCTTTTTAGAGCTCCAACATTAAAACTCTCAATCTTTAGCAGTTAAAAAAGCAACAAATCACTCCAATTATATATATGATTAAAAGCTACCTTCTAACTTTTAACTTATTTTGAATCATATTATTTCTTATAATTTTTTATATATATATTTTAAAAAAACCTTTAAAAAATTTAAAAATAAAAATCAATTTTTAATTATTTTTCCAAAACAACCCACAAAAGTGCCCATTAGCGTTTCAAATTTGACTCAAAAGGACAAGAGCTGAGTAAGGAATCTGTGAAATCCGTAATCCGATCCAGTTCAGTCCAATCCGATAAGTTTGGATTGATTTTTTGAATCCGCGGTTCGGTTCCGGATTGAAGAATTAAAAATCCGTAGTCCACGGATTAGTTCCGGATTGAACCTCACAGTTCCGGATTGGAACCGATCCGGACCGTATATAAATAGTCTATATTTTTATTATACATCCTCCCTCATAGTATCTTCTCTTATTCTATATGAAATCTAAACTCAAACTTAAAACCGTATAATATCTTCTTTTATTACTTTTGTTTGTTAGTTTTTAGTTTTAATTTGTAATGGTGTAAATACTTATGGTGAAACCAATTTTCTTATGATTGTTTAAATTCTAGAACAGTATGTTGTTATTATAGAAAACGTGTTGCTATTGTGGAACTAATATAGCGCTATATTTATATTTTTATGAAATTAAAGTGTTATATATATTTTTTTTATTATTTAATTATGTGAATCCGTGCTCCTAAACCGATCCAATCCGTATTTAAATAGATTGGTTCGGATTGATTCCATGATTTAAATGAATTGAATTGGTTCCAATTTTTTAAAAACCATAAATAACAAATTGATTCTGATTTTACCTCAATCCAATTCAATTTAGACCATCCTCACCCCTCAAAAGAACGTTACAAGAAAAAAAAAATTGACACTATAGCACACGCGAGTCCCCACCTCTCTCTCTCTCTCTCTCTCTCTCTCTCTCTCTCTCTCTCTCGTGACTACAATGATCAAATGAATCCTCTACGAAGCTTGTGTCATATTATTACATGACTCAATTCAATTTGAAGAATTATTATTTGTGGATTTATTTTAACTGTATTTAAATAATAAATTTAACTAAAGATTTGGAAAAATAAAAGATAAAATTGAGTAAAATATAATTATATTTTATTCACATTTTATTTATATTTTTTTCTTTTTAAATCTGTAATTCAAATACAAGTTTAATATCTTTTAATTTTTTTTTTTGAAAATATATAGTTCGTTTTAGACCTATTTTGGGAAGTGCGTTAAAAATCACTTTCCAGTTTTTAACACACCCCCTCTCTTACAAAAAAAACAAAAATCAAAAAGTCAAAAAAATTAACTTTTAACTATATCAAAAATATATCAAATTAAATAATTATAGTCCAATAACACAAAACTATAAATCTAACAATCATGACAAGAAATAGTCCAAATTAAAAAAAAAAAAAAAAAAGGAGAGAGAGAGAGAGAAATTAATCATTCTTTATATTTGACAAAAATTGACCTCCTGATCCCCTCACTTCATTGATTAAGAAGTTCTCAGAATAACAAATTAATTAAATGTTTTTCAAGAATAAGAACGATGGACCAAGTCAGTACCAGAAATATTAGGAATCAAAATCAAAGTGAAACATGCAAAAGTGTGAAAAGTTGCTTAAATTATGTACTCTCGGCTTCACTGGCTGAAGTGGGGGTTGGCATGTGTTAGGTTTTGGGCCTAAAAACTTTCTAAATATCTACTTTCATTTTGGGAAATTATTGAATAATTTCATAATATTACGTAGTCATATTTTAAGTCAATCATCAATTATTTAGTCACATATTGTTTTTTATTTCCAACATAAATTATGGACTTTTATCTCTCTCTACCAATCAAAATCTTATAAAATACCACGTATCCATATTTCAAAAATGCTGCATACTCACCCTTCATTTCGTGCACATGACATGGTCCTATTATACGGGCATTGGGCAGCATGATTTATCAAGATAACAACCAATAGATTGTCAACGTGTGTCAATGTGGCAATTACTCGGTTACAACCTAAAAAACCTAATAGGAATCTACCACGTCCTTAGGCCATGACACGGCTGGCTTTTGGACTCAATTATCCTATAAAAATTGCTAAATAAATATAATTTATATACAAATTTTGATAATATATTTTATACATACAAATCTTCATTCATTTGGAATTTTAAAAAAAAAAATTTGATCTAGTTAATAATTACAAAATTTTTACTACTGCATCATTTTAGATATAAATTTTTATATAATTATCATTTTTCATATGAATAATACTATATAAATAAAAGTTTTATATAAAATAAAATAAAAATTAATTTTTATATCACATTTAGTATATCATGTAAATTGTATTAAAATTAAAACTAAGCGGCACAACCTATTAAACTGATGCAAAATAACAACTTACTTCATTAGTTAAATGTCATATAAAATTATAATTATTGCAGAATTTGAGTATAAAATATCGTGAGCTACCAGCACTTTGCTTGTTTATGTTAGGGACACTAAAAAGGCCCAGTCAGCAGTGAAATTTTGAACCCCCAATTATCAAAATATTATTATTATAATAAAATCCAATTTTATAGAGAACAAAACATATAATGGGACATATGTCTTACAAAGAATGAATCCTTCTGTACTCGTAAAATATTTATGTCTCATACTTATATTTTTGACATATTATTATTATGTATAAAAAAACAACGTGGATGAAGAGGGAAAAAAAATTGCAAACCAGCCACGTGGCACTCTACTATTAATCAAATTATGGGACCGGGAGAGCACTCAAAACATCCTCTAAACCTCCACCACTATATATAAATTCCCAAGGAGAAGTACCACCACCCTCAGCCATCTACAAACCTTCAATCCCCACCACCACCACATTTATCACAACTTTCTCCAAACTCAGCACCACCACCCAAATTCCACCTCACTTCCCTCCACTGCACCACTTCTCTCTCTCTCTCTGTGATTGTTTAGAGATGGGTAACGCCGACTATACATACCCATCGACGAATGTGGAGCATGCACACGAGGTTGCAATCCCGCCTCCGCAACCCTTTTTCAAGTCACTGAAGGCCTCCATGAAAGAGACCTTCTTCCCCGACGATCCACTCCAGCAATTCAAGAACCAGCCACCAGTTACCAAGTTCAAATTAGGCTTACAGTACTTCCTCCCCATCCTCGAATGGGGTCCCCGTTACACTTTCCAGTTTCTAAAAGCCGACCTCATCTCCGGTATCACCATCGCCAGCCTCGCCATCCCTCAGGGCATTAGCTACGCCAAGCTCGCCAACTTGCCTCCAATCCTCGGCCTCTGTGAGTGTCACCAATTTTTTATAACAAAACAATGCTTGTCTGTTTTAAGTCTTTGAGTACCTTATTTTTAACCCAAAAAATATTATAAATTGTCACATTATTTTTTTTTCTATTTTTTTATAAAAAAATTAAAAAATAAATTAAAATAATTAATTCCGAAACGAGGCATTAATAAGTGATTATTAATGGGTTGGGTTTTGTGTATAAAAAAATAGAAAAAAAAATTAAAATAATTAATTCCGAAACGAGGCATTAATAAGTGATTATTAATGGGTTGGGTTTTGTGTTGGATGTGTAGATTCGAGCTTTGTTCCACCATTGGTGTATGCAATGATGGGGAGTTCGAGGGATTTGGCTGTGGGGACTGTCGCTGTTGCTTCGCTACTCACAGCTTCTATGTTGGGGAATGAAGTGAATGCTAATGAGAACCCAACACTTTATCTTCATCTTGCTTTCACCGCAACTTTCTTCGCTGGAGTTTTTCAAGCTTCTTTGGGTATCTTAAGGTCTGTATGTCACATAGATAGAATAGTTAAAAACTTAAAACAGAGCTATAGTTTAATCAATGAAGTATGTCTGCGTGTTTTCCTTTGCCAAGGTTTACTTGGTTTGGAGGGTTCTCTCTCCAATCAGGTAAGTTTTTGAATTAGTAATTAATAATTTAGTAGGTGTTTGGTATGAACTTAAAAAAGTATATATATTTTTTTATATATATATTTATTTAAGTCACATCAATTAACATCTATCAACATCTCATTTTTACTTTTTTATTCACTTTCTCTACTTTTTTACACATTTTTTTTATTATAAAAAATCAAAAAGTACATTTATTTAAAACATCCCAAACCACCCCTTAATTTAATATAATATATATCTTATATTTAAAATTTATTGTCTATTCAATAATTAAAAATAATTACACGTGTTTGATCTGATTATAAAATAAAGTATGTCTCATACTTGGGAGGATGTATTGAGAATATAATGTAAATAATAAAATTATTCATCTCTTTAATAATCTAAATTCTTAAATAAATTAGCAGTCAATAATTCAATAAACAATGAGTCTTTGAAAAGAAAAAAAAAAACAAATTGTTTTAACAATTTGTATTTGTCTATTCTCCTTTGAACTTTTGGCTTTTGTTGTTAATTTAGTTTGTCTTGTTAGTTGACTCACCCAAACTTAATCTAAATTTCTAACATGGTATATGAAGTCTTAAATGGTCCTTAGGTCAAGTCCTCGTTTATTCCTCATATTTTTCGATTCGTTATCACTTTTACACACAATTGGACCACACATGTATTTACATTGTCTTTTGAACTCTTTCTCAAACTTTAACAGTCATTATGTAATTGGTTATACATGTACAAAGACTGAAACATTGTTTTTTCTTTGAATTGATTATATTTTGTCTGATGTGAATCCTATATATTGTTCCAAAAATGAATTATTGGGGTTTGTTGTGCTGTGATGCAGGCTAGGGTTTATAGTGGATTTTCTATCACATGCAACGATAGTGGGATTCATGGCAGGAGCAGCAACAGTGGTGTGCCTGCAACAGCTGAAAGGGATTCTGGGACTGGACCATTTTACCCATGGCACCGACCTTGTCTCTGTCATGCGTTCTGTCTTCTCCCAAACCCATAAGGTCTCTTTCTCTCTCCAATAAATTGATGCCGCCAAAACTCACAGGAATTTTATTTTTTTTAAATAAAATTTCTATCCTCATTTATCTTTCGTTTAAATTCAAAATTTTTTTTGCAGTTATTTATCTTTCATTTAAATTATAATTTGTAATTATATAATTTTATCACATTAGTCTTCAAAAAAAAATAAAAAAAAATTTTAAAAATTACTTTTGTTATTTATTTTTTAAGACTAATATAATAAAATTATGTATTTATATGTATCGGATCGACCTAATTTTTTTGTATAAATGATATATATAAAGTGACTTAAAAAATGAACAAACAAGTTGAATGATTGAAACGAGACTTGTAGTGACCTCACAAGCTCAAACACCACAATTCATTCCCTTTGTCTTTTATTCATCTTTTTTTTCTTTTTCTTTTTCTTTTTCTTTTTTATTTATTTATAAACACTATCAATTATATCTATGTTTAAATATAATATATTGTACACATACATATAGTTTTTATTATATGAATACACAAATAGCCTTTCTTTTTCCTTTATTTTATTTTTTGTTTTTAGCTTTGATATCTGATTTTGATGGGTTTATTGCAGTGGAGATGGGAAAGTGCTGTATTGGGATTTTGTTTCCTTTTCTACCTCCTCCTCGCTAGATTCTTTGTAAGTAGCTCTTACTACCAGCTCATAGTTTTTGTTTTTTGTTTTTGTTTTTTTTTTTAAATTTTAAATTTGAGTCGTCGATTAAGATTCTTAAATCCATGTCTTACGCCTAGCTCAACAAAAAAGTCAAATGGGTTTATTTATCAATAAAATTGTTATTAATAAAACTTTTTCTTAGTACTAGAAAAATTCACAAAAATGTTTGTTCCCCTCAAATAATTGCTTCAATTGTTACACCTTTTTTTCAAATTTTCTAGTTAAAAAAAGTCAAGTTTTCAACCCTACCCTACTCCTCCCACCCCAAATTTAGTAAAAGGAAGCAGTTTGTTGCAGTTGATTAAGGAAGTAGTGTAATTGAAAATAATTTATAAATAGATATAATGAGTGCATGCTTTGTGGTTTCATTGACTTGCTTATCTTATATATTGAGCCAAACAAAAACTAAGCTACTCATTGTAGTCGGTAATGGTCCAATAGGATAGGGTTGATGGCACGTGCATAGCATGTGGTTTGACAAATGACCATGCATCTTCAATGCTCAAATTCTTTGGATTTTAAGTGTCAGATTATATGAAATTTTCAAATTTTGATATATAATTTAGCGAATGTTTTGAAATAAGAAGATAGAGATAGAATATCGTGAAAATATATGAAGATTATTATTCATGAGTATTACGTGCGTGTTTTGATGTTGATAATTTTTTATGAGTTTGTATGTTGTAGCATAGAATTAATTGTTGAGGTATGTTTGGACAACATATATATGTAGAGTAAAAGAAGACCAAAGTTGTTTTGGATATCAGCAATGGCTCCTTTGACGTCTGTTATCTTGGGAAGCGTTCTTGTTTATCTCACTCACGCTGAAAAACACGGTGTTCAAGTGGTTAGGAATCTCTCTCTATATATACATGATCATTAAAACAAATAAAAAGTATAAAAATTTTTTAAAAAAAATTAAAAATTCATTGAAGCCAAAAATCTTACAAAATATATTTAAAATTTGTATAATATTGTGTGAATCATTTTCAAAATGAACTTGATCCACACATTATATATTTAAATGTATCTCATATTTTATCTAAATATTTTATTCTCATAATGATGATGATAAAGAGTTCTGATACATATGCTGAATATGTTGCAGATAGGCGAATTGAAGAAGGGATTGAATCCTCTGTCAATAATGGACCTGTCATTTGGAACTCCATATCTCTCTACAATCATCAAAACTGGTATAATCACGGGTGTCATCGCTCTCGCCGTAAGCCAAAAACTCCCACTTTTTACTAGCTTTCTCTCCTATGTATACACACCATACCATACCATACCTCCCTTGTCTTAATTGTTAGGGAAAAAATATATTATTTATTTTTGATTTATTATAAAACACGCTCTCTATGAGGTTTCTCTACTTGGTTACAGTTTAGACAGCTACGAGACATGAATTATTGTTTACAGCTATTTATTAGTATTCTTCAATTACTTTTCTTTTGTCATTATGTATTTATTTATTTATTTGAGTCTGACTTATTCTAACCCAATAATGGGAAAAAGTTTGGTACGCCAATAATAGACCATTCAGTGCCTATTGATTGTGAGAAATCTGTGATCCCACAACACCAACGGGATTAATTGTGGATCGCATAGGCAGGCTTCACAATCAGTGTATTGAAAAAAATTCAACCTTTTTTTTCTTCTGTTTGTAGGGAAATATAAATTGACCCGAATTTGACATACGTGAATTTTTTTTAAAAAGAATAAAAAGAATAATATTAGGAATTATGAAAAAAAATCATGAAATACATCATAGAAATTTACCATCCTTTTATTAGAGTGTGATGTTTTATTGTATGTGTAATCGAAAGGTAGAGAATCTTTCATAATTATTTTCGTGATATTTTTTTCATGATTCCTAACATTACTCAAATATAAAATGGACCGTTATTTCATGAACTTAAGATGTGTCACAGCAATTAGAAATTTTCAATTTTGTTGTGGCTACTCTGGAATCACAAATTTTGAGAATTAGATGATTACAACACACTACACTACTATAGTATCAAGACTTATATATATATGGAAAATGATAGAATTAAAGAACTGCTAGAAACATACATACATATATATATATATGATGTGTATGGTTGATTGATACAGGAAGGGATTGCGGTGGGAAGAAGCTTTGCGATGTACAAGAATTACCAGATAGATGGGAACAAAGAGATGATAGCTTTTGGGATGATGAATATTGCTGGTTCTTTCACTTCTTGTTACCTTACCACTGGTATTCACTTCTTTTTTTAAATTACTCTTTCTCCCTCTCTCATATTTATATATATATATATATATATAGATTTAGTGAAAATGATTATAAAAATTTTTTTAAAAAAAAATGAATTTGAAGGGTTGATTTGGAATGTTACCAATTAAAAAAATTAGAATTTAATTGGAATAGATTTAAAAAAAAAAAAAAAAGCAGCTTAATTTTTTACTAGAGTAAAGATCCTAAAATATATTTTTTAATTACTTATTTGTAAATCTTATAACTCATTGTAATTTTTTTATATAATAGTCATTTTCAGTATTCATATTTTTTTTCCCGATAATATTAAAAAGAAAAACGACACTAAGATTGTCTCCCTCCCGGCCCGGCCCATGGTTGAGTCCAGGTCTATATCTGAGTTCTAACAAACCAGAGCGGCCCGTGAGCTTAGGCTTATCCAAAATCGCTCATAATGGGCCTAATGAATAAGCTTAAAAACCAAATAATCTACATCATTTTTGTTCAATAATCAATACACTCAGAGGCCCATGGCCCAATAATAGCACCATTATAGCACTCAAAACTTCCAAACTTTCGATTTTATTTTGATTTGAAGAATAATTTTTAGAGAGAAAAAAAGTAAATAAAAATTTAGCTTTTATTACATTCCCTTTTTCTTTCCCCCCTTTTTTTTTGTCCTTCACAAATCCTTCATTAAATTTAAGATCAAAACACAATCTCAATTACATATCATAGTCCTATGACCCAATAAATATCATAGGCTGAAGAAAAAAAACTATTAAAAAAAAAAAAGGTACCTTGAAAATTATACCAAAAGAAAACTTTGCTCTATTTTCACTTTTCCTCATTTTTACTTCATTTCAAATAGTAAACATTACTGATATGCTGATAATCATTTATGGGGACACAATGAATTGCAGGGCCATTTTCAAGATCAGCAGTGAACTTCAACGCAGGATGCAAAACAGCGGTTTCTAACATTGTGATGGCATTGGCAGTGATGATCACATTATTGTTTTTAACGCCTTTGTTTCATTACACTCCCCTTGTAGTTCTGTCTTCTATCATAATCGCTGCCATGCTTGGCCTTATAGACTACGAAGCAGCAATCCATCTATGGCAAGTTGACAAGTTCGATTTCGTAGTCTGCATGAGTGCTTACGTGGGTGTCGTTTTTGGCAGCGTTGAAATTGGTTTGGTCATAGCGGTACAAACCCACCTTAACTCTTTTGTTCCTTGACACAAAAAATATATGTATATTGTATATATATAATACACATCATTTTGATAATAATTTACAAGTATTATCTTTGAAACCTTTAATAATTTAATATTTTCCATTGCAAATTAAAACCTAAAGCTAACTATATATTGGTGTCATTAATGCAGGTTGCATTATCTTTGCTTAGAATACTACTGTTTGTGGCAAGACCAAGGACCTTAGTTCTTGGAAACATCCCAGATTCTATGATCTACAGAAGTGTCGATCAATACCCTAATGCAAATAATGTTCCAGGGATTCTCATACTTGAGATTGATGCTCCCATGTACTTTGCCAATTCAAGCTACTTAAGAGAAAGGTAACCAGAAAATATTCAAATGATCTAAATCATCAGCATGTATAGATACATGAAATGTGAAATTCTAACATTCATGGAGGCTGATCTTGTTTTTAGGATTTCGAGGTGGATAGATGAGGAGGAAGACAAGCTTAAATCCTCTGGAGAAATCAGCTTACAATATGTCATATTTGACATGGGTGGTAAGTAATGGACCTGAGAATTAATGATCTCAACAAAAATATATACTAATTACCTTAATCACTTCTTATATAAATTATATTTAAGCTCACCTGAAATAAATCTCTGTTTTCCAGCGGTTGGTAACATCGATACAAGTGGAATTAGCATGCTTGAAGAGGTCAAGAAGAGTACTGACAGAAGGGGGCTCAAGGTATACTCTTTTTCTCTTGTTTTTTTATATAGCAAGCCAGATTGCAAAAGGTACATAAAGAACTCAAGTCAAGAACTCAAGTGAAGTACATAAAGGTTAAGTGATTCAATTTTCTTCCTTGCTTGCTATGTAGATGGTATTGGCAAATCCAGGAGGAGAGGTAATGAAGAAGCTAAACAAGTCGAGGTTGATAGAATCGATAGGCCAAGAGTGGATCTATCTAACAGTTGGGGAGGCTGTTGGAGCATGCAATTACATGCTTCACACTTGCAAAGCAAAACCAAAACCAAAACCAAAACCAAAACCTGTGACTACTTCTGAATCAGAGACATGGGGTGACAATGTTTGAGCTACACAAAAAAAAAAAAGAAGCAAATTTCATCTCGCTCTCAACGCTTAATGTGCAGCCAAATGCATCAGAATCAATTCAGATGCAACACATATATGTGGTTCGTTGGAACAAAAGGGAAATTGTCTCGGGCTTGTGCTAAAGTTGGAAGTATTTTCCTTTTTTTAGTCTTCCAACATTATGTAATTTGTAGAATATGTAGTATTGCATACATGAAACTATATAGTCTTTCAGGTTTGTAATAAGAATGCAAGTAAAGTCCTTCTGTGCTTCCCTTTGTTTATATTGCATTTATGTACAAAAACAAAAAATTGGATCAAAATCGGCGTACTTCTGACTGTAGAGTTCTAAATTTAGCTGGAAGCGCAGATTATAACTAATTGAATGATTTGGCTTAACCAATAATTAAAATAAAATAAAATAAAATAAAATGAGTTGAAAACCTGAAAAGTGGAACAAATCACTCCCAATTGTTAAATCATAAGCTTTTAAATTTCAAGTTAAATAAATTGCTAATAAGTACGAACCAAACAGGTCACACACCCAGAGTTCATGTAGTATGGAAACTTCATATTAAATAAATCAAAATTTTCATAACAAATAAATTAAATTAAATTAAATTAATTTGATTTAACGTGAAGAAAATATTTGCCAACAAGAAACAAATTAATAAGGTGAAGGATAAAGGAAACAAGATTACCCAAGAGTCGCTAGCTTCTTATGACTAGAAGGGGCCTGACATGTACAGCGATTTCCTAAACTAAAGAAACACAAAACACTCCAATGTAAACCAAGAAAAACACATATTAAGTCTGAAAAATAGCTCTAGAGGGGAAATTCATAGACAATGAAGAATAATGTAACAGAAATATGAACTCCGCTGATATGCCGGGGGTACATGTCAAAATAACTCAGTCTCCCCTTGTTGAAGTTTGGACACAACCACAAAACCTCACTTTCTTTCTCCTGCGGCTAGTTCTCACAGCACCGTATAGATAGTCACGCAGCAGAACTCTTCTTTTTGTGTCTGCAATTCTAGTTCTTCCGTTGCTTTCTTTTTCATTTTCATCATCAAGTTTTAGCAAAACAAACTGTATTTTCTGCACTTCCAAATGCAACCGTCCAATTTTTTCAGAGATTTTTAGCGCTTGTTCTGAAATCCTTCTCCTTCTGACACTCCCACTTTCTTCCAACTTCATTTCAGAGTTGTCAGCAGAAAATGATCTGCCATCAATACTTTTCATCAATTTACCGTTGAGATCAAACAACTTCTGGATCGCTGCCTCAGCTTCTTCAAGCTGCCCCTTCAGAGTATCACATTCGACAAGATCTTTAATCTTGTTGCTCTTACCATTAATGTCCACTTTCCTCTTCAAATCTTGAATGGTAATTTGAAGGTTTGTCAATTTTTGGATATCAGAATTAAGCCTTTCCAAGATCTTTCCCTTGTTGACTTCTCGACGGGTCTGTGAAAATGTCCTGGAAAAATCTAATTTGTCCACACCCAACTCCTTTTCAACCAGAATATCTGAATTGAGATGTTTACTCCTCCGTTTCCTTACCGCCTCAACCTGATGCCACTCAGTACCTTTCTCAGTAGGTGCAGTGATTATTTTCTTTCCCTTCCAAACAAGAAGATCAATGCTGTCATCCAGATCAGCAGCATCCCATGACTCAAGCATCTGACTCTCAACTTTGACATTTTCTCTCCTGCTAATCCCATTGGATGAACATTCAGATATCTGATCAAGCACAATGTCCTTCATCAGAAGTCCATTCTCCAATTCAGAGATTTCAGAAGCCGACTTAACATCTTCTTGGTTTGATCCACCTTTGAATGTTAACTCTTCAATCTGTCTCATAGCAGCCTCTAGTATGGTATTAGCGTTTAAGTTTTCCTGTGTTGCAATCCTCTCCATTTCAATCACTGCCTTCTCAACAGCTTTAACCCTGTTTTTCAAATCCTGCAACTCTGAAAATGCATCTGGCAACTTTTGATCCGCACTCACTTCTTCACAGCTTTCAACATTATGATCACTCACCAATTCAGGATCCTGGAAACAAGAACTTCGAAAAATTATTTGCAGTACATGTTTGTGGCACAGCTGATATATCGTGGACTAGGATATGCATGTTTTAAAGTGGGGGTCTGTCTAGGTACCCAACTCCACCTAAACTCTTGGGCTATTCCTTGGTTCAAAATGAATTGACTACATAATTAGCACGTTCAACTTCACTAACCAAACCAAACTTTGTGTCCCAATCAAGTGGGGTCAGCCACATGAATCGATTTTCTCCATTCAGCTCTATCAAGGGCTATATGCTCAATTAAATTAAATATATATTTTTCGACTACTTGGTCCAACTTCACTAATCTAGAAATATTAAAGCAATGCAACAAACACACTAATAGCATTTTAGGGAATTGATAAAGATTCTTATTGCAGAACAACTCAACTCAAAATAGACATTTTAAATATTCATGTAAATTAACATTACCTTAACTTCCTCATTGTGGCGTTTTTGAAGCTTTTTACGCAAACAGGTATGGTTCTCCAGGGAAGATATACAATCCTTCAAAGAAATGACGCCTGGGACATATACAGCCAACTGAGCTTTGAGTCCTCCATTTTCGGCTTGCAAAGTGCTGATTCTTTCTTTTAGCAGCTCAATATCCATATCCTTTTCTTGGTCATCCCTAACCATCTTAACATCATCAATTTCCCTCTTCAGATCCTCCACTATTCTTCGCAACTCTGATTTCTCGTTCTGTGTGGCAGTGATCTTGCATACTGCTTCAGAAAGTTCAAGTTCCTTTCGACTGAGCAGATCCTTGCCATTTGCAATTTCATAATTCATCTGATCACTGAAAGATGTTATTCTACTTAACTCATCCTCTGAATTCTTCAATGACTCCCTCAGATGCAAATTTTCAATATGTACCTCTACCAAGTTTCCCTCCATTGTTCTTAATTTGTCCTCAAGGGCACCATTGACGCAATGAAGTTTGTCTACATCTTCACCAAGCTCATTTAGTTCCACAGATTTCTCATTGATAATGTTATTGAAAATCAGACAGAGATTACTCAGAGATAATGTTTCACCTAAGATAGAAAAGTTTTCCCCCTCTAGGGTACCCTTTTTTTCCTTTAGGTCCAAGCATTCCATTGTCAAGGATCTTTTTTCTTCAAGCATCCTTAAGTTCACTTTCTGTAAATTCTGGCAAGTGCATTGCATATCCAACAACTTTCCATGTAGATTCTCTATCTTTGTTGTTAGTGCTTCCTCCATTTGGTGCCTTTCCTTCACTTTCAATTGCAATTCTTCATTCATCTCAAGAAGCCTGTTTCCTTCAATCTGCAACACAGAGAACTGTTCATTCTTGATCTTGAACTCCTGGTCAAGAATGTTTCTTTCCATCTCAACAGCTTTTGCTTCTAATCTTAGTTGCCCAAGCACTGTGACAAGAACTGACATCTCAAGTGTGAGCTGCTGATTTTCATCCTGGACTTGATGAAGAGAATTTTTTATATCTTCAAGTTTGCCAAGCACGTTACTCAAATATTTTTGGTCTTGCCCAATCTCATCTACACACCCATGGTCTATATCAATATTAAAAGCCTTCAACAACTCATACCTCCCCATCCTAAAACTCTTGGTTTGATCAGACAAGGATTTCACTTCCACCTGTTGCTCAAGATTCTCTTGCTCTAGTTCAGAAATCAGCTGTTCTGACAGTTTCGATGCTTCCAGGAGTTTCCGACATTCAATCAAAAGAGAGTGGTTCTTTTCTTCCAGATCTTGTATGCATCTCTGCAAGATGAAGACCTCAAATTGATAATCCATAGATTTATCTATCTCTTCTTCAAATTCACTCTTCCTGCGGAAACCTTCTTCTTGTAGGAGACAAATCTGATTTTCCATTCCAGCCAACTTTGTCTCACTCATTTGGGTATTTCTAGCATGTTCTTGCCTTTCTACATCCAAGGAAACACGTAGTACTTCCACTTTATGAAGTGTGTACTCTCTTTCTTCCTCCAGAGCTGAGTGTTTTTCTTCTAAATCTCTATATCTTTTCTCAAGGACTTCTAAACTTTGCCGAGTGATTTCCTCCTGAGAAACTAGGGTATCTTTCTCTTTGATACGATCAGATTTCTCATTTTCAAGCAACTGGCATGAATCTTCTAAGCTTTTCGATCTTGCCTTCAACCCTTCAAGTTCGTCTTGAGCATCAGAAAGGGAATTCTCCAGAAAGGTGTTTTTCTCTGAGAATTTCACCAAATTCTCAGCCGTTACCTGTAACTGAGTTATTAGAGTGGCCTTCTCAGCAACAAATGTAGATTTCTCTTCCAATAGAGATTGTAAGAACTCTTCCAGTGCACTTATCTTCCCTCTAGCCCCTTCTAACTCAGCATTCAAATCGGAAAGGGACTTCTCCAAAAGGGCATTCTTCTCAAGAAGCTGTTTCATGATTTCCAACTTCTCCAGAAGCGCTGCTTTCTCACTTCTTTCTCTCTCACTGGTTTCTTTTAGATTTGAGTTCTCATCCTTCAATTCCTTTACTGACGATTCAAAACACTCTGGGTTAAATCCTGCTGCATCAACCTGGTCCAGCATAGCCTGGTGTTTCTTGTTCAGCTCATTCAGTTCCTCTTTCAGACAGTAAATCTCTTGTTGAAGAGCATTCCTTTGGTCCGCTCGGAGTTCAACCTCCTCTTCAAGTTTCCCTTTAGTCTCCCTTAAGCTAAAGATCTCACTTTGCATATCTTTAATTGACATGGTTGACGACAAGTTAAGCTCATTGAGGCTCTTGTTCTCCTCCTTAATATTCAGGACTTCACTCTGCAAACTCTGATTCCGAGTTTCAATATCCCTTAAGAGTTCAGCCCTGCTCTGTAGCTCCAAAGCAAGAGATCTCAGTTCTTCTTGAGTTTGAGAGTGCAAATGCTGCAAAGTTTGGAAAGCAGTTTCAGCCTCCATAAACCGTAATCGCTCTTCTTGCATGCACATCCACAATTTGGCCAACTCGTCCTGCTTCTCTGTCAGTTCTTCACTTTGAGAACCCATCTTCAGTACCAAAGATTCCAACTCGGAGTGAAGAGATTGATTTGATCTTTCCAACAGAAGACAGCGTTCTTCAGCACCCTTCAACTTTGAGACCCCACTATCAATTTCCCCACTAAGCCTTTGAGCCTCCTCTTTGGCGCAAGAGATTTTATGCTCTAGCCTTGAAATATTCTCCCAGCATTGCTGATACTGTAGAGCAGCAGCTTCCTTCTCTTCAGTCAATTTGGCAAGAGCTTGCTTTAGAGTTTCAACTTGCCTTTCAGCTTTGTCAGCTCGCTCACTAAACTTTCTAGCATCCTCTTCAGCAAGTAGTACTTTGTTCTCTAGAGTTGATATCATCTCCAAGGATTGTTTGTATTGACCTAGAGCAGCATCTTTTTCAGATTCCATCAAAGCATGGTCTTGCTTTAGGGCTTGAGCTTCAGTTTCAGCTTCATGGGCTCGCTCATTGAGTTCCCCAGCATCCTCTTTGGCTTGAGAGATAACATTCTCTAGACTGGCTATCCTTTCCATACACTGCTGGTACTGAAGAAGACTAGTTTCCTTTTCAGCTTCCAATTTACTGAGAGCTTTCTTCAAAGTTTGAACTTCACATTCAGCTTTTGCTTGCTCACTAAGTGCTCTGGAATCCTCTTGCACATGAGAGACTTCTGACTCTAGCTTAGACAAGCTCTCCAAACTCTGTTGGTACTGAGCTAGGCCAGCCTCCTTTTCAGCTTCTAATTTGGCTAGGGTGTCCCTCAATATTTGAATTTCCTTCTCAAACTTACCCACTTCAAATTCTGACAAGGCTCGATCCTGGGTACTATGGTTCTCCTTGCGCTGCATGTTTCGTTCCTTTTCCTCTGCCTCATGAAAATTGAGGCCCTTTCTCACCCTTCCTTCTCCAGGCCCAAACAAATTATTGAACTGTTTCAAACCCTTTCTATTTGTTACAAAATCAGACTCTTCAGTATGGGCCCCATTCCTCTTGGCAGCATGAAAATGTGATGAAGAGAGCCCTGAAGCATCCTTTTGCAAATCATCAGGGTCAAATAATGCACGTATAGGGGTTGACATCTCAGGTGTATGGGGATCTGTCTCAGAAGCACAAGAATCATCAGGCAGTACCAAGGGGACTTGATTTGGGAACACTTCTGCCATAGTCCGGTGGGCATGCCGAATCACCCCAGTTGCATGATCGTATCTTTCAGCCAATGCACGATATGCTCGATATAATTCTTCAACCAATTTCATAAGCTCTGGACGTTTCTTGTAATACATCTCTGCCCTCCTTGCAAAGGAATCAGCATCTTCTTCAATAAGCTTGATCATTGATTTGACTTTTGCATCCATATCTGTTGAAGAAGATTTTAAAAAAAAAAGTTTATAGGGATCACACATGCATAAATACAGACACACAAACATAAAAATCCCACACTAACCATTTCAAAACTTTAATCTGGAAAACTGGTGTCAAGGAATGGTGTATGCATGAAATCTAAAACAATGTACTTCAACAAGAAGCAAAATTGAACATGTGGGGAAGAAAACTATACCTGTAAGATTCTCCTGAAGCCATTTTGAATTTTTGGGGCTTATGTGGCTGTCCCACCACCAAGAGTACATGCGTCTAGATTCCGCTTGTGAAAGGGTTGCCATAACTCCAATGAATGCTGTAAACTATCACAAAAGCTCAATTTTTGGATCAAACCAAAACCAGATGGCTATATTTTAAACAACCCAATTCAATATTAATAGATAGAATTGAGTTTTCAAGCTGTCACTCCTTGTACCTAGTCAAAAAAATAAATAAATAAAAATTCAGTTTTGGGTCATGGATACTGGGAAAAAAAAAAAAAAAAAAAGAGCAGAAAATTGAGACCATGATGGAAAGACCAGAACTGGCAAGTGAATTACCTAATTAACAGAAACCAAGTCCACAATTCATGTAAGAAAAATTGTTGCTGTCGCAGAAACTTCAGAAATTAACCTAATCAAACGCACCGAAAAATCAAAACAAAAGGGTTAGATCATCAAACTTTTTTTTATTTTTCTTTGGTAGGGAAAAAAAAAACAAAAACAATATTGAGGACAATCCCGGGACCAAAATTACTTATAATGAAGAATTTGAGATGCTTCAGAGTATCAAATCAATTTCAATGGTTTCACTCTAACATACAAAAAAATAACAAAAAAAAAAAAACAAGTAAACATCTAAACCTCAAAAATCACAGTACTAATTACTGATCAACAACAAACCAACAACAAACCCATGAGCAAAAAGTGACGAAAAACTCCCTAAAACAAATGGGGCTTAAACAAATCTATATAACTATATCCATGTTTTGTTTTTGTATCAGAAAGAAAGACTAAAACTGAACATGAAAAGCATTTAAAAAGATGGTTTAAAACCACGAACTCACCAGAAGAAATCAAAACTAAGTTGGGATTTGATCACAGCTGCAAGAAAATAGCACCAGCTGCTCTGCATTTCTCTCACCCCATTGCTGTTAGATCGCTCTCGGAATGTTTCTCTCTCTCTCTCAAATCTTTTTTGGGCTTTGTGCCGTGCTGTGTTTGCAGGGAACTGTTAAAGTAGAAAGAATATTTTAAAAAGTAGGGGCAAAACATAAAAAAGACAAGACAAGGAAAGCAAATCATAATTGTTAATTTTAAGAGTGTATTTTCCTTTTTAAATGTGTTTTACAAATCTTTTTTTTATAATAACTTCACACTCTATTTTTGGAATCTTGGGTATTTACTGTAAATGTGAAAGTGTGATTCTCTTTAGGCCACTATTTTATCTTTTTCATTTTTTATGAGTTTTTTTTTTCTTAATTTTATTCATGTGTAAAATTATCTTTAAGAACAAAATACTAAATTAAATATATTTTGTTATCTCCTTATATCCCTTGATTTTCAATTCCTGCTCCTCTTTTTTCTTTCTTAATTTTTCTTTTCTCTTACTCATCACTTTTCAAAAAATAAGAATCATAGTATTTTGATCAGTAAATAAAGTAATTGATGAAGAAACAGTAGTGAAGAACCATAAAAAATGTGAAATTGTAAGCTTTTTTTTTTATTTGGTGGGTTTTTATTTCGTTTTTCTGAATTGGTGTTCGACTTTCATTCGGTGGTTTGAAATCGAATAAAATAAAATTGTCCGGCATCACATTATCGAATAAAAAATATAAGTCTGGTAACCAATTACCGAATAAAAGATACATTTCAGGTAACCCCAAATCGAATTTTTTAAAATTTGTTCGGCTTCTCATTACCATGTATTTTTAGTTTCATTTTTTTATTTTTTTACCTGGAAGATTATACTTATACTCATTGCAATAACGCAAATACTGCAATATTAGTGAACTCTAGTCATGAATTCATTACAGACGAGATTTGTTAAAAAAAAATTATAAATACAATTTTTTTTATTTTTAATATTAATAATTTGATGCATAAATGTATTTATTATCTTTAGTTTTATAGTAGCTGTGAAGCATTAGGTTGCGTTTAGTAAAGTTTTGTAAATATGATTTGAGAGTATGAGTTATATTTTGAGGTTGTGGGTTGTGAAATTATGATTTGAATATAAAAAATTTGTTTGGTTATGATTTTTGAATAGAGTGTTGAATTGAGTTTTGAAAGTTTGATTTGACATGTGAAGTAAGAAAATTTGTTTGGTTATGAGTTTTGGAAAGAGTTTTCAAAACTTAATTCAAATTGTTATAACTCATAACAAAACATACTACTTTTACACTATTGAAAATTCTGATCAACTCATAACCAAACTCTTTTTAAAATTCAATTAAAAAAATTTATTATTAACAGAAAATAATATTAATCAATTTTTTAATTGAAAATACTACAAAGGAAATAATTTTTTTTCAAAATAAATATTCAAAAAATTTAAATCATAAATATTTAAATGGTTTAAATAATCTAAAAAATTTAATAAGTAAAAAATTAAAATAAATATTCAAAAAATTTAAATCGTAAAAATTTAAATAATTTAAATATTCAAAAAATTTAAATAATTTAAAATGTTAATATTTTAAATTTAAAAACAACTTTACACTCAAATCGTAACTAAACACATAAAACAAAACTCAATTAAGAAATTATTTTTAAAACTCATAACTAAACACATAACTCAAAACTCCATACTACTTTCACAACTCTACACTCAAATCGTAAACAAATACATAATAACAAAATTAAAATATTTAAATTTTTAAAAAATTAAAATCGTAATATTTTGAAATTAAAATATTTAAAAATATTCAATAAATTTAAAAAATTTTAAAAATTGTAACATATTTAAATATTAAAATATTTAAAATCTTAACAAAATTAAAATATTTTTAAAATATTTAAAAAATTAAAATATTGATTTGAATTGAGTTTTGAAAAGAGTTTTGAATTATACGTTTAGTTATGATTTTGAAAAGTAATGATTATGTTTTGAATTGAGTTTTGAGAAATGGGTGTAAAATTATGATTTGGAAGCTCAAAACAAACAACATACTCAAATCAATAGGTAGAACTATAATTCGAAACTCTTACCAAACGGAGCCTTAGATTTGCCATTGTCATAAAGATATCAGATGCGAGAGATAATGGCAGAATATCAAGACTTACACTTGTTTGTAAAAGAAGTGGTTACCATAGAGACAACAGGAAAATCAAGGGGAAATAATTGAGGTTGACAGGTTTTAAAAATTATGGATGTCTATTTCTATTAAGGGAGAAAAAATAACCAAAACGAATTGTGATAATATGTTTGATTGATGGATGCAAACAATGACAGATTTTATTAATACTTTATGAATATTCGTACATTTTATATTTTTATGAATAATTTTATGAATACTTTTTATATATGATTTTGTGAATGCATGTTTGATTTATAAAATTTTTTATGAATGCTTCAAGAAAAAAGTAAATCTTTAAATGTATAGCGACGGGGGCATAGACAACTCTATTGTAGTTTAGCAACATGACTCTAGAATAATCTCATTTGTATAACAATGTATCAGTGAACATGTACTTCACAAGTGGCCCAAATTAATTTCTTATTATCATCTAATTGGACGGCAACATAATGCTGGGAAAAAAATATTGTCTGGTAACATGACACTAGAGTAATTCAAATTAATTAGCATTGTATTACCGAACAGGCTCAGCACAAATTAAAAAATTATTATTTGGAAGAAAGTGTCTCTGTAAATGCATAGCAACAAAATGTTGGAGAGATCTATTTTTTTTTTATAGCATAACACCGGAATAATGTAAATTATTTAGCACCGTATTACCAAAATTAGTGGTGTAAAGAGATGAAATAGTTAATTTAAGGTTAGTTTTGGTAATGTATTGGGGGTGTAATGAGAATTATATTTTTTTTCGTGGTATAATAAGATGGAGGGTGTAAAGAGATTAAATAATGGTGTAAGTAGAATCACCCATGTGAAATGATGCTCGGAAAAAGGCACAAACTAACAAGTTTGCCCTTGGTTAGAATATCTTCGAGTTTTTAATTTTTTTTTTTAAATTAGAAATAAGTTTGACAGAAGAAAATATCAATAAATATATTTTTAAAATTTTAAAATTTTTTTTTTTTCAAAATAGAAAGTTATGTTAAAAAAATGATTTTTTTTTGTTTATCAAATGGATTTTGAAAAAATTTCAAAAAACAAATTCTAAAATTTCAATCAAATAGAGCTTGCCAAATTAATAGACCACCAATGCCTATTTTATTCAAGATTCCAAATGATTTTTTAAAAAAAAATTAAAATATTTATTTAACTAAATTTTGTGTATTAATAAGTATTTGGGTTTAAAATAAAAAGAACAAATTTATTACATCATTTTATATAGAATTTTTGTGTAATTTTCTTCATTATTCTTATCATAGTTTCCCCATAGAAAAATGAAGAAATTTTCAATAATTTTTAATATTTTTTATTTTATAAATGAAATTCATTTTTAATTTAGCTCACATCATAATTTACATCATAGATCATTTTTTTTTATTTTTTTTTTTTTGAATACTTTATTAACACTACTTATATGTTTCTAACTTTTTTCCACAATCCGAATATTTGTCCCGTTTAGTAGAGTTGTGGGAAAGTGATTATAACTTATAATCTAACAGCTTATAACTTATAACTGTGAATATAAGCTGATTTTTGACTTATAAATTAAACTTCTCCTCCCCCACTCAAAAAATAAATTGATTT
Organism: Camellia granthamiana; assembly: GCA_036172215.1. Classification (NCBI taxonomy): domain Eukaryota; kingdom Viridiplantae; phylum Streptophyta; class Magnoliopsida; order Ericales; family Theaceae; genus Camellia; species Camellia granthamiana. The sequence continues at coordinate 10,508,705 of CM069915.1, forward strand.
TTGACTTATAAAAAGGTATAAGCTGTATTATTAAGCTGAATCAAACACATTAAAATAGTTTAAATTAAGTTAAAAGCTGAAATAAGTTGGAAATAAGCCCTACCAAACAGGGCCTTTCTCTACAAACAAATTTGGAGGCCACCAAGCAGGGGGACAATGTCTCATTTTATATCGTTATATTTCTTCTTCTTTTTTCGTACTTCATTTTATGAATCATTTTCTAAGCCAACAATAATAATCCGAATTTTTCATTTCATAAATTTTATAATAAAGATCATCTGTGCAAAAAAAATTAGTTTCATCATATTACATTAAACACATAGATAAATTACATTTTATGTTTTTAAATGAACGGCAATTATGCATTTAAACTTAAATCGTCCATTTTATTAAATAAATGTGATTTTTATTTATTTATTGATATTTGATGAAATTGATTTTTAACATAACGCATCATTATTGGTTGGCCTACAAAATAAACTGTTCAAATAATCGTTACTAGTTTGAAATTGAACCTATAAAATATAATGTAGAAGGTAAAATGGTATGAATAAGAGCATCTTTATCAAAGTAGCTAAATGTTTAGTCAAATTTTAGCTAGAAACCTAACTTTTCTATTTTAGCTAACCTTATTTTTCTTGTCATGCTCCAACAAACTCTCCATTTCTTTCTCTATTCAATTTAAATATTCCTTATTTATTTGTTATTTATTTATTTTTTTAGAAAAATTATATTTTTCAAATGGACACTTAACGGTCATATTTTTTAAATAGAAACTTTTGCAACAGTCATATTTTCAAATAGATAATTTTGCAACAGCCATATTTTTTAAATAGAAACTTCTATAACAGTCATATTTTCAAATGAATATTTTTGCAACGGTTATATTTTTGAAACAGATACTTTTCTAACGGTCATATTTTTTCAATATAAATAAGATCATTCCTCTTTAATTTTCATCCACCTCATCCAGTTTTCTTTAACATTAAGTGTTTATTTTCTCACTATGCGTCGCAATTCTGTACACAATATGATTCTTAATGAGTCGGACTCTGATGATGAGTTAGAGATAGTTACAGTAGTCAAAATGGAGAAAGAATCAAGATCACGTCGTGGTTCTATACAATGTCGTCTGTTCATTAGGCGTAATACTTTAGAAGGCCACCAAAGGCTTTTTTTTGACTATTTTGCTGAATCACCAATATATCCTCCTAATGTATTTCGAAGAAGGTTTCGAATGAATCATTCTCTTTTTCTCCACATTCATTCTACACTAAAAGCTCATGAACCATATTTTGTTCAAAAAAGAAATGGTGCTCGAGTGCTTGGTTTGTTCTCCTATCAAAAGATGGCTGCTGCACTTAGAATGCTCGCTTATGGAGTAGCGGCTGATTTTATGGATGAATATGTAAGGATTGGAGAAAGCATTGCAATGAAAAGTTTAAAAAAAATTGTTAAAGCAGTGGTTACAATTTTTTCTGATGAGTATTTGAGATCACCAAACGAAAATGACATTGCTAGATTGCTAACAATTGACCAAAGTCGTGCATTCCCTGGGATGTTGGAGAGCATTGATTGTATGCATTGGAAATAGAAGAATTGTCAAACTGCGTGAAAAGGTATGTATTTTAGTCATATTCATGAACCTACAATTATTTTAGAAGCAGTAGCATCATATGATCTTTGGATATGGCATGCATTTTTTGGGTTACCGGAGTCTCATAATGACATCAACGTGTTAGAACGATCTTCTGTATTTACCAAGCTTGCTGAAGGGCGTACTCCTTCTGTCAATTACTCGATCAATGGTAATGATTATACAATGGGATACTATCTAGCATATGGTATATACCCACAGTGGTCAACATTTGTCAAAACAATTCCATCTCCACAAGGAAATAAGATAAAGCATTTTGCTGCAGCTTAAGAGTCGGCAAGGAAAGATGTAGAACGTGCTTTTGGAGTTCTTCAAGCACGATTTGCAATTGTACGTGGACCCGCACGTTCTTGGGAACGTAAAACACTTAAGAACATTATGAAGGCATGCATAACATGATTGTTGAGGATGAGCGAGATGTTAATGAAGCAGAAGACTACGACTATGAACAAATCGATGAAAATCCCCATGTATCTGTTTCACATGACCATACAACTGAACTTATGGACTTCATTTGATGCCATCATCGCATTAGAGATAGAGAAACTCATTCTCAACTACAATCGGACCTCGTCGAGCACTTGTGGCAACTACATAGTCAATCATAGCAACTTGTAATTTTAAATTTCGTGGTCACATGATGAAAACTCATTAGTCTTGATTGTAATTTGAAATTTTCCAAGCATTAATAACTACATAATTTTTCTCTCAGTATTCTTTAGAATTTTTACAGAAGGAGTTACATATAAAAGGCACTATAAACTTCAATTGCAAATTTAAGATCTGATGCATGCCTTGCAATTGCAAATTTGCAACCAAAACCTGTCTCATGAAGGATTACATAAAAATACATGGGTGTAAATTTAATATAATGCATAAGATGAGTCTTCTACCAAATGATTTAACAGCTAAAAACTCTCGATGCAGCTACAAATGGTAAAAACAGAGACTTGTGAAGCATACTTCAACGGCAGGCTAACCATATTTTTGGATATAAAATTATGCAGAGAGTTAAATATCAAACCTGTAAGCCAGCATACATGTAATGTGAACTGTTGGGATCCCATGAGCATGACCAAGTTAGGCCCTGAAATAGAATATTTAAGAATTTCAAACTAGACAACAGGTGTGGAGACTAAAGAATGACAACAACAATGAAAAAATAATAATTGATACAACTGCTCTTTATTTATTTATTTATTTATTTTTATTTACGTTCTTTTATTTTTCTCAAAATTCCAAGATTGTAAATATATGTAAGCTCTAACAATTGATTCAGTCATCATTAGCTCTACCACATACCAATGATGACTGAATCAACTTTTCAGCAATTTATGTCTTCGTATGTTTTTTCCTTTTTTTTGGTTGCGGAAGGAGAAGCGCGCCCGTGTGCGTGCTTATGTGTAAGAAATCATAATTCTTTTATCTAGTAAAAAAAATAGACTCATCTAAACAACAGTTGAAAGATGATGAGGAACTCCAACAAATTTCTATAGAGTTTCATTCTATCTGTCATAAATATAACCAAATATCAGAGTCATGAAGGAATATTCTTGTGAGGCTATGTGCACCACATATATCAGAGTCATGAAGGATTCCATGACAGACCAAAATATTAGCCAACATATCAAACAGAACAAAGTAGACCAACAGAACAGACCAGTAATAGAACTTATCAGACCAACAGACCACAACATAGGATGTTGGCTGGTTTGTCCAATCTGTTAGGATATTTGCTGTATAAGTGTAGAATAAATTGAAGGGCTATAGTACAATTCATGATATACTGATATTCTCAGCAGGGGTGACTGATCTGTTGCTTCCTATAAGCCTCACTGATTTGTTGAATGCATTCAGTTGCTTCCCATCTATTAGTCTGCTCTGTCAGTTACCTTCATGCTGCCTTTGTTCTTTGATCTGTTGATCTGCTGGGTGAAGCTTTGTAATTTTGTGTTGATTACTGATATGCTTTGGCTGTGGTGATGATTACGGTGTGATTTCTGGGTATCTTGGTGAATTCTATGCTCTTGGTCTGTGCCAGAAGTGTCTGAATGCTCTGCAGTTTTGCTTTTGGAGTTTTGGGGTGAAATGTTGTATTAGTACCAAGTTCTGAAATACTGTGTTAGTCTACTCTGAAAGCTCTGCAGTTCTACGGGTTTTTAGTTCTTCATCAGGTGATTCTCAAGTTGTGGAGGCTTACCAAATATTGGGGAGTTTGTACTGTGTGTAAATGTTCTATTTGTTTGATTTCATCAATAAAGATTTATTATACCGATCAAAAAAAAAACTCACCAGTGAACACTGCTCCCATATGAATAATTCAGCTAATTAAATAAACTTACTCCAGCATGCAGTAATTCATCAGCCAACTCAAATTGACCACCCAGCAGCAGCCATATCCTACATTAGCTCTGTAGCAATAGCAACATCAGACTAGCATTCACTTTATAGCAAGAACAAAGTAGTAGCCTCACCAAACCAGACTCAACTCAATATATAGCGGCATCAAACATGAGTAGCATACAGCTCAGTAAACTAATTATTGAGATTCACTCCCATAGAAGCAACAAGGCACATTCCATCCAAATGGCTAGCCTCGCCAAACATTGAAGGTAGATCACAGATCACAGGGACAGAGCATCAGTATAGAAAATTTGACAGCAGCCCCACACACCAAGGCCAGCAGCAGAACAAATAAACAGTAGAGGAAGATGAAACAGAATCTGAAGCAAAGTAGCAGCAATTTATATAAAATTGGTTCATGGAATTGCTGTTATTTACCTTGTTGCTCTCACTTTTTTGCTTTTTCAGGTCAGTTTAATTTGTCAACATAATCTATATAAAAATAATATAGAGCATTTACAGAAATAGTTACATATAAAAGACACTATAAACTTGGAGCCTCGATTTGAATTCTTCCCTCATGGAAGCTTTATAACACTCATAAAAATTTATATAGAAGGCAACAAACATACACAAATTTATCTAGACTTCCTACACATTTGGAAGCCTTAATAGACCATAAAAGATGTCCAACTTCAACCAATGAACAAATAATCACCAAAAATAAACCTGGGTAAACCAAGATACTTATATAATCCAGAATATAGATGCCCTTAAGCAGTCATTTATTCATTTTCATAGCAATGTAAATCAATACTTAACAAAAAAAAAAAATGCACTAAACCATGGCATTGTTCAACAAAAACATGATATGTTCACATAGAAAAATATATTCCAATAAAAACTAACTCTTTAGTACTCCTTTGACTTTCAAGAATTTTCATTTGGTGGTGAAGATAATATTCTTGTTGCATTGGAGACAAACCATTTGTATCCATTATCATAATTCTCTCATCTTCTTTCAATTGTTCTGCTCGAATCTTTTCTTGTTTAATACGAAATCGCTCTTGGATTTCCTCTTTCATAATTCGAATTCTTTCTTGCTCAAGCTCTTGGTTAATATGATTCTACTTTTGCTCTTGAAGACATGCTTTCTCAAGGATTTTCATTTTCTTGTCATTTGCTTTATTTTTGTCTTCTATTATCCCATTCAATATCCCTGCATAATTTGAACTAGCTGAATCTTTACTCTTTCGTTTATTCAACCGCTCTTTTTCAGCCTTCCTACCTAGTGGCCTCTCCAAGTCTACATAAGCATCATGTGAGACATCATCATCTGCTAAATTTATCGCCTCTGGAGCAAAAGGAGAAGATGTTGCAGAAGTCTTTTTTTTTTGGTTTTTTCTTCTCACATTCCTCTAACCATTTTGGTTGGTACCTCAACACATTCCAACAATGTTCAAATTGAAATGATGTTTTTTGGAACTCCTGATACATAAATTTCGCCTTGCCAATTTGAAAAATTAAATGAATAAAGACGAATTACCATCTTCAAACCAAAAGACAATTACATCTAATTTAGATATGTACACAGTATATACCTTGTCTTGCTCATTTACTCCACTTTGATGCATTGATTCAATTTGAGCAAAGAACCCACAAAACTTATTGGTTCCAAGTTGAATAGTTGACCACCGATTCATTAAAGAATTTTGATTACGTTCAGAAGTAAAAGTCTTGCACTTGTGGAAATACTTCCAAACTCTATTCCAATATGTCTTGTGCTTTTGCTCATTTCCGTGTATTGTATCCAAACTTGTATTGAGCCATGCCGATACAAGGAGATTGTCTTTTTCTATACTAAAGTTGCCACCACGTTGTGATTTCTTTGTGGTGGATTCTATTTGGGGTGACAATGGAGACTCTTGCCCAGCCACTTCACCGTGTTGGCTTGAACATTGACCCATTTGATTTGGAGATTTCATCATAAATTCACCTAAAAGGTTGGATCCCCCTTGTAATAGATTGGTGAAGTACGCATCTGTTGGTGTCTGAGAATCCATCCTATGAAATGATCATTCCATTGCAATGGTGAATGACGATTCAATTTACAATGTATTCTCATTATTTTTTAATCAACCAAACATGATAAAATGTCCATTCTATCCATTTCATTCCAATGAACCAAACACTACCTAAGAACTTGTCAAATTCGAAAGTTATTATGGCCTATCATTAACTAGATAAGACTTAAAAATATCCACCCAATATGTGTAAAATCATAATTAATTTGATTACACAAAAGAGAATAAACCGTTGCAACCTGTCTTCTTACCAGTCAAATATCATACATGACACCAATTAAGATTCTATTTATTAGTAAGAACAGTGTATATCAATTATACAAACATGGTAAAAAAGATATGAGTCAATCTAAGTATCACATAATAAATTAAAAGGCCACCAACTTCATCAGGCAAATTCCCCAACCCACCCACTCACCAACCCCAAAAAATTAAATGATCCCCCTCCATTAATCAAATGGTGAGAAATGATATTCTGAGATTACTTCGAAGGAATGAAAAGCAAACCCTATTTTCCTGATTATTTCAAATTTAACAATATTCTCTATGTAACAACTTCATTGAATTAACAAACAAACCAACTGATACAATGAACAAGGCATGGTTTAGTGTGCCACATTAAAACAACTGAAATAATCATACCAAGTTTGGCAATGTAACGCCCTCAAAATATTACATAAAACCCATCACTTTAGACATGCATTGATATAAAATAAACCGACCATTTCTATTCATCAGAGTACTTCTTACAACAGTGTTACATGTTAACAACAAAAGGAAATGCCCTACGGGCTTACAGTTTTCCAAGTCAACACTTGGTTACACAGAGTAGAGTACTAACTCTAATACATATAAAACCCTTGGCTTGAAACCACATGTAACACATCAAAAAGGAAACAAAACATCAAAAGATCCATTTGCCTCTAGCCTCCCAAGCTATATCCTTGGAGGTGGCAAGCTACCTGTACCTGAAAATGATATTCCCGTATAGGGTGAGCTAACAGCCTAGTAGAAATACACTAAACCAGCTATGAACAATGACTAAAAGATTAACAGTTGATAGATGGTCAACACTTTTACATTCTTTCATAACACATTACAGTTTCATCTTCCATTCCTTTTCAATTCTCAATTTATAACCATGGTTCAGAACCTGACCAAATAACCGATATGAGACAGTAACTCATATTAAACATTTCCTCATTTCACAATAGGTAAGCATACTAGCTATATCAACACATCAACAGACAAGCATATGAGCTGTATCTACGGAGTCCATCCCCTATCTCTTCCCACACAAGAACTATATCACACTTCCAAAGATAAGCATATGAGTTGTATCATCACATCAATAGACAAGCATATGAGCTGTATCTACGGAGTCCATCCCCTATCTCCTCCCACACAACACCCAATTTAGAGGTCCATCTCCTATCTTCCCCTAAACCGTGGAGTACATCCCCTATCTCCTCCAACACAACACAATGCATATAAACAATTATTATACACATCATCAATCAATACATAAAGCTAATGTATTCTTTCAATCGTCATACTCAATGACACATTCCAGTGATTAGTTTTAGTTTGCCTAATCATCATGTATTGTCTACAACAATCAAGACTATCCTCCACCGATAGCCCAAAGCAGTTATTTCTAAATAGAAAATAAATGCACAAAATGGATAATATATCAACATTTCAATTAGGTGAGCGATAAATAATTCAACTACACCCTTTAATCCCATACATTCCCAATCTCAACATTTCCAATTCAATTCCTCATTTCTAACAATTAATTATACCAATTAATTAACCAATGTAATTAGAGCATTCTCCATAATTAACATTACAACCCTTAAGGTTCCTATTTTCATCAATGTTACAACACTAATTACATTTCTCTATCCTAAACATGCATATAGGTTTATTATAAATAAAACCCCAACTTTTGTAAAATTGCACAAAAGCCCCAAACTTTCTCAAAATTACTCAACAACCCCCAACATATCAAAATGCTAAAATTTAAAGACAAAGCTCATAAAGAGGAGTAGGTTATCCCTACCTCAAATTCGAAGCTCAAATGGAGAAGATGAAAAGAGTTGAAACTCGATCTCCACCACACACCACAAAGCCCTCGAGAAATAACACAACTTTGGCGAAGGAACTATGGCCAAAATCCTAATGGAACTATGGCCAAAATCCAGCTCGGCACAACTAAAATTTATAACTCAAGCTTGGTTCATAATGGCTCATTAAACCAAGAAAGAACCATAGAAGTTGATAAGCTAACCCTATGCACTTGCACTTATATAGAAGTTTGTCCACCTTAAAATGTATCTTGTAACTGATGTGGGACTTCCAACAAACACACCAAAGGTTCCCAAAATAGAATGAAGGGTCCAAATACATTCACCAAAAGCTTTAAAAGGTACAAGTGCTACAACCTCCCCACCTTAGGAAATTTCGTCCCCGAAATTAAGTACAAGTTTTTGAAAAACAAGTTTTTCTCCGTTTTTAAACAATGTTAAATTTCAACATTTAATAACTCGACCCATTATCGGTCATTCCATCTCTTGTCAAGAGGCATAACAAATACATTTCATCGTGCATTTCCTTTCCTTCTCAACCATTTTCAACATACATGGTTCATAATTTCATATCATAAACAATTTTCATGATACATCTCCAGTTCTATAATATGGCCAACATATGCAATATTATAATCAACTCCCATATCAAGGCAGTTCTACAATATTTCCATAAACCAAAATATTTACAATGTTTTACAACTTAAGACATACTTAATGATCTTAAAGTTCAACAATACAACAATACATATATAACATATGTTCAAACATCCACAAATAGATCCGGATATTTCTCTCGGACCTCCAACTCACGTTCCCAAGTGGCCTCCTCCACTCCGTGATGTTTTCACAAAACCTTTACCAAAGGAATGGTCTTGCCACGCAGGACTTGATCCCGCCTATCCAAGATCCGAACCGGTCTCTCCTCATACGAGGCATCCTCATCTACCTCTAAGTCGGTCCAATGCAATACATGTGATGGATCCGGCTCATACTTCCGAAGCATACTCACATGAAACACGTCATGAACTCCGGACAACTGTGGCGGCAAAGCTAAACGATAAGCGACGTCGCCAATCCTCTCAAGGATCTCAAAAGGACCAATAAACCGAGGGGACAACTTCCCACTCTTCCCAAACCTCATTAATCCCCGCCTAGGTGATATCTTCAGAAAGACATGATCACCCATCTCAAACACCAACGGTCTCCTCCTACGATCAGCATAAGATTTCTGACGACTCTGGGCTGTAACAAGCCTCCTACGGATAAGCTCAACTTTCTCCATCGTCTCCCTAACCAACTCCGGACCCAACAAAGGTGCATCACCCACCTCGGCCCAACAAACCGGAGACCTACAAGGTCGGCCATACAAGGCCTCAAACGGTGCCATACCGACACTAGACTGAAAGCTATTGTTGTAGGCAAACTCTACCAATGGTAAGTGCCTCTCCCACGTCCCACTAAAGTCAAGGACACAACCCCGAAGCATATCCTCAAGGATCTGAATAGTACGCTTGGACTGCCCGTCAGTCTGAGGATGGTAAGCTGTATTAAAGGTCAACTTAGTGCCCAAAGCACTCTGCAAACTCTGTCACAACCTAGCAGTAAAACGAGGATCTCTATCTGAGACGATCGTCACTGGGACTCCGTGCAACCTCACTATGTCCCGAATATACAAGTCGGCAAGATGATCTACCGAATCTCTCACGCGCATAGGAATGAAATGCGCCGACTTAGTCAACCGGTCTACAACCACCCAAATAGCATCACTACTCCGCTGAGTCCTCGGAAGACCTACAACGAAGTCCATAGTGACATGTTCCCACTTCCACTCGGCAATAGGCAAGGGTTGCAACAAACCCGCTGGCCTCTGATGCTCGGCCTTCACTTGCTGACAAGTAAGACACTTAGACACGAAAACTGCCACATCTCTCTTCATACCCCGCCACCAGAACTGGCGACCCAAATCCCGATACATCTTGGTGCCTCCCGGATGCACCGCAAGGCGCGAATGGTGAAACTCTCGGAGTACTTCCTCTCGGCAAGACTCCGGCACAAACATATGGTCTCGGTATCTCACACTCAGGTTGGGATACACCGTCAACTTCTTAACTTTCCCACTGGAGATCTTCTCTCGGAGGGATTCTACCTCAAGGTCACCTCTCTGTGCCTCTAACACTCGAGTCACGAGTGTAGGCTGCGCAACAACAGAAAACAAGGCCGCAGCCTCAACAGATTCGCCCAGATGCAAATCAAACTCGCCAAGTGCCCCCAACATCTCCCACTCCCGGATGGCTACACAAGCTACATCACTAATGGATTTTCTGCTAAGGGCAATCGGCCACAACATTGGCCTTTCCCGGATGATAAAGCAACTCCAAGTCGTAGTCCTCAATAAACTCCATCCACCTCCTCTGTCTCAAGTTCAAGTCTTTCTGTGTAAACAGATATTTCAGACTCTTATGATCCGAGAACACCTCAAATCTCTCACCATAAAGGTAGTGCCTCCAGATTTTCAAGGCAAAGATCACAGCTGCTAACTCTAGGTCATGTGTAGAGTAATTCTTCTCGTGTATTTTCAGCTGACGTGAGCCATAAGCTACCAATTTCTCTTCCTGCATCAACACACAACCCAAACCCTCTCGTGAGGGATCACAATAAACCGCATAACTCAACCCTCTTTCCGGAATAATCAAAATCGAAGCGGTGGTCAATCTAACCTTCAATTCTTGGAACGACTTTTCACAAGTCTCACTCCATACAAATTGGACTCCCTTCCGAGTCAGTCTAGTCAACGGTGAAGCTAATCTGGAGAAATCCTTCACAAACCGGCGGTAATACCCAGCTAATCCCAGAAAACTGCGGATCTCAAACACACTCTTAGGCTGTGCCCAATCCTGCACTGTCTCAGTCTTGGATGTATCAACAGACACCCCTTTCCCGGATACCACATGGCCTAAGAACTTGACTTCCCCAAGCCAGAACTCACACTTCCCAAACTTGGCATACAGCCTATGGGCTCTAAGTAACTTAAGCACCACTCTCAAGTGTTCCTCGTGCTCCTCCTCTGAAGGTGAATAGATCAGAATGTCGTCCACGAAAACGACCACAAAACGGTCTAAGAATTCCCGGAAGATCCGGTTCATCAAGTCCATAAAGACTGCCGGTGCATTGGTAAGTCCAAATGGCATCACCAGAAACTCATAATGGCCATACCGCGTACGGAATGCCGTCTTCGGAATATCCTCCTCCCTGACCCTCAACTGGTGGTAACCCAATCTCAAGTCTATCTTAGAGAAACAACGGGAACCCTTCAACTGATCAAACAAATCATCTATACGGGGCATAGGATACTTATTCTTAACCGTAGCCCGATTCAACTTCCGGTAGTCGATACACAATCTCAAGGCACCATCTTTCTTTTTAGCAAAGAGGGTCGGTGCTCCCCATGGCGAAACACTAGGGCGAATGAAGCCCTTATCT